>BQKY01000014.1:600000-1038269 GCA_036244875.1 Rhodotorula paludigena
AGCGCGGCATCCGCAAGCACCCGTCGCACCGCCGCGCGCGCGCGCGACCCGACCTGCCCTTTTCGGGCGTCGTGGGCGAGCTGCGCTGGTGGCGGCAGCTGCTCGAGGCGGGCCCAATCGAAGGCACGCTCAAGGCGAAGCTCGAGGACCTGCACGTCGAGATTCTCTCAGACGCGTCTGACTCGGGCATTGGCATCCTCGTCGACGGCGTGTACTCGTACTGGCGCCTCCGCAGCGGCTGGAAGGGCCAGAATGACGAGAACATCGACTACGCCGAGGCTCTCGGCGTCGAGTTGGCCATCATCTCGCTCCTCGAGTCGGATCGAGGTGCTGAGGCGACCAACCACAACATTGTCGCCTTCTGCGACAACCGCTCGGTCGTCGATGGATGGGCGGCACGCTCGCACGCCAACCCGGCCGTGGCAAAGGTGCTGCTGCGCCTAGCTGCGCTCACCGAGATGTGCTCGTGCTCGCTCGAGGTTGTCTACATTGCCTCTGAGGAGAACGACGCCGACGCCGTCAGTCGTGGCGACTTCTCTGACACGTGTGGTGCTCGCGTGCTCGGTCTCGAGGACTGGACGGCGACAAGGCGCGACCTTGAATCGCTCCTCCTCCGCTGAGGAGGTGAGCGTCCCTCCCTCTCTTTCGCATTTCTTCGTTGTTCGAGGTCGTGTGCAGGTGTGGTGTACCTCTCGCATTTGCTCGATACCCTCGCGCCTCGCATTCTGTCGTTGTCCTTTGAAAATCGCGCATTTGCTGATCTCGCGCGCGAAGGCCGAGGGCTGTTTTCCGTGGACTTAAGCCATCGGGCGGAGATTGCCTTTGCGCAGCTCTGAGGCTTGAGCCGGAGTAGTGCAGTTGAGAGATGGCTGAAAGGTGTTCTTACGCTCAGCCGTCCGGCCGCACCAGGTATGCAGAGGTTGAGTGTTCGAGTCTCTCCTGGTGCTTGCCTGGTGCGGTTCGAACCTTTTGGTTCCGCTCAGGACAAATACTTCGCAAGCAGTCAAACGCTACTTTTTGGCTGCTTTGGAGCCGGTGGGGCGGCCATGTGTTTTCGCTCGGAGTTGCTCCGCAAAGGCGAGGCGATGCATGCAGCCTCGAGCATCTGGCTCCTCTTCCGCTCTCTCTCAGATACGCGGGCACAGAAGCCACGCTACCAGAAGTGCCTGCATTGCTCAGCGCAGCCTCAACGCTCCATGTCTCGCGCGCTGGCTCGTCTCGGTGCCCTCTTCCCCGCGCCCCCGCCAGACGACAACCCCTCCGACAACCCCTCGGTCGCGCCTGCGCAACCTCGCAGGGCACCAGTGAAGACGCAGCGGTCCACTCCACGCTTGAGCGGCCCCTCGCAGAGCGCGCCGGAGGCGTCGAAGCTGGCCCCGCCGCACTCGACCAACTCGTTCTGGCTGCCCAAGGCAAGCGCCAGGGCCGCTGCGCTGTTCCCGGCGCCCGCAATTGCGCCTCTGAAGCCGTCCAAGCTTCCGGTGCCCCTGCAGAAGGCTGCGGCCGAATTCGAGGACGCGGCGGACCGACTCGCACGGGGCCAGCAACTCGTCCAGCGGTACCCGGCGGTGCACACCTCCAAGTACGCTCCGATTACCTCCAACTCGCGTCACATCCCTGCGCGTGACCGGATCCTCTGGGCTTCGCCGCCTGACGGGTGCCCGCGTCGAACCTCGCCCTCGCTCGAGGAGAACGAGGTGCTCAACTACCGCGCGGCGCTCGTCCGAATTGCGGCAGGAGGCGCAACCGGCTGGAAGCAGGTTGGCTACGCCCTCAAGTGCTTCTTCATCTGGGCCTTGACGTGGAACATCCCCGACGGCCGCCTCAT
Source organism: Rhodotorula paludigena (assembly GCA_036244875.1). Lineage (NCBI taxonomy): Eukaryota > Fungi > Basidiomycota > Microbotryomycetes > Sporidiobolales > Sporidiobolaceae > Rhodotorula > Rhodotorula paludigena. The sequence continues at coordinate 601,829 of BQKY01000014.1, forward strand.
GCCGCTTCAGCCCGACGTACTCGAGGCGTACATCGCTTCGCTTGCCGGCTATGTCTCGAAAAAGTGTATCCTGTCAAGGATTGCAGCGTTGCGGAAGTGGCACGCATTCTACGATGTCGCCTGGATTGTCGGCGAGGCCGACCTCGACATCCCGCTGGCAGGCGCAGCTCGCCTTGCCCCGTACAGCAAGCTGAAGCGCGAGCCACTGCTCGTCGACTCGCTCGTGGCCATCTTCCCGCACCTCGACCTGAGCAACTCGTTCGACCTTGCCTGGTGGGCAGCGACGACTTTTGCTCACCGCGCCTGCCTGAGGAGCGGCGAGTTCACCATCCCTTCCGCGGCGGCCTTCTCGCCCGACCGTCACATCTCCCTCGGTAACATCCGCATTGTGCACGTTGATGGCGGCTCGAAGGGCATCCGCGCGCACCTCCCGCACGACAAAGTCAACGGCGCACGCGGCGCCGACGTCTCCGTCACGGCGCTCGAGCGCGGGCACGTCGCTTGCCCAGTGGCGGCACTGGCAATGCACCTCGAGAAGAACAACATTGTCGAGAAAGAGCCCCTCTTCTCGTACCGCAGCTCGCGCGGAAAGTCGAGGGGCTCGAAAATCGGCATGACCAAGGCGGCTTGGCGGTCAAGGCTCGACGAGCTTCTCGTAGCGGCAGGCTTACCGTCCATGTCTGGGCACTCGGTCCGCATTGGCGGAGCAACACAGCTCCTGCTGGACGGTGTGGACCCCCTCGTGGTCAAAGTGGTCGGAAGGTGGACCTCGGACGCGTTCGAGGTATACTGGCGCAACGGGACGGCCATCATGGCGCACCACGCAGCGTCCAAAGCATCGGCCAGCGCGCCCCGTTACGCCGAGCCGGCTAACATGCTCGAGGAGCTCAGGGCGGTGAGCCACACTTTTCCGGCGGTTGTGTTCGCGGACTTGGTCGAGTCGCAACGCTTGAGGGCGCGGAGTCGCTGACTTCACGGTCTCCTCCCTCTCCCTCTCGAGACCTGCAGCTCGCAGGACTTGTGGTGGAGGAGTAGATGCAACGATTCGAAGAGATTTACGTCGTCCCGTTCGTCTTGCGTCCCCGGCGCTGCTCCTAGACCCGCGCCGCGTGGGTGGGGCCGCGCGCCTCCGGTTCCCCCCCACACTACTCGAGTCGAAAAGCCGCTCGAAACTGAGCAAGATCGAACGAGGCATCCCGCGCTCTGCGGAACTTGAACGACAGGGGCTGTTCAATTCCGCGGGTGCGGGTGTAAAAGTGAGACTGCGAGGAGCGCCAGATGGTGCACGCGCAAAGCTTTGCTGCTCGAGATAAGCAAGCAGCTAGAGACAGTGAGTAAAGGGGGATCGAAGCGACTTGCGCGTGCGAGGAGGAGGATCACCTCCTCTCCTCCTCATTCGAAAGCGCTCTTCGCAGGCTGACCCTTGCGGTAGCTTGCTAGAGCTTGCTGCTTGTGCCCGCCCGCCATCCCCAGCAGCACCTGTCATCGGTCGTAAGCATCTGGGAGCGAGGACTTTTCGCGGCAGTCCTCGTCCTCAGCAGAGTCGGAAGCTTGCGGCGTTTGGTGGTCAGGCTTTCAGATGTGAGAACGCGAAGTCCCACCTCTCGCCGCGCGCCTCCGGTTCCCCCCCACACTACTCGAGTCGAAAAGCCGCTCGAAACTGAGCAAGATCGAACGAGGCATCCCGCGCGCCAGGGCGCGGTTTGGGTTCTTGGTCAGGCGTGTCGCCGGAAATACCTGTCGGAAACATCAGAGCGAACCCAATATTACGACCACGAGGGAAAGCACCACCAGGATGCGACGGGATTTGGACGGAACGATATGGCTTCCACGCGGCCGACGACTGCTTAATCTCCTCCAGCGTGATTTAGATGTTATCTTGATTGAAGCACAGAGAGTGAGCAAGTGAGGAAGCGAGCGAGGAAGTAAGCGGGAAAGCGCTCGAAGCCGGTCAAGCGCGGTTCTGCTCAGACGTGATGGGAAGAGCGCTGGACGCACTTGAACTTCTTGCCGTTCGAGCGCGATCGCGCTATAGTCGGCGTCAGGTTCTTGCTCGTGTCCGAGAAGGTGAAGTCGCCGCCGGGCGTAGTGTCGGAAGCCTCGACCTTGACCTCCTCAACGGCTTCCTCTGCCGCACGGGTGGCGTCCGTCGGTTCGTCAACATTGACGACAACGTCCTGCTCCACCTCTGTGGTGTTGAGCGCGCCTTTTCGTCCGGTTCACTTCGATAGAGTAGATGTTCCGCTCATCGCAGTTCAGCTTGCAGCGTCGCTTGCTCAAGGGGGTTGTACTGAACGACTGGTCATTTCGGCGGAGGATTACATGCCGCCCGACGTACCTCGCATTTTCGGCGGGAGCGAAAGAAGCTACTCAAAAACGATGACCGAGCGGAAACGAGCCTTGTTGTTCATCATCGAATCGTATGCGTCCTGGATCCTCTCGAGCGGATACCTGCTTGCCATGAACCAGAGTCAGCTCCTGCGCTGTGCTGCTTGCCCTGAGAAGAGAGCTGCGCACGTCTCAACCTTGCAGTCGACACCCATGGTCTGCGCAAACTTGATTGTGTCCTCGCTGTCACCGGCGTGACCACTCGGCCAGCCGCGCACCGAGAGACGCTTGCCGATCATGAGGCTGGAGGCAGTAGCGAGTCAGCCTAGGGCGTCTGAGCAGGCTGCAGAACAGTGTGCCCACGCACACGGTCGGGACCTCGAGCTTCTCAACCGGTGCAAGGACGATGAGCTGGCCGTCGACGGCGAGGCCCGGGATCAAGCTCGCCATGGCCGCGCCGTTCGGCGCCACCGCCGCAATGACCTTAGCTCCGCCGAGCTTCAGGAGCGCCTCGGCCGGGTCGCCGTCCTCCGAGTCGATGTAGTGGTGCGCGCCGAGTTCGAGCGCGAGCTGCTTCTTCGAGTCGCCGCGCGAAACGGCAGCAACCACGTAGCCCATCTTGCGGGCGAACTGCAAAATCACGGAGGCCATGAACATACGTCGAGGCGCAAGATTAAAACGAACAGCGCACCTGGATGGCGAGGTGACCGAGACCTCCGACCTGAGGGCGATGCGGGTCAGTCTGGCGGCTTCTGTGCCCGCAACACGACACGAAGCGCAACGCAAAAGCACGCACGCCCTGGACAGCCACAACGTCACCCGGGTGGAGCGACATGTTCCGAAGCGAGTTGAAGACCGTGAGGCCCGCGCAGCTGAAACCGCCGACGCAAGGAATCAGCTCCTGTTGTAAGACGCAAGTTATACAGCGAGGACCCACAGGAGCGGCGCAGCTTTGGCGGGCTCAATGTCCTCCGGGATGGAGCACAAGGCCTCCGTGCGGAGCGTGGCGTATTCGGCGTGACCGCCGTCGCTCAAGATGCCGTTGCGGGCCTCGTTCTCGCAGGTGTTGAAGTCACCGCGAACACAGCGCGAGCAAACGCCGCAATGCCCGCCGTGCCAGCCTGGAAAGAGCGCTTTGTCAAGCCAGGCTCACGCGAAAGCAAGGAGCACGACACGCACCAGAGCCGACGAGGTCACCGACCTTCCAGCGCTTCTCATCCTGCGGCACCTCGACAACCCGACCAACAATCTCGTGACCGGGAACACGAGGGAGACCGGTCGGCATTTGCTGCTCGACGACCAGCGAGTCCTGCACATGGTCGACGGCTCTGATTAGTCCGCTGTATTTTCCGGCGCCGCTCGGAGAAGTCAGGAAAGAACGTACCGAATGGCACACCCCCGAGGCGACGACCTGTACCGAGGAAAGGAAATCGTCAGTCGCTTCTACTGAAAGAACAAGCATCCGCGGTTTGTGGAACGCACCTTGATGACGACCTTGCCCGACTCGGGCGACTTGTATTCGATCTGTTTGGACGGAGCGTCAGCAAAGTCAAGCCAGAATTGTCGGCGGGAGAAGGGGGCAGATGTCTGACATCCTTGATCTTGAAGGGGGCGTTGGCCTCCTCGATTACGGCGGCCTTGTAGGTCTTGGGAAGCGACATGGTGGTTGTGTGCTGGGGAGCAGAGCGTACGATTGAGGAGGAAAGAGAAGAAGAGAGGTTGAGGCGACCGGCAACAGCGAAGCCAAGGTCTCGATCACTCCGAGCCTCGACCTCGGCGTTCAGCTGATTACTCCGAACTTGCAGCTCGGCATGGAGCTGATCACTCCGACCTTGGCTGGGCATGCAGCTCTCGGCAAGCAACGGACGTAATGACCGAAGCCGCCTGGCGCGACGACATGATCGCCGAAGAAACAGTCCGAGGCGGAGCGCACAAGAAGGCCGAGAAGGCTGACAGCGTGCGCGGCGCGGACACTTCCGACCGGACAAAACTCCGAGCGGAGAGAGGGTCGAGTAGATAGCGCACCGAGGCGGAGCAGCGTTGGTGATCGACGGGCGAGAAGCGAAAGTGACGTAACAAGTGAAAATGGCTACATGGTGGGAGGCGAGAGTCGACAGTACTTGCGTGCGGGTTAAGTCATTGGTTGCCTGTACCGTCGGACAAGCTCCAGAGATACCTGTAGGAAACATCGGAGTGAGCGCCACGCTTCGATCACGAGAGAAAGTGGAAAAGCACCAGCAGGCGACGGAACGGTACGGCTTCCACGCGTCCGAGAGCTCCTCCATCTCTTGCGGCGTGAGATAGATGTTCCCTCTATCAGGTTGCAGCAAAGAAGGCGAGCGAAAAAGGGGTGAAAGCCAGTCAATCACGGTTCCATTTGATCACGAGGGGAAAAGCGCTGAACGCACTTGAGCTTCTTGCCGTTCAAGCGCGATCGCAGTATTGCCGGTGTCAGGTTGTTGCTCGTCTCCGGGAAGATGAAGTCGCCGCCGGATGCAGTGTCGGAAGTCTCCTCCTTGACCTCGTCGGCTCCCTCTGCCGCGCCGATCTTGCCCGCCGGCTCGTCAAGGTCGACGACAACGTCCTGCTCCACCTCTGCGCCACCGAGGGCGGCGAGCTTGCCCAGCCCATGCCCTTCGCCGTCCTTGTCACCCTCGGGCAGCGCCGCGCTCTTGTACACCGTCTCGCCTTTCTTGCGCGGGCTTGGGCTGGGACTCGGGCTAGGCGGCACAGCGGCCGACTTGCTCGACGCGAGTTTGGTCGGCGACGGTGCGTTGAGCTTGCGCGGGTGGATCGACGGCGCGATGGCTGGGTCGTGCGAAAACCAGCGGCACATCTGCTTCTGGATACCAAGGTCGCCGACGGGCAGGACGTCTTGACGCTTGCTTGAGAAGATGAGGAACATGTCCACCGTCCAGGGTCCGATGCCCCGAATGGCTACGAGGGTCTGCAGAAAGCGGCGAAGGATAAGACGCCGAAATGACGGCAAGGCATAGCGAATCACGCACCTCTGCGAGCTCCTTGTCGTCCATCGCCCACAGCTTCTTGGCGTCGAGGCGACCGTCGACGAAGCGTTCCGCCAGCTCGACGACGTACTCGACCTTGCGCCCCGAGAGCCCGGCTCCGCGCAGCTGCGCCGTGCGGTCGGGAAGCTCGACTACCTGGCGCGGGGTCGGGAAGGGCGACTCAATGCGCGGGGTTGCAGAGTCGGGCGGAGGGAGCTTCTCGGGCAAGTGCGGGAAGAAGAGCCGGCAGAACTTGTTCTGGATCGAGCGCGCAGCGAGCCAGCTAACTTGTTGTCCGAGAACGGACGATACGAGCGAGCGGAACGGGTTGAATGGGTCCTTTTGCTCGCCTTCGAACGGCTTGCACCTGGTGGTAAAGAGAGCCGCGTCAATATCGCCTTCAGGATGACTCGGAGGTTGGGACGTAGGACAGGGCCGCGACGCACGTGAGCTGGCTCATGACGACGCCCCAGCGAGCATCTACCGACGTAAGGTGCTTCTTGGCGTCCTCGTAGCGGAACTTGAGCTCCGGATGGAGGAGGACCGCTCCGTCCTCTGCGCCCCGCTCCTCGGCTTCGTGCGCCTCTGTCTCGATCTGACGCTGCGTGTTGGGTGTCGGCGGGACATACGGCGACTCGGTTATCTTGCTCTTGCCCTTGGCAGGCGCGGCTTTGGCGCGCTTGGGCGTCGACGGCGAGGTGGCGGAAGTCGAAGTGGGGCGCGAACGCTTCACGGGCGAAGCGGGCGGCGGAAGCGAGCTAGCCGACGAGGCGAGCTTTGCACCAGCGCGCGTCACTCTGCCCGACATGCTCTCGAGAAGAAGAGCGGACACAACGAAGACAGAGGAAGCAGCGACGACTGATGAGAATCGCAAGTACTTGCCGCACCCCGCTTCCCCGGCTCGCAAGGATTGACTCGCCTGCCAGTGGACTCGAGACATCTTCAGTCGAGCTGCTTAAGGTACCTTCGGACCCTGGACCCGCTTGCGTGCCGGTTGTTCGACGTCCTTCTCCTCCTCGCCGGCTGATTCAGCATCAAGCGCTTGCGACTCAGCTTCAGCGAACACGCCACTGCTCTTCTCTGTTCTCCAAGGTACCCTTCCAGCTCTTCAGGTTCGCTAACCCTCCGCTCTGTCCCGTGTTGCCTTTGTCCTCACCCGTTCTTGCTCGCAGAAATCATGTCGGCGCATCCTCTCGACATCAATGCCGTCTCGGAATGGAACACCGCCCTGCGATCCGCAACTGCCGACGGCCAGACCGTCATCGTCGACTTCTGGGCGACCTGGTGCGGGCCTTGCAAGGCGATTGCGCCCGTTTACGACAACCTCGCGAAGCAGTACTCGTGGGTCAAGTTTCTCCGCGTCGACGTCGACAAGCAGCAGGCGATCGCGCAGAAGTACCAGGTGCGCTCAGGACCGTAGCGCTTCAATGCTACAAAGCTGGCGCTGACATGCTCACTCGGTCGCAGATCAGCGCCATGCCGACCTTTGTCGCCATCAAGGCGGGCAAAGTGGTCGATACGGTGCGCTCACATTTTCGGCCCCTGTCTTCACCCAGCCCTGACAGCTCGTCGCTCGCAGCTGAAAGGCGCTGATCCCGCCGGCTTGAATCGCCTGGTCGCGACACACGCTGGCCCGAACCCGCCCATCCCACCAATGAGCGCTGAAGCCGAAGCAGCAAAAGAGGAAGGCAATGCGTTGTTCAAGGCTGGGGACTATGCGGGAGCGAGGGACAAGTACGGCAAGGCGATCGAGCTGGCGGTGCGTCAGTTTCTTGCTCTCGGCCAGCCTCTCGCGAGCGCGCTGTTCCTGACTACACGCGCTGACCTGACCGTGCATCGTACAGCCAAGATCATTCGTCCTTCTCGGCAACCGCGCCTTCGCCTCACTCAAGCTCGCTTCACCCGACTTTTCCTCCGCCCTCTCCGACGCAGAGGCCGCGGTCAAGCTCGCACCGACCTGGGCCAAGGGCCACGTCCGGCGAGGCGAAGCGCTCGAAGGGCTGGGGAGAGTTGACGAGGCCGTCAAGGCGTTCGAGGAGGCCGTGCGGACGGGCACGGGCCAGGTCAAGACTGGTATGTTGCTCCTTTTGACTCTCTGAGGCGCATACGCTAACGTTCCCCTTGCAGAGGCGGCGCAGAAGCTAGAGAAGGCAAAGACCAAGCTGCAGTAGATCGTTCGCGCAATTCGCAACTCGCATATCGCATTGCTCCGCAGGCATGGTGCCAGCTTTCTTCGATGTCTCTGTCTGATGCAATACTGCTTGATTGTGCATTCACTGGTATTCGACTCGCCGCGTCAGAACGTTGTGCATCCGCTGCTGAACTACTCGCCGCGGTAATACCCCGTCTTGACAAACGGCATGCCCACGATCTCGGCCTTGCGCATCTTCTTGCGCACCTCGACGAGCACCTGCGAGCCCTTCTTGTTGAACCCCTTGGCCGTCTCAATGTATCCCATCGAGATGTTCTGCCCGACCGACGGCGCCGGCAGACCCGACGTGACGCGCCCGATCGGCCCGGCGTCCGGCGCCGCAGGGTCGTAGATGAGCGAGCCTTCGCGCGCGGGCGCGCCCTTCTCGACGACGAGGCCGACGCGCTTGCGCGACGTGCCGCCCTTCTTCAGCTCGGCGAGTGTGCGCTCGCTGCCGATGAAGGCGCCGGGGTGGCGGCGGTCCTTGCCTGCGGCGAGCGAGGCGTCAGAAGGACGGCGCAAACACGTTTGGCTGTACCAGTTCGTGAGACATGAGCGCGAGACGGTGCAACCCACCGACAACCCAAGCGAGACCCGCCTCGCCAATTCCAACCGACTCGTCCAGGTCGTGGCCATACAGGCACAGTCCCGCCTCGAGCCGCAAGCTGTCGCGCGCTGCCAATCCCGCAAGCTTGACCTCCTCCTGCTCGAGGAGCATGCCGGCAAAGTCGGCCGCATGGTCATTCGGGAGCGAGATCTCGAAGCCGTCCTCGCCCGTGTAGCCGCCGCGGGCGATGTGCACGGTCGAGGAGGACGACAGGGAGGGGATGGTGAGGTGCAGGGACTGGCCGAATGTGAGCAGCTTCTGGAGGGACTGGTCAGTCGGGAGGAGGCGCTGCAGGGCGACGTGCGACTTTGGCCCTTCATAGTGAAGTTCCGGTGAGCAGTTGGTTTTGACATGGCAGGAATTGCCCGCGAGAGACTGTCGACGCACCCTGCAAGGCGATGAGCGCCGACGAGTCGAGCACGCTGAACTCGACCTTCTCGGCATGCTCTCCATTCCAACGCTCGACGTGCTGCTCAATCCACGGAATGTCGACGTCGGAGCGTCCGGCGTTCGTGACGAGGTAGAAGCTGCCCGAAGCACATGCGTGAGTGGGCGAACGGGATGCCGCAAATGGCCAAAAGGCGCATGCAACGCACCTCTCTTCGCCCCAGCGCGTGATCATGCAGTCGTCGAGGATGCCACCTTGCTCATTGAGCAGGACGCTCAGGGTAGAGCCAAAGGGGCGGTGCGCGTCTTCGCCCGGAACGGGCAGCGTAGCGAGGGACGCGGGCAAGAGGTACGAAAGAAAGGCAAGGGCGCCGGTGCCCTTGAAGCTGCGTCGGCTGAACGTCAGCATTCAGTTTCGGAGGCGAAGAAGCGGAACGCGTCGCACGTGGACTGGACCATATGTCCGACGTCGAAGAGGCCCGACGACTTGCGGACATGGTGGTGCTCAGCGACTGTGCACGACGGAGGCGCCAAGCTGCTCATCAGCAAGTGGACCGCGTAGTACGACTCGGTGAGCGTTGCTCGGCGCACCTGGCCCGCCTGCGATCTTGGCAGGGTCCTTGCCCTCGTAGAGGAGGGGCATCTCCCACCCGGCGAACTCGACAAGCTTGGCGCCATGCTGCTTGTGGAAGTCGTACAGAGCGGTACGCTTCAGCTGTCACGCGAGCGAGCTGGTCAGCGCGTGAGGGTGCGGGCGAAGACGGGCCAAGTGGGGCAGCCTCACCGGTCCGAGCGATGAGGCGAAGCGGCGGGCAGCCAGCGAAGGCGAGGGGCGCAGGGCCCTCTGGGCAGTACATGACAGCATCAGAGCGGTGCGCAAGTACGAAAGGCGAACGGTCGAGAGCAAAGTTTGCACAGGAGGTAAAGGCAACCGTCGAGGCGGGCGAAGGACCATTGCAGGAAGGTGCGTTCCAGCGGTGCCCGAGGCGCGCAGACATAGCCTCGTACCCTTCAGAGAGCTGAGAGCTGCCGCTGACGACCAGCGTGGACGAGACGAGCGAATGACAGCCGCTTCCGCGCGAAGGAGAAGACTGGGCTCGCATCTCTCACGCCCAAAGCGACCGGAAGTCCTGCTAAGCCGGCGACGCTCGAACCAGCACTTCTCTTTTGCTTAGCCGAGCCGCTCAAAAAGAGGGAAGGTGCGATTGCTCCTTATCGGGGAGGACCAGCGAGCTGCAAGGCAGACAACAAAACGGCGGTTCTAAGGATGCGGTTGACAAACGGCGCCAGAGAAAGGAGGTTTGCAGATACAGGGGCACATAAGAGTGACAAGTGTCTTTGAAAGCGCGAGGCGCTCAATCGACGTCCGGGTTTGCGACGTAAAGCTGCGGCTTGCGCACCAACCCATGCTCGACCTTCGTCCGCTTGGCACGAGACGCTGTAGGCGGAAGCGGCAGCGCGTCGCCGTGCATGGAAGATCTCCGCTCAATGTTGGCGACAAGGTCCTTCACGCTGTTTGACCGCGGGAGCGAGAAGGGCGTCGGTGCGGTCGTGGGAGAAAGGGGCTGCGGGCGCGGGCCGGCGAGACGGCGGCGAGGCGAGTCTGGCGCAGCGTACGTGGGAGTTGGTGGGACGACCGCGATGGGAAGTGAAGGTACGGGAGGCGGCGTTGAAGGGCGACGAGCGGACGCTGGGGCGCCGACCTCCGTGAGAGCGCCGGCGACGCTACCGGCCCAGACAACCGAGTCTTGCGCGGGCGTGTACGAGATGCGGTTTGGGTGCGCAACAACGGCTGGCGCATCCGCGAACGGATCCTCGGCCACGTCCGGCAGGCGGCCGAACGATCCGTCCGAGGTGTGGCCGATCGTGGGCGTCACCTCGGTCGACGAGTCGCCGCCGCTTCCCGTACGCACGCGCTGCACGACGTCCATGTTGCGGAGACGCTCTTCGAGCACCGACGACGTGGCCGTCACTTCGGACGTGTTGGACGAAAGCGACGCATCGTGCTCGCCGCGCACGAGGTGCCCGTTCCCGGCAAAGCGGCCGTGCTCGTCCGGACGGGTGACGCGGTAGGAATACTGGCGTGACGGCGGGGCAGAGAGAGGCGCAGCCGCTGGGTCCGTAGGCATCTTGGCGGGTGGGTCGATGAATGGGTCGTTGGCGGAGATGGCGTCCATCGAAGGGGCGGGTGCGGGATCGCGGATCGCCTCTGACGCGGTTGGAGTCGGAACCTCGCCGCTCAAACCGGGCTTCGGAAGGTTGAGACGGCTCCACCAGGACGAGTTGCTGCGGCTGATGAAGCGATTGCTTGCCTGGCTCTGCCCCGAGGTCGTCCGCGCGAGACCGGCACCGGCGGCGTACAGCGCGGGCTGAGCCAAGAAGCCCGAGCCATAAAGAGACGTGGCCGGCGAGAAGGGGCGAGAGATGCGCGCGGCGCCCTTGGTCGGCGTCACCTCGCAACTCGTCGGAAGCGTCGAGCGCGTCTGGTGTGTGCCGCTCGAGTGCGTATGAGCGCTCTCTAGCGTGCGCGAGTCGTCGTGCTCGGAGCGGATGTCTTCGTCCTCCTCGTATTCGGCGATGGGCGTCAGCGCCGGGTCGAGCGACTGCTGCTGGGTACCAAAGCCGATTTCGGCGTAGCGGTGCTGCGTCGGCGCCGCCTTTTCTGCGAGGTCGACGTTGTCAAACCCGTCTTCCTCGCCTGCTGTTCGGCGGCTGTTGCTTCTTGCGACACCGATGAACCCGCCCAACGCGCCGCCGAGGTACGACGTCGACGACTTGAGCGAGTCGCTGATCTTGCCAACGCCGGGCGCGAGCCCGCCGAATCCGTCCCAGATCCCCATCCCCCCTCGACCGGACAACGACGTCCCGGCGACCGACTCGGCAGGCTCGTCGTCTTCGAAGCGCGTCCAGCCCTCCTTGCCCGGGCCCGCGTCCCACACATCGTCGTTCTCCTCGTCCTTGAGCATGTCGAAGCGCCGCGTCCGGCCCGCGATGGGACTCGCGCCAGCCGTGCTGTTCCGCTCGCGCGGGCTGAGCAGGCCAGCGAGCGCGCCGACAATCCCGCCCGCCGCGGCGGCGCTTCCTAGTCCGCCGCTGGGTGTCGCAGGAAGCGCCTTGCCGACGTTGTAGGCGTCGCTGTTGGCGAAACCGCCATGAAGGCGATGCTCAGCCATGAGGCTCGACCCGCCGCCGCCGCCGGACCCGCCGAACTCGTCGTCGCCCGTCATGCCCGCGCCGCTGCCGAAGGTATAGTACCGCTGCTGGTCGCGGTACCGCTTGTAAGCGAACGCGGCGCCGACACCGAGCGCGAGCGCGCCAATGATGCTGCCGACGACGGCGCCGGCGATTGTCCCGCCGGACGGACCGCTGCCGCTCCCGTTCTCGTCCTTGCCCCCGGCGCCGCTCGAGCTGCCAGACGAGTCGGGCGCGCCAGTACCAGCTGATCCGGGAGCGGTCCACTCGGGCAATGCCGACTCGTGGTTCTGATCGTCCTTCGAACCGCTGTCGCTCGAGTCCGGCGACGAAGACGAAGCGTTGTCGGTTGCGGTACCGCCGTCGTTGCTGCTGGCAGTCGGAGCCGCGGTGGACGCTGTCGGCTGGTCGGCAGCGTACCAGGTCTGTGTCGAGGTAGGCAAGGTGGAGGAGGCCGACGAGCCGGCTTTAGGGTTTGAGACAACGACCGCGTAGGCTGGGACGTAGGCGGACAGCCAGGTGTTGTTACCAGGAGCATAGACGGATAATGCCGTCGAGGCGGGCCCGTTCGGACCGTAGCCTGCGCGAAGGTGAAGCGGGTAAGACTGAGCACGTGTGAGCGAAGGAAGCAGTGCAACGCACCGAATGCGAGCACGACCGTCTCGCCAACCATAGCCGCGGAATGTCCCCAGACCTGCCGCCCGTCCCTCGCGCGGCTCCACCTCTTCTTCCGCGTGTCGAGCACCCAGGCATCTCGGAGCACACTCGTCCCGTCCGCGGTCCGCCCGCCCTGGATCCAGATCCTGCCCTCGCCGATATCGACCGCGACGTGGCCCCTCCTGCCCGTAGGCGCCGTCCCGCCCATCTCGACTTGCTCCCAGGAACCGCCGCCAATCTCGTCCGCGGAGGGAGTGAAGACCCAGACCTCGCCGAACGAGACGGCGCTCTCCGTCCCGCGGGTCGCCTCAAAGCCACCTAGAAGGTACACGCTCGGCATCGCGCGCGAGGAGCTCGCGTCGGGGACGAGCACCGCCGCGCCGTCGTACATGGGCGGCGGGCCGTCTGCGCCGTCCCAAGCGGCCCAGCGCGCCGAAGACGGCTCGACGGCGCCGCTCGCGCGCTCGACCGGCACTTGGAGCTCCCACAGCTCGTCGAACGTCGTGCCAGACCCGTCGGGACGGCGGCCGCCGAAGAGCCATGCGCGAGAGAGGGTGCCGTTTGTCGCCGAAGCGGTGTAGGCGCTCTCGCGCCTCTGCGGCTGCGCAGGCCACAGCGCGCTCGTCTCGTGCTCCCAGGTGGTGGCAGCGTCGGATGGAAGCGAGAGGAGCCAGCTGCTATCGGAGCCGGTTTGGACCGAGACGGAGGGATCGCTCGAAGCGTCTCCTCCGAAGAAGAGTGCGGCTGAGGAGGAGAGCGGAACCAGCGAGGCGTAGGAGGATACGGGTCCGACACTGTCGAGGTCGGTCCAGGGAGGATGGGAGAGGTCGGAAATGGCTTCGGCGAGGTTGAGGGAGAGCGAAGTCGAGGTCGACGGCGTGGAGTCGATCGTCTGGCCGGCGACGGTCGTTCGTCCTGACACAACGAGAAACGTCGGATCGTTTGAAGGTGTCAGCAGAGCCGAAGCCTGCGCCCATCTGCGAATGTGAAAGCCGACATCAGCCTGCTCGTTCCGTAACGGTGGATCCGCATTGAAGTAGCGCGCACCTGCCCTGCACCGCGGCGGTCGACTGCGCTCGTGCTCCTGCGATGCCGATCCCGTTGGCCCAGGCGCTGTTGGTGGTTGTCGGGAAGCCTGCGTCACCGTCTCCTGTCGCTACCTGGCCCACGAGGGCCCAGAGGGCGAGCGAGGTGCGCTTTCTGGGGCGCTTGCCCATCTGCTGAACGTGGTGCTGCAGCTGCCGAGCTAGACGGCGAGGATGATGCGGGCGCAGAAGTGCGAGGAGTCGAGGCGAGACGGTCCCGTGCGGAGGTTGAACGACGATTCTCAGCGGGAGCGAGGTGCGAGTCCCGGGCGCCGGATGCCGGACGTCGGAGCTTCAGCGGGTCCTCGTGTTTCTGCCTGCGTTTGTATGAGTGCACGCTCGACCGCACAGAGGCCGAGGCAGGCGGTGCGAGCGTCCTCATGGACGCTGGGCGGAAGGCGGAACGACGCCGGCCTCGCTTCTCCCGCCGTCGCTCTCGTGACGACCTGAGGCATTCTGCTGCGCAAGAGAGCTGCAGACTATATCAGCCGCTTGCTAAAGCAACTCCTCGCTCGCTCGGTGACATCGTGAGCTCGTTCGCCCGGACATCTTTCCCTCGGACTGATGAAACGATTGCGCTCCGCTGACGGTACTGCCGGACTTGCAGGGGCAGCACCGCTTCCAGAGATTCTGCTGGAGGCTCGAGCCGCCTTCTGCGCCCCTTCTCGTCGTCAAGAACTCGCCCTCGGACCAACTCTTCCTCGACCCCTTCGACATGGCGCCCTCATCAACCGCGCAGCCTCCGCCGCACTTTCCAGCAAACGTGCAGTACCTTACGACACCTGTTCCGTCGCGCCTCCTGCCCGCCACGCACCGGCAGACTTTCTGCACGCCGTGTCCGCCGCACCTCCTTCCAAACCCTCCGCCGCGCATCGCCATCCGCACCATCTCGGACCCTCGCCACCCCGCCAACGGCCAGAGCGGCCTCTTCAACGCCTCGAACAAGGCCCTCCCTCGCGGTACCTGGATCCGCGATTACGTCGGCTGGGTGCATACCGAGGGAGAGGCAGACCCTACCTCGGGCTACGACCTCGCGCTCGACCGCATCGTGACGGACGTCGTCGATCCTGAGACGAGCGAGACGTCGCAGCACGTCGAGGTCGTCGGGTGCGACGCGACGCGCATGGGCGGCGAGGCGCGCTTCGTCAACGACTACCGAGGCGTGCCTGGCTTCGAGCGCCCCAACGCCGTTTTCGAGCTGCGCAGCTGGGACGTACCCGGCCAGCCGGGCAAGAAGGGCGTGCGCATGGCGGTGTGGGCCGGCCCGCACGGCATTGACAAGGGGAGCGAGATCTGCGTCAGCTACGGCAAGGGCTATTGGCGGCCGCAGGAGCCCGCAACGACGCCCGCGGACGCTGGCAAGGGCGCCACGTCGACCAAGAAGCCTGCCAAGAGCAAGAAGGGCTGAGCTGCCGACTGAGACTGTCCTTAGACTTCGCACCTTGACATCGCAAGGGTGCGTCTGCATCTTGTTCCGCATTCAACGTGCGTCAACTTGACACTCACCTTCTCAGCTCAGCGCAGTGGAAAAGCTCCTGTCCGGCTGCTTCTGCCAGATTCGGGCTTGTCTTCCGGTCGCAGTCTCGGCAACACGAGACTTGCGGAATGGCGCAACGAGCGGCAATGTGCAGTCCGCGTCAATCCACAGTGCTGCTCGGGTAGCCGCTACTTCAACGCGCGTCCTCCACGGCACGTGTGGTGCGCTGGCTCTCGGAAGAAGCGGTTGGACGAAGAAGACTTCCGCCCGAAGCGCCGAGCACGCCATGGAGCTCGTCACGACCTGCAACGCTGTCGTCTCTATCCGGTTACACGTACTCGCGATGCATCGCTCGGGGCGTACGTTACGGGAGAACCCACGAGCGAGCGAGATGGTAGTCTCGGTGAGCGCGTATGAAGGACGTGTAGAAGCCAGAGGCCCTGTCGCGCGGCTCTCACGCCCCGGCGACCTGTCAGAGACTGTCTTGCACCGCCACAGCTTGCGCGCGATGCGCAGCTTCTTTGTCCTCCGCACGAACCGCGCGTTGTCAACTTCGCTCGATCGTCCGTTCTTCGGTTTTGACATTCGCCGTCGGATTCGACCAGTCACGTCTGGCTTTGCTCCTCGTGCAATACGAGCACTGGAGCTCGCAGCGGCAATGAAGGCGCCCGCACCAGCTCGCTACATGCACGTTTCGCCCTCGACCACCGGAGGCGGGTACGACGAGAACGCGCAGGTGCGCCGCCCGCGCACTGTCAACTACCGCACTCCGCCATCGGTGGCACCAGGCTGCAATGAGAGGAGCTGACCGTGCCAGTAGCGGAACAGACAAGCCGGCAGCAGCTCGCTTTCCCCTTCATCGCAATTCTCCTCGGCGACTCGGCCCTCACCACCCTGTCCATCCGCAAGCGTCCGACCGAGGGGCTCGCGGTACTCCTGCAAAAGATCCTAAGGCTGCTCGAGCGGCTCGCAGAAGTCTTGCACCGGCGACGAGCGATGGCACACAAGGAGCGCCAACGACGAACTAAGGTCGTCCTCGCGGTGGAAGACGGACTCGTCGACGTTTGGCGGTCGCTTTCACCTGTGACAGAGGTGATCGACAAAGGAGCATCACCCTGCGGCAGGGTGCATTGGGCGTGACCGGTAGAGCTCTAGCGGTCCCTTCTGTATCGATGCTCGTGTTCTATCGCAACCGGCCGCAGCGAGCCTCGAAGGCAAGAGAACGAGAGCAAATCGGATGTCGCTTGTCCCGAGAATGAGGCCGCTACGCCAACCTCGTCCAGTCCGGCAGCCTCCCCCTTCCCCTCTCCCTCCTCTCGCCGTCTTCCTCCCCCACGCCCTCCTCCTCCCCTCCCAGCGCCCCCTCCTCCCCAATTCCGCCGCGCACCCTCCGCACAGGAGCAGGGGCGACCATCCCGTCCCACGCCTCGCGGCTGATCTCCTCGCCGCCAATCTTGAGCGCCCCGGCGAGCGACCCGCCGATCCAGCCCATCAACGCGGGCGAGAACGCCGGGGCCGAGCCCTCGCGCGCGCGCGCGAGCGACGAAGACGACGCGAGAGGCGAGGGCGAGGGGTGGTTCAGGATGGCGAGGTGCGGCGCGAGAGGGACGAGCGGGGCGTAGCGCGGCGAGTGCCGCAGCGTGTGGAGCCGCGCGGCGAGCGCGTGCCGGCGGCGGACCGTGGCCGTGTGTTCTGTGCTGGGAGCCGAAGAGTCGCTCGTGGGTGCAGGCGCAGGGCTCGAGTCGGTGCTCATGGGCTCGGGGTCGGACGGCGCAGCGGGCGCGAGAGGGGGAGATGGCGGTGGAGAGGGCGGGTGAGAACGCTCGAGCTGCGAGAGGAGCGAGGCCTTGAAGCGCGGGAAGAAGCCGGGGAGCATGCTCGTGCCGCCGATGACGAGGACGGAAGACGCCATGGGCTTTCGCAGGTCGATCGGGAGCTGCGTCGATTTGCAGGTCAGTCTTTTTTGCCTGATCTGACCTTCACACGAGCATAGAGACGCACCTTGAGTAGGCAATCGAGGACGACGCCCGCGAGACCGCTCTCCTCGCCCTCGCTCCCGTCCTCGAGCCCTCCCTCCTCGAACAGCACCTCTGCCGCCCGCTCGCGCACCCACCCAGGCACCTGTACCCATCCATGCCCGACTCCGCTCGCCGGCGCCGCGCCGCCCGACGGGGTCGGCACGGCGAACGAGACGCTCGTCGTCGACGGCGCCGAGGCGGCGTAGCGCTCGTAGAGGTGCTTGACGAGCAGCGCGTCCGGATCCGCGTCTCCTTCTGCGTCAGAGGGCTCGACGCTCATCCCTGCCCCGCTCGCGAGAGACGCTTCTCGCGCGCCGACAGGGGCGGGCGGGACCGCCTTTCCGACGAAGCACATGCGGTCCTTGACTTGCTCTACGAGTTCGTCCGTGAGCGCCCGGCGCGGGATGCGCCCGACCGCGGGCGGCGTGAGCGAGTTGAGCGACGAGGGCGGAGGGGCGTACGACCCGTAGGCGAGGAGGAGCGCGCGGAGGCGCCGCGTGAGGCGCGCACCCGCCCTGGGGGTCGTCGTCAGGGAAGGGAAGAGAGGGCGGGAGTGGAAGATCTGCAAGGCGCGGGTGGAGCCGGGACAGATGGGGGGTCAGGCTAGTGCGCGGGGAGGAAGGCGAGAGCGCAGCGGCGTACGGGAAGGACAGTAGTCTCGAGGTGGCCGACGTCGATGACTAGACCCGTCAGAGTCCCGGCAGCCATGAGTGCCAGCAGCGGGGTCGAAGCGAAACTGAGGGACGGGACCTGCACGGAAGCGAGGTCAGCGCGACTCGCTCAGCCGGCGGAGGACACCTGCAATTTCCGCACCTGGAGGTTGTCGAACAAGACGCGTGCGATGAGTTCCTTGACCCGGGTCGGCAGCAGGGGATTCTCGAGGACGATGACCTTGCGAGTCTTGGGATCAATCATGAGGTTCCTGCGGGAGTGGCATGGCATGAGCGGCCCTCGACTACCGGGGTTCCATACGTGCCCATGCTCGTTGCGCTGCAGGAGCATGGTGCACGAGGGGCGCGGACGAACAGAGTGCACGCACTCGAAGTAGACCCTGCGCAACACCCTCTTGACTCTCTCCTCGCGCACCTCCCACTCCTCTTCGCTCGCCTCCCCCTTCTCAAGCGTCCACCAGCCCTCTCCCTCCCTCTCCTCCTCCCCCCTCGCCGCCATCCCACCCCCCGTCCTGCTCACCCGTTCCGCGCGCACGCCAACACACGCCCTCGGCGCCGGTTCGCCGCTGAAGCCCGCGCGGCAGACGCTCGCGCCGAGATCGAGCACGACGCGGTCTTCGGTCCCGTACAGCGAGTGGCGCGAGCGGAGCGAGGTCGTGTATGCCGGCGAGGACGACGCGCCGACTCCTCCTCCTCCTCCTCCTGTTGCTGCTGCAGTGGAGGAGGAGGAAGGCAGGGGCCGCGAGGGAGTGCTGGGCGCGGGGCGATTCGAGCTGCGCGGGCCGGAGGAGGAGGACGAGGGCGACGAGGTGCTGGCGGGGAGCGTCGAGGATGAGGAGGAGGGGAGAGGAGGAGAGGGCATCGCAGGCCCGCGTAGAGGGTTCTGTACGCGCTGCAGACTCGTACAAGCGCGGTGTGCTCGCCTCTCCTGCTAAGCGGCGCGAGAGGCGGGCTGTACGAGGACGAGCCGCACCCGCTCCTCGTCGCGACGAGACAAAGTGTCGACGTCGCGTGCTTCCCTCGTCAGAGGCGGCAGAACACTCGCAAGAGCCCGCACAAAGTATGGTACAAAGCATGCCATTCGCATTCTGCTTTTCTCCCCTCCCTGCCCCGGCCCTCGGAAGCGATTCATTCGTACAACTCTCGTCCATCTCTCCCTCTCCCACTCGAATGCGAGCGCGCACTCAGCGACGGATCGCCGGCCGCCCGCCGCCGCGGCCCCTCCGCGACTGGGCGCGCATGATGGTGGCGCGACCGCGCGCTGTGCCGATTCCGCGGCCCTTCATCCCGTTGGCGCCGACGCCGCGCTTGAACCTGTTGCGCAGAGGGGGTCAGTCACTCGCACCTGGAAGCAAGCTCGTCGATGTGCGAGGGGTCGCGCAGGGAGGGAGCGGGAGAGGGGTCGAGGGACTGACATGGGTGCCTGGGCGAGCATGTCGGGGACGACGTAGAAGCGCACGGACGCGCCGCGGATGTAGACCTGCATGTGGGAGTGAGCTGGTCAGCTTGGGTGCGGTGTTTGGGAGAGGCGGCTGGTGCAAGGCGCGGGAGAGAGACGGACCTGGTCGAGCTGTGTGACGCGGCCGTCGCGGTGGGTAACGGTGCACTGGGTGAGCGAGATGGAGAGCGAGTCCTCGGCTGTGGAGGGGCGGTGCCCAGATGGGCGGAGGGTCAGCGGGAGCAGGGGCAGGGCGGGGAGAGGGAGGGGGACGGACCGTCGTAGAGCTTTCCGCGGTAGATCTGGCCGGTCTTGAGCTCTACGGTGATGACGTGGCCGAGGGACTCGTGGAGGAGCTTGGTAGGGACGCCCAAGTTGGCCATGGCGGGCGGACGAGCGGAGGAGGCGGCGAGGAGGAGGAGGAGGACGAGGAGGGGAAGCGGGACACGCGGGGCGGGCAAGTGCTCGGGGAGAGTGTGTGTGCGTCTAGAGTGCGTCTGGCGCAGCTCGCGAGTCGCCTGTTCGTGCGCGGCGGGGCGGGAGCAAGACAGAGCCTCGCCTCGCCTCAGCCGCCAGCACCTCGACCAGGACCACCCTCGCACGGTCTCTCTGAACGGACTAGTGCGCAGTGGGACTGCTCTCGACACCGCCCCGGAATCCACGCGCACCCAGTCTGGCCCGCTCCCGTTCTCGTCGCCTCTCCCCCGGCTCACCTCGTCGCCCCATCTCTCACGAGCTACCCTCGACTGCACAGCGCGCGAGCCCTCTCAGAACAGCTGGCCAAGGTCTGACAACTTGCTCTTGACCTCTAACGAACGCGACCCGCACTTCTGCACGACTCCATCGCATCCTGCTGCTTCGACCGGCTGCCTGCCCATAGCTGTCGCATCTTCCTGGACCCTACTGCACCTTGCTCTGCACACCGTGCTTCGAATCTGCGTTTAGCTGTCCGGGACGTGAGCACGCACAGGCGGGTAAAGCCCGTGCTCGGCCGACCTGCGCGGGTCTTCTCGCTCGGTGTCGTGCCCCCACTTGTTCCCGTCTCGCGCTTCTTGTCTTCCTTTCCTTCACTGCACCGTCCCTCCCCAGTGCTCAACCGCTCGTGCGTGCGCCATCCGCCCGCCTTCTCGAACCGCACAGAACAAGCTGACCTCGCTCTCCTCCCCTCTCCTCCGTCCCGCTCGCCGCTCAGATCCCTTTCAGGCTTTTTCCCTCACGAGTGCGACGACCTGCCTCCGGGCTCTCTCCTCCTTCGCCAGGCTGGCAGACTCAAAGGAGGGGACTGACAAGGAGAGCCGTCGTCGTACAGCCCTGCGTTGCTCGTCCTTTCTTTCCTCGCTCCAAGTGCGTCAGGGGTCGAGCTCCTCGTCCGCCTGCGGCGGCCGCCTCTCATCCGCCAGCGCACGGTGCCGCAACCTCGCTCGTCGCGGCTCACCCGAGGCTCCCCGAGGACCACTCGGCAGGCTAGTAGCACACGCGGCGAAACGCAGCGCGCGGCTTGCCGAGCGAAGGCGCTCTCCTCCCGGCCACAGCGTCCCTCGCTCGGAATCGCTGCACGTGTCTGCTGGTCGAGAGGTCGTGCTCGGCTGCGGAGCACCGTCCCGATGGACGATCCCGAGGCGACAAGACCTCCTCGCGCACTCAGCCTTGCTGCCTGGCCAGCAGCGTACAAGGCTGACCTCGCGCTCTCGACTCTCTCCCTTCCCGCGCGCAGACTTGCTTCACCGACGAGGTTCTCCTGCGCGCACGCATGGGCCGGTGCAAGTCACGGACAGCAGTCAACGTTGCTGCTACAGGTGCGTCGATCCCGGTCCGGGCGACTCTACTGTCCTACATCGGTCGTCGAGCAGACGAGCCAGTGCACGTGACACTGGCACCTCTTCGACCGAGCCCGCACAAAGCAGACGGGGGGGCGAGGAACCGCGATGTGCGGTTTCCCGCCCTCTTTGCGAAACCCCAGTTCTCTCAAGGAGATCGTGCACAGCTTCTGCGGAGGGGTGCCCCGGGCGGGGCATTCTTCTCGAAGAAGGGCTGGAGGGCACGACAAGGCCGGTCTTTGCGGCATCTGACCGAGTGAGGGCAGAACCGCAGAGCCTGACCGGGCAGCCCTTTCGATCTCGGGGCCCTGGTCTCGTGCTCCTCTGTCCGCCGACAGAGGCGCGTGAGACTGGGCCCGTCGTCCTCGCTTTGTGCAGCGCCTCGCGATGACCCGGGTGGTCATTGCGCGGCTCGTCGAGCGGGGAAGGGGGAGAACCGGTCTGCCACCGGTTGCCTTCGAAGGAGCGCAGCCGGCGCGCAGACCACCGCCGGAATTCTTTGTGCGCGGCGCGGAGCTCTGATCCAATTACTGCTTGGCTGCACGAGCAGCCAAGGGCAAATTGGAGACGAGATAGGACGTGGGAAACTGACGAGGCCCGCATCGACGCACCCAGGTCTCTTGTTCTTCGACGTCTCGACTCTTGTCAAGCAAAGTCGCGTGGGTTGCTCCTCCGCGCCCTCTGTTATGCTGAGACTGGCCGCTGACACGCGCGAATAACCAGGTATCGTCATTGCTCGCTTGCTCTCAGGTGCGCCGCCTCCCGTTCGGGCTCTCCCAGAAGGTCCCAAATGCCGCCCTCTACCACACTGCCGCAGACCACACGCCGCACCGGACCAGACACACATGACCGAGCCAGATCCAGATGACCCAGATGACCCACATGAAGACGAAGATGCCGGACGGGAACTGACGAGAACGGCGGCGGCGCACCCAGATTTCGCGAATTGTTCTTTCCACGGCGGAACTCAGGTTGTTCACTTGTGCAATGGAAGGGCCTGTCGATGCTCGCGTCATGATGGGAGCCCACGCGAGCGCTCATCCTCTGCGGAAGCTCGCTCGCTCGTTGCCGACTAAAGTTCTCAGCTATGCTCGCGAGCGTTTGTACAGTGATCTCTCGGTGCCTCGCTTGTAGTTCGACGGATATATCTCGCAAAGAAAGCGCGCGAAAGAAAAATTGCCCTTCATTCCGCGTTTCACCGCCGCACCTTCTTACTCCCGCTCTTCGCGCCGTCCTCGCCCTTGCGCTTCTTCTCCTTCTTCTCCTTCGCCTTCTCGACCGGCACGCCTGGCGGGTACTCGTCGTCGAGCTTCTTCTGCGCGCCCGCGAGGATGCGCTTCTCGCCCAGGCGGACGATGACGGCCATGCGTTTCCGGAGCGGGAGGGTCGAGTCGGCCAGGAGAGCTTCGTCCTCCTGTTTGAGGTTGAGGGGAGAGAAAGCAAAGGGCAAGTCAGCCTCTGGCAATTTTGTGAGCAGCAGCGAGGCGTCGAGGTATGGAGTAATGGAAGCGCGAGCAGCAGAGCCATCTAACTCCTCCGAGCATGCTGCGCATATACGGAGAGGCACGGGCCGCCGCTGCATACGCGCACCCGCACACTGGAGGGGAAGAACGCACCTCGATGCTCGTCTTGTACTCCTTCCTCCGCTCGGTCAGGATCTTGCGCGCCCACTCGGCCACGTCGGCATCGAGTTTCGGCTTGGGCGGAGACTCCTTCTTCCGCGCCTTGGCCCACTCGGCGTCGTCGAGCGTGAAGGTACGGATGGCGGAGATCATCTCGTCGGGAAATTTGTGGTTCGTTTCGATGGAGAAGGTGCTGCAGACACGACCGATCGTCAAATCCTGAACGTCCGCACAGCGATACAGCATTGAAAGCCGTGGAAGGAGAGCAAGATACGTACTCGTCGATGCCCATCTCGAGCAGCCACTCGACCCTAGCCTCCCACTCCTCCTCGCTCAACCCCTTCGCCTCACCCATCAAGTCGACAACCGTCTCGAGCCCAACCTCGACCAGGTCCGCATCGTTGACTTCGTCGACGTGGCCGTATCGCCGCAGCAGGTCAGAGTTGGGCGGGTCGGCGTACGTGTTGAAGATCTGCGCGCCAGCGGGAATGCGCGAGGTCGACATCATGTTGAGCGTCGTCGGCTCGTAGAAGAGGCGGGCCTGCGGAGCAAGTGCGTCAGGACACAGAACAGCTGACAAGATGAACTTGTCGGAACGCCCGTTGTCGCAGCCACTCTTGGCGTTGAGGATGTCGGCGAACGGGACCATCGCGACGTCTGCGACATCTTCGCGCTCTTCCTCCTCTTCGTCCTCGTCGTTGCTGGTCTCCTCGTCGTCCTCCTCCTGCTCCTTCGACTCGACGTGGAAGCTCCGGCTCAGCACCAAGCTGCCCATGCGATGGAACAGCTCCGCGGTGTACTCCTCCGCCGACCCGAACACGTCCTCGTGTGCGCGCACGAACGGCACGACCGTCGTCTCGAACTCTTCGTCCGCCTCGGCGCGCCCGACCTTGCCGAGCACCGTGCTCCCCTCGAGTTCGGCGAGTTCGCTCTCGCTCCAGAACATGAGCGAGTCGAAGGATGAGGGGAGGAGGGCAAAGTAGGGCGTCCAGGTCGACGTGCGAAGGTACTCGCGCATCATCGAGAGGATGAGGGGCGTCCAGCCGGACAGTGAGGACCAGTCTTCGGCAGAGAGAAGAGACTGGAGCGAGGCGGTCGAGGTGGTGAGGAGAACGGAACGCGGGATCGAGAAGAGTAGGGTGTCGGGCTGCAGCGAGTGTGAGCATCACGTTGCGACGTTGACGCAAGGTCGTGGCAAAGGGAGAGGAAAGGGTCAGCATATGCGACAGCGAACAAGTTGAGCGCAGTGAGGGCGAGACGCACCTCGATATCCTGCAGCGCAACTGCGCCGCGCCCCATGCCTTCCCAGTGCTTCAGCCCGACCGCCGGGTGAACCGTACCGCCCTTCGACTTGAACCAGTCGAGGAACGCGGTTTCATCAGGCGAAGAAGCAGACATTCTGATAAGGGTGGTCTAGCGAATGCGGGCGACGAGAAGGGCGCTAGTGGACGCAAAAAGTGTGTCACAGTGGGCAGGAAGCTCGGCCCAGGCCTTTCGCGAAGGAGATGGGCGGTGGTTGAAGTGCAAGCCTGAAGGAGGCGGTGGAGCTGCGGTTCATCGGCTCGCGAACAGCTAACCTGCGCTGACCGACAGCTTGACAGCCTGCTTGCGCGTTCACAGAAGCCAAAGACACCGCCTCGAGACGAGCACACTGTCTAAGCGGAACACTGAAAAAGAACAACAAAGGCATTGCACCCGAAACACCGCTATGCACCCGTGCCTGCACGAATGAGGTCGAGGAAGGATGCCTTGGACAAGCTCGTGACTGTGGGCGCGAGCGAACAAGTCAGTCACGCACAACGCAAGACAGCCAGGCGTTGAAGCGATTAAGCGATTTCGAGGCGTGACCATTGCGGTGACAGCGCGTAAGAGAGTCGACCATCGAGAGAAGCGAGAACTTACGAGCCTCGTTCTTTCCACGCGCACCGAGTACGTTTGGCCGGCGGCTGAGCGTGCCACCCGGGTTGGTCGCCGGACCGTTCGCGCCCTCCTTCACGCCCGCCTTAAGCGCAAGCTTCTTCCTCTTCTCCTGCTCCTCAATATCCTTGTCCTTGCCCGTGACGCCCTGAGCCGCGCCGATGGCGTTGAACAAGCGCACGACACCGCGCTGCGCGAGCTTGCGCAGGCGCTTCTCGCGCTCGGCGCCTGTCTCGTCGTCTTCGAGGTTCCCGCCGCGGCGCGCGCGCTCAAACGCTCGCGCCGACTCGCTCTCCCACTGCGAGAAGGGCAGAGGAGGGCGCGAGCCCCAACCGCCGATTACGTCGCGGACGTGCCCGCGCGCGAGGTGCTGCGCCTTGGTCTCGCGTAAGACGGAGCGCGCGCGGCGCTCGAGACGAAGGGTGGCGGCGGAGGGAGGAGCGTGCTTCGGTACGGGGTTCGACGAGGTGGACGGAAGCGAGAGAAGGTGTTGCAGCGAGGAAGAGAAGGAGGTGGTGGTAGTCGGGCGAAGCGTCGTGTGCTTGAGCTCTACATTCGGAGCTGTCAGCTCGGCTCGTGAGATAGGGACACGGATAACGCACTCTTGGCTGGTCGCTCCTGCCCCTCTCCGACGAGTTCACGGATCGCATCGTCGTCGTCGTCCGACTCGCCGTCCGCTTCATCCTCGTCTGAACCCGCCGAGAAGTCCTGCTCGCTAGCCTCGTCCAGTTCTTCGTCCTCGTCGTCCTCGTCCTCGCCCTCGAGTTCCTCAGCCGGGACCTTGAGGGGTGCGTCCGACGGCTGCTGCCCCTTGGCGACAGGCTCCTCCTCGACCGCAGGCTCGACGGCTGCGCGGGGACGCTTCTTGAGAATAGACTTGGGCTGTGCAGAGCTCATCCTGGCGAGTCTCGGCTATACAAGCGAGAGGGGAGAAAGCGGCTGAGCCTGGCCTTGTCCGAGCTCTTCTTCCCCGCGACGATCGCTCCCTCGCCCGGTACACGCATTACCGCGGATACGCGAGTCTGTCTGAGGACATAGGGCTCTGTGATCGCGCCGACCTGGTCGCACACGCTCTAGCGTCACGCGCTTGACTTTTCGGCGCCTCGACTCCATGCAACAGCTGATGACGATCCTCTTCCTTGTACACGGCTTGCCTGGGCCTGCTCTGATGTCTACACACGCAGATGCTCTCTTGCTTGCGATTGGAAACCCGACAGCGTTCACCGGAGGCTCAGCGTCGCTTTACTGGCATCGAAACTGGCTTCCTCTCCGTCGCCGCTCAGGACCGGCAGCGACCTAGGTGTGGATAGTCCTGCTCATGTGACGCTTGCTCATGTCGCTGTGGATCCCGTGTTGGCAGTGAGGCGCCGGACCTCGGCAGAGGAGCAGGATGCTCCGATGCTTGCCAAGCTGCGGGCTCTCATGCTGCTGGCCATCCTTCGTTGCTCGCCTCGCTGTCCAAGCGACATCTAATTCAACAAGAAACGGCATATACTGATTGCGCACAGTACGGTCGGATCTGGGCGTTTCGCTACTTCGAGCGGAGGACGAGCCGGCTCGCCAGGCATGAACGGCCAAGGCTATCGAGCCGTCGACGGCCTGCGCGGGCGCTGGCATGCAGCGTATTTCTTGACCACTGCCATGTGTTTTGTCGACTGCTGCACCCTTGCGCGTCTTGATTGATGGCATGAGAGGATGACCTCGTTCAGCTTGTGGACGGCGGCTTGTCGGTGTTGAGAGCGAGCGAGCTGTAGAGCAGTAAATCAGGCGCGCTCTATCGGTGTACAAGAAGTCACGTACTGGCTCTTGCTGGCTTCTATAGGCACGCCGAATCCGCCGCGAGGCAAGCGGGACCCGGCGTTGACCGTGGGCGTGACCTCCGTCATCTGCACTCCGTGCTTAAGAAAGGTGCGGACGAAGGGCTTGCAATCGACTGTCCGGTGCAATGCGTCATATACGCAGGTATACTGCGCGATCTGCAGCGAGACGAGCGGTAAGTTGGGAAGGTTGGGCGAAAAGGAGAGGGGCAAAGCCACGCGCACCTGGTAGTACTCGGCGGGAGGCTCCTGCTTGCTGTTGTACTGCTTCAGCATCTTGTACGGCAGGGACCGCAGGTGGAGGGTGTCGGACAATGCGGTGCTGCCACGCGCTCGCACTTCTTTGGTTTCCTCCCACCCCCTACTCCCCGTAAGTACCGCATCTGGATCTGCCGGGACGAGCATGGACTGATTTTGACGTTTTGCATCTCCCTGCCATCGCAAACTACGCTCTTGCCCGTGCCGTTGTCGCTGTTCCGGCCTCCCGTCGTTTTCTCTCCTCACCCAGCTTTCTCTCCCAACCCAACAACCCGTCAGAATGGTCTACAAGGTGTATGTAGCATCTTTTTGGTGCTCTGTCACAACGTGGCGCTGACCCACTTGCGCACACAGTGCCGACATGTACGTTTACGCCTCGTGCATCGTTCGACCCCACGTTCACTCGACCGGATTCTCGGCATCGAGCATTTTTCGCGGAACAGACTTGCTGACTCGATAGAGACGTTCCCTCTGATGCAGCTCGCTTGCCGCTTGGGGCCGCAAGGAGATCATCCTCGCCGAGAACGAGATGCCCGGTCTCATGTGCGTCGTGTCCCCGATTCCCTGCAGCCGACACACCTTAACGCGATCGCCATCACCACAGGTACCTTCGTGAGAAGTACGGCCCGTCGCAGCCCCTCAAGGGCGCTCGCAGTACGTCCAGCTTGATGCGCAGGCTCCCGATCCGTCGCCATCTTGCTTACCTTTCGTCTCGTAGTCGCTGGCTGCCTTCACATGACCATCCAGACGTGCGTATAGCTTCTTTGACTACCATCGGACGGTAGACTGACCTGCTTGTCGTCTTGCAGCGCCGTCCTCATCGAGACCCTCACCGCTCTCGGTGCCCAGGTTACCTGGTCGTCGTGCAACGTGCGTTCTTTCCCGATGCAGTCACCGCAGAATGCACGTTGAGGCTCGTTGAATTGTCTGCAGATCTTCTCGACCCAGGACCAGGCCGCCGCTGCCATTGCCGCGACCGGTGTCCCCGTCTTCGCCTGGAAGGGCGAGACCGAGGAGGAGTACCTCTGGTGCGTTGCGACGGTCCGTCATTGCCTACTCATCACTGACGCACGGTGGTCCCCGCAGGTGCATTGACCAGACCATCAAGGGCTTCCCCAACGGCGAGGCGCTCAACATGATCCTCGACGACGGCGGTGACCTTACCGCGCTCGTTCACGACAAGTACCCGGAGACCCTCGCTGGTGCGTCTGTGCTGCACTTGCTCTGTCTCGTGCCTGTGGCTGATGTCAGGAATGCAGGCATCAACGGTATCTCGGAGGAGACCACCACCGGTGTTCACCACCTCTACAAGCTCCACAAGGAGGGCAAGCTCAAGGTCC
This sequence comes from Rhodotorula paludigena, assembly GCA_036244875.1. Lineage (NCBI taxonomy): Eukaryota > Fungi > Basidiomycota > Microbotryomycetes > Sporidiobolales > Sporidiobolaceae > Rhodotorula > Rhodotorula paludigena. Next base: position 629,656 of record BQKY01000014.1, read on the forward strand.
CGGCCATCAACGTCAACGAGTGCGTCTTTCATCCTATTGAGTATCACTGCGAGCGTGCGACTAACGTCGTTGTCCGCTCGACAGCTCGGTCACCAAGTCGAAGTTCGACAACCTCTACGGCTGCCGCGAGTCGCTCGTCGACGGTATCAAGCGTGCCACCGACGTCATGCTTGCTGGCAAGGTCGCTGTTGTCGCCGGCTACGGTGACGTCGGCAAGGGCGTGCGTCCTTCTCGTCGTCCTCGTCCTCCTTCTCAGTTCTGACTTTTCTTCCTCCGCTTCTACAGTGCGCCGAGTCGCTCCGCTCGTACGGCTCGCGTGTCATCATCACCGAGATCGACCCGATCAACGCGCTCCAGGCCGCCATGGCCGGCTTCGAGGTCGTCACCATGGAGGAGGCTGCCCCCCAGGGCAACATCTTTGTCACCACCACCGGCTGCCGCGACATCATCCGCGGTGAGCACTTTGAGGCTATGCCCGAGGACGCCATCGTCTGCAAGTGAGTCCGGACCCTTTGTCGCCGTTTGGGCCCGCGGAAGGCGTTCCGGCCTCTCCTGGCCCCTCCCGGCCGTTCTGGCTGTCCCCCGAGCTTCTACTGACACCCTGGATACCACAGTATCGGTCATTTCGATATTGAGGTTTGTCCTCTACACGCCTGAACTGAGAGCCAGCGAACTGACCTTCGCCTCTTCAGATCGACGTCGCCTGGCTCAAGGCCAACGCCGCCGAGTGCGTCAACATCAAGCCGCAGGTCGACCGTTACACCATGAAGAGTGGCCGTCACGTCATCCTTCTCGCGGAGGGCCGCCTCGTCAACCTCGGGTTCGGCTCCGTTTCTTCGGTTGTATCAAGCTGCCGTAAGCTTACGTGACCTTTACCGCCTCTCAGCTGCGCCACCGGTCACCCTTCCTGGGTCATGTCGTGCTCGTTCACGAACCAGGTTTTGGCGCAGATCGAGCTCTTCACGAACCCTTCGGCGTACCCGCTCGGCGTTTACGTGCTCCCCAAACATCTGGATGAGCTCGTCGCGACTGCCCACCTGCAGAGCCTCAACGTCAAGCTCACCAAGCTGACTGAGGTGCAGTCCGAATACCTTGGGCTGCCGCAGGATGGTCCTTTCAAGCCCGAGTACGCTTCCTCCTGCCGCCCTCTCGTCCCGCCGCGCCTGACTGATCTCTTCGTCGCGCTGACCCGCTCGCTCTGGCAGGCACTACCGCTACTAGGCGATCACGATGTGCATCCCATGCGCTCTCAGGGCTGCTGGCGCCCTTGTAAAACACCCGCGTTTCCCGCGCTCAACTCGCGTCGTTACCCCATCTCGCATACCTCACATCCCCTTGCACACCCCTGCAATGCTGTTCCACCAGTCGAGTGCTGCGAATCTCGACTCTTCTTCCTAGTAACAAATTATCTCCGCTTACAATGCCCGGCCTTGCCTGCGCCCCTCGCCCCTGCCTGCACTTCGGTCGCTTGCGCACGCTTATCGGCGCATCCAAGGGTGAGACTGGCTGCTTCTTGGCCTCGTTACGCCACGCGAACCATCAGACCAACGTGAAGTATAGTCAGGCCCCGCAGGATGTTGGCAGGATGTCCATTCGCGAAAGCACAAAAGAGCCACGGTTGCCATTTCACAGACCGCGCTCGTCCCTGTACGTCGCCAGCTCCCTCATTACGCCGGCGATCGTGCCAGCCTTATTAACACTGACCTTGTTGACCCGACTCCTCACGCCCATGCAAGATGCCGCAGTCTTCGCCGAGCTCTGCCCCAGCGCCCTCCACCACTTCGTGACCGTGTCCAGGTCCGTCGCACCATCTTCCTCGTACGCAAGCACCCCCTCCAGGGCTTCCTCCCTTCTCGAGGTCCTCGCCTTTGCCGCCGCCATATGAAGCTTGGCGACGAGCTCGTCCTGGCCGTCGGCGACTTCGGCCTCGTAGCGCTCGTTGAGGGACGGATCCTCTTCGGCAACCTCGAGATCGGGGTGGCGGTTGATCCAGGTGAGCTGGCGCGAGTCCGACAGATTGGCGTTGTGCGTCGCCTTCGCCGCATCCGAGCGGTCGTTCCTGGCTCTTGAGCAGGCCGCCGAGTGTTCATCGCGCTTCTTCTTGCCAGCGTTTTTCCACCAGTGCAGCGCCGCCTTCCGCAAACGCTCGACACGCTCCTCGCGCGTGAGGTACGAGTTGCGCTCGCCAGGAGCAGCGATGAGCGAGAGCTGGCGTACTGGGCGCGTCTCGCCGAGGCTGAAGAGCTCCGAGAGCGCAGTTGCGAGGTCGTTCGGCGAGTTGCCGGTCGAGGACAACGACGGGGACGAGAGCGGGGCGGAGGACGACGATGCGGCGGGAGACGAGTCGAGGCCGAGCGATTCGGGTGAGCGAACGCGCGTCTTGCTGAGCAAACTGCTCATCGCGGCCTTGAGTGCGGTCCCCGAGTCCTGCAGGCACAAACAGGCTGAATGAGTCGGTGCAAAACGGGTCGAAGGTAGAGCGGGAACCCTACCAAGACGGCAGCCGCATTCTGCTTTTCAACGCTCGAACCCGTGTGCTTCATCATTGGCCAGCAAGGGTGAGCTGGAAGTCGATGAACTGAGATGATTGCGTCGGAGTGCTTCGAGACAATAGTGACCTGGGGAAAGAAGGCCAAAGAACGTGAGCGTCATGTTTAGACTGTGCGCACGATCGTCCAGCGAAATAGAACGCACGAGTTCGTAGCGCCCAATGCCCGGCTCGAATTCGCCCTTGTCCGTCTTGATCCCGGTACGCGAGACCTCGCACACCGTGCGCTCGACCGCGAACAGCTTCGTCTTGCCGCGGAGAGCCTTCTCCAATGCGTTGTTGAACACTCCATGAGCGTGGCCTCCCTCCCAGAACCCAAGGTAGCGCTTCCCGTCACTGGGCGTGATATACGCCGTGAGCTCGGCAAGGAGAAGCGGCTTAGCCGCGCTGTACATCGCGGACGACGCCCCGTCGGGCGCATCGTCGATGATGAGGAACTGCTCCTTCGCCTCAACCTTGGTGCCCTTTGGAGGGATGCCCGATGCGAGCAAGTTGATGTCGAGATAGTTGAACTGTCAAGTCCCACCGAGTCAGACTAGCGCAAGGCGCGGCCGCAAGGGCTTCGAACGCCAGCTCGGACGAGACTGCTTGCAAGAACAGGACGCACCCCGGACGAGTAGTCGATGCCGCAGCTCACGTCGTAGCGGTTGGTTTGAGCTGAAGAGTCGGATGAAGAGAGGGGCGCGGCGGACGCGTCGGTCTCGGGAAGATAGTTCCTGACCTGGAAAAGAGGGAACGTCGGATCGCCCGAAGGTCTGTTGGTCGGTCCGACCACGCATCAGTACGGCAGGTCTTGTGCCGTGTGAGAAGAAGACGTGAAGGACGGAGTCAAGCGGACGCACTCGACACGCCGCCACTCCGCAAGCTTGTAGTCAAACCTGAGGCCGGCCTGCTGCATGAGGTCGAAGCGTTCGTCGTTACGGGCCTTGCGCGCCTGCTGCGCCTCCTCGTCGGGCGTGAAAGTCGCACAGGCAGTCATGACCTCGTGCAGAAATTGGTGCATGGCCTGCGGGTTCTTCGCACCGTTGATCATGATGGTGAGGTCGGACTCGACTGTGAAGCCTGCAAGCCCCGCGAGAGGGGGAGCGGGGTTCAGCGGTGCAGATGTCAATGCTTTGCGCAGCTGAAACGCACCGGGGAAGTCGTCCAGGTTGTTGATCGACGCACTGCGTGAACAGCGGAGTCAGCGGTGACGAAGCTTCGAAGGGCGTTCACGGCCGTTGTACACCGAAAAGACGTACGTCGAGCGCCCAACGCTCTGCGCTTTGCCCTTCGCCTGGCCGTCCACCCCTTGCGCCCCGCTCGACCCCTTCTTCTCCTTTCTCCGCTGCCGTTCCTTGGCGCGGTCCCTCTGGATAGCAGGACGGAGGTAGGTGTCGAGATAAGCTTGGTCAAGGTCGTCGTCCTCCACCTCGCGCCAGTCCTCCTCCTCATCTTCGCGCCAGTCCCCCTCTTCGACACCGCCGCCTTCACCGGCCTCGGTCTCATCTACCTTCGAGCCACTCGAGCCCCCGACGTTGGGCGAGCGACGGCGCTTCTTGCGGACGCGCTTGGGCAGCGGTTCCGCGTCCTCGCTAGTCTCCTCCTCGCTCGTCTCGTGCCCGGCCTCCGACAATCCGGTCGAGGCGGGGTTGGAGCGCTTGGCACGAGAGCTGCGGCGCGGGCGTGCTTGGGCGCCTTCGAGGTCGGGCTGGCTCACGGTCTGCAGCTGCACGCCGGGGGCGACGCGAGGGAGGTCCGGGCGGGTGCGCTTGGGTCGAGGCGCCATATGGCGATTCGAGGCGATTCGAGGCGATTCGAGCCTGTGCAAGAGCGTGGCAGAGTGCGCTCAAGCTTGCGTAGAGCGAGGCGGCGAGTGGACGTAGCGAAGCTGGGTGCGGGGCTGCCGACGCGGCCATCGCCGACGGAACGGCTCCGCGACGCTCGTCGATCGGGCGGGTCATACCCGCTGTTCTGGCTCTGTGCGAGATTGTAGGCAGGCCGGAAGACAGTCTGGACTCGCACGCAAGCTCAGCAGCATTTCGTGCGCATGTCGAAATGCGGTCCGCTCTCTCGTCTGCTGTCAGTTGCAGAAGACTCGCACATATGGCCCTGCGTCTTTACACATGTAGATGAAGCCGAGGTCGGCAGACTGAGGCGGAGCTGCAGCAGGCAAGCGTGCAAGAAGAAACCGGCTGGCGAACTTGAGAAGGTCCAGCGGCAAGGACGTTTTCGCTAGCATTCGGCTCGCAGTGCTGGAACGACAGAGCGTGTGTACGCCATTGCATGTGATGCGCGCGCATTGCGAACGGGTAAGAGCCGGTTGGGTACAGGAAAAGATGGCTGCGCCGGACCTGTGGCTCGACAACCCGCCTTCGCTTTGCATGGGCCTGAGGATGCCCGCGTCCTCGATTGCGAGCTTGCCGAGTTGGCGCCCTTCATCAGTGAGTAGCCGCGCGCGAGTTCCTGAGGCTTGAGACCTGGCCCAACAAGAAAGATGATGCAGACGAGCGGGGGCCTCGGCGGCGAAGAACCTGAGCGTGCAGGCGCCGCGCCCACTTCAAAGCAGAACAAGCGTAGACAAATCAAGCGTGCAGACAAGCTAGCCGCGCGCAGTTGGGGCTGTCGTCGAAGCGAGGAGACTGTGCTCGACCTTTGGAGGCACAAGCTCCACCTCCTCGCCGTTGAACGAGCCGGTCGGGTAAATTCCGCCGTGGTTCGGTTCAAGGGCGACAATTGTCAGCAACGAGAGCGCCTGGCTCCCGAGACGAGCTCTTCGAGCCACCGCCAACCCGCAGCGCTGGACCCTTCTCGAGCCGCGTCAACGGAGGGGCCGAATGTTGCAGACGCCCATCGAGACCGTTGACGAACTCCATCAGCGCATCCTGGCAGACTGCATCGGTCATGTCGAGCGAGCCACGAACACGAAGAGCGTGAGCAAGCGAGCTGAAGAGAGCGCAGGGACGCAAGACACACCTGCTGCTCTGCAGTGCGGCTGCGTTGAGGAAGTCGACCCATCCGAGGATGTCGCGAAGTCCGATACCGAGCGCTTCGCTCTGACCCGTCTGCGTCGCGAGCCACTGCGCGGACTCGAGAGTCTTGGGCGCGACGGGCTCGAGGCGGTCGCGGTGCTCGCGCGCCTAATGGCTACCAATGATGTGCAGCAGGTCGATCGGGTCTCCAACGGCGGGAAACCAGATCTCCGTGAACCGGTTGCGAAGAGCGGGCGAAAGCTCCTTCTTGCCGAAGTCGCCACCGGGGTTCATTATTGCGAGGATCTCGACAGTCGAGACCTTCGCAATCGACGATGCGGATGTCGTCGAGGTCGTGACCACCCTTCTCGGCGAGGACGAGCGTGCGCGACGGCTCGAGAACCGAGTTCAGGCGCTCGAGCACCGAGTCGTCGGCGAGCGAGGCCTCATCGGAGAGGATCAAATTGCCGCCGCGCATCCCTTGTACGAGCGGGCCGTCGCGCCACTCGTACCGCGCGGTCGTCGCGCCACTCGTACCGCGCGGTCGTCGAGCGCATGCGAGTCGCGAGCGCCTTGGCGGCCGCGTCCTTCGTCTCGGCGGCGTGCGCCTCGACGAGCGCCGCGACGTCCTCGAAATCGCCCTCGGCGTCCGTAGGCGCCGCCTTGCCGGCGGCCGCGAGAAGCGCGACCGCCTTGTTGCGCAGGCCCGCCTGCAGCGCGGTGCGATTGCGGAGCGGCCGCTGCCCGCCGAGCAGGTCGGCGACTTCGGTGTTCTGGTGGCAGCTGACGATGTGGAGCTGGCGGGTGAGGGCGTGCGCGAGCGCCTGGTAGACGGACGTCTTGCCTGCGCCAGTCTCGCCGACGAGCAGCACAGGCTCGTGGCGCTGAAGCGAGGCGGCGATGAGGAAGTAGAGGCGACGCATTGCGGTGCGGAGGTCCAGACGAGTTCGGCGTCTTGCGGCTGTGCACGAGAGTGAGAACGGTCAGTCGATAAGAAACACGAGCGCGAATGGACAGAGCGCACCGCACTGGTACGGGCGAGCCCATCTCAAGGGAGACGAGCGAAGTCGTAGCGCCCCTTCTCATCGATCTTGACCTTGAGGACGTCCTCAAGGACCTCCTTGACGGTTTGCTTGTCGTCGGCGCGGCGCGCGCGCTCGACGAGGAGCATGGAGCCGTCCTCGGCGAGCTGCTGCACGGTCGCGACGGGCCCGCGGCTGCCGCAGCGGAAGAGGTCGCGGAGCGTAGCGAACGCCTGCTTCTGCTTGAACATGCGGCCGGCCTGGCGGCGGCGCTGGAGCTCGACGAAGACGTTGACGGTCTTCTCGGCGTGCAACGACGCGATACGGCACCGGCGCTCGAGGATCGTCTTGAGCTCGTCTTTGGGCACGTCGCCGGGTTGCGGAAAGCGCGCTAGAGCACCTTGCGGCCACCGTAGAGCCCGGGCGGGTTCTGCGTCGCGAGGAGCATGAGGTGCGGATGAGGCTAGACAACCTCGCCCGTCTCGGGAATGACGAGCTTGCGATTGTCGTCGAGGAGGCGAGCGAGGGCTTCCAGAACATCGGTCGGCGCGAGGTTGAGCTCGTCGAGTGCGATCCAGTCGCCATTGTGGAGGGCGCGGACGAGGACGCCTTCCTGGAAGACGAGCTTGCCCGAGTGCGCGTCCGAGACGTACGTGCCGACGTACTCCTGGATGTCGGCGTGCTCGTGGTTGTCGATGCGGACGAAGCGGTGGCCGGTCTGCTTAGCGAGGTACTCGACGACCGACGTCTTGCCCGCCGATGTCGGACTTTGGATGAGCACGGGCACCCTGCGCATCAGGACGGCGCGCGCGAGGTCGCACACCTTGGCCTTGACTTTCGGCGCGAGGATGTAATTGTCCGGGTCGTCCGGCTCGTGCTGGCCCTGCTCGAGCCAGTAGTGGTGGATGCGGAGGGCGTCCGCCATCGCCGCCGGCTTCGTCGGCACGCGCTCCATGATCGAACGCGGGTTCTTGGCCGACTGAACGACGTGCTTGTCGATGAGGCCGCGGACGACGACCTGCGACTTTTCGTGGCGGAGTATGGTGAAAGTTGTGACAAAGTCCTCGTACAGCGCACGGCGCAGCCAAAGGTGAGCGCGATCTCGGCGGCGTAGGTGAGCGCGCACGCAAGCGTGCGCATCGAAACGTGAGACGGCATGTTCTGTCCGTTGGCGATCTACGAGCGGAGCGCGAGAAGCTTGACGGCGACGTTAAGCTCGGCGATGCCGGCAACCACCTGGCGGTCCGAGACGGCGACGTGCCCAACGTAGCCCTCGACGATGGTGCGGAGGGCGTCGCGGTCCTCGTCGGGCGGCGGGACTTAGACGACGGAGAACTTGGCCCACAGCCCGACGGGCAGCTCGCGCTTGCCGACGTAGGTAGCCGGGTTCATATAGGCGAGCAGGGGGAGCTCAAGATGGCGGGTGTGGGCTCGAGGTCGCCCTGCTTGATGACGAGGGACTGGAGTCAGCAAGACACAGAGGCGAGGGGATGTTCCGCGAGGCGCGCTGAACTGCGGGTCAGACAGAGCGCACACACCCTGAGGACCTCGCAGCTGCGCACGCAAGCCTCTGTGCTGCCTTGACCCTCGTCCGTGACCGTGCTGAGGCTGACGAGCGACGGATCGGCAAGAGACGGACGAGTCGGACGACGGGGCGGTGTAGGCTCGGACGGGCGCATGCTAGACGCGGACCGGGTGTGCGAGCCCTCGAAGAGGAACACCAAGTTCAGCTCGGCAGCCCAGAAGGCACCGCCGGCGAGCAGAGATATCGACCAAGTCGCCGAATCCTCATCGCTCGGACGTCTGCTTCGTTCTGTCGGCTGGCTTGCGTCTTTCGGCGTGCTGGGTATGAACGCCGAGCGCGCTGATGTCGTCTGGGCCGTTCAGGAGGCCTACCAGGCTGCCCCTGCTTCCTCGCTCGGAACGCCCCGCCGGACTGCTACTCATTCTCGTGGCTGCCGCGTGCAAGTCAGGCTCTGCTCGCGTCGCAGGCACCATGCTGCCCTGAACAGGCAGACTGCGAGCGTTCTCAGGCACAGCAGAGCCCGTTGGCGCTCGGCAAGGACGTGCTGCATTCAACGCTGCCGCCTTGCCCGCCGACGTGTTGTTCTCGTTTCCGCGAGTGGCCGAACCACGCCGCGAACCAGATGTAAGAGGAGGCGCTGGAGCGCCTGCGTGCCTGTCCTGCAAAGACACGGCCGACCAGGCTCGGGGGACGCGTGGCGATGTTTTGTTTGGGTCGTGGACGCGTAGTTCGGCCCAAATGAGGGCTCGGCGCTCTCTGCCCTACCCTCTTTCTTCTTGTTCATCCACTCTGCAGCGCGGGCAAGGATGCGCACTGCTCAGAGTCTGCCGTCAATAGGCGAGACTAGTCACCGCCCTCCTTTCTTCGCCTGCTCGCCCGTGTCTCTCTGTCGCCAGCCCGCGGCGCTTCGCGCACGTGCCGTCTCCACCTCCACCCTGTCACCACACATGCTGCGCACCGTGCAGCTGAACCCATCGAATCAACCCATCTCCTCGACTGTATCGCGCAGTCGCCTTGCCGCTGGAGGACGACGACACGGCTGGACCGCAGGACAGGATTACGGGCTCAGACCACACGTGGACAGCTGCACGGCTAGACGGGTCTCTTCGGCCGCGGAGCCTCCTGACCCAGCCGGGAAGGGTTGCGATGGGCTGCGAGGTGAGACCCGGCGTGGGATCTTCGTCGCGGAGGTGCCTGAATCAGCCGAGGAGGGCACAGGCGGATTCGGATTCCAGCCGGCACAGGGTCGGAAGCGGACCATGGCGAGTTTGCCGCGGATAGGCTAGGCGGAGAGAAATGACGGCTGGGTCGCAGTCTCCCAGGCCGACTACCTCGGTCTTCCCGTCGCCGGCCCGTACAAGCCTGACCACTGTGCGTACTCTGACCCGGCGGCTGGCCGCCCTAGAGCCGCACGGCTGGAAAAAAAAAGAACGGGCGAACTGATCCCCTCCTCCTGCAGATCGCTACTAAGCGTCTCGCCTTTCCTCCTCTCTATCCCGGGTTTTTTTCGCACATATCGGTCTTTCATGGTCCCGCTCGCCCGCCTGCCGCGAGGGAGGCGTGAAGCGCGGACCGGCATACTCGGAGGTCCTCAACGACCTCGTACTTGATACCCCTCTCTTTCGCTCTCCCACACTCTCCCTGTACCCTGCCGCACTCGCATAGCATCCGTCGAGCTAGCATTCACTCTGTGTTGCTGCAAAAACATCAACTGTTCCCCAAACTTGCGTGCGAGAAGCGACGAAGGCTGGCGAGGAGGAAGCAAGGACATCGATCGGTATCTCGCGCCTCATCGACATCGCAGTGCGCATAGTAGGGCGCTTGTGATGGACCCGCAAAGGCGCACCGGCGTGCTTTGAAGCGCTGTCTGCAGGCGATACGCCTCGAAAAGCGAGAACGCGTCGGTTTCGCAGAATGAGCCAGCCGTGCCCGCTCTACGCAGCTTCCTGGCAGCATCCCGGCATCTCTCACTTTCGGAAACCGCGATGACCATGGAATGCGGAGAAAGGCTGCAACGTTGCAGGAATCGCTGAGAGACACAGACCGCGAAGCGCCCTCCACAGCAGAAAGATCTCTTGACAGTCAAGCCGGCCCGCATCCCGCGACAATGTCCGCAGCGAAGCTACACGAGGAAGTCTGCGTGCGCCGATCCAACTCTAAGGTCAGTTTTCGTCTTCATGTCTGAGCCGCGGCGGGTTTGAATCGTGCCATGGTACCCTCAGGCTTTGCCCGAATCACCCAGAAGACCTGGAGCTGGAACGACGCACCTGCTGTGACGGCACCGAGCTACAGCGCGAACGACCTGTCAAAACGAGACAGAAAGAGTAGGGTCAGCCAGATTCCCTCGTCAGGGAAGCTGCTGAGTGCGCCGAACTCGTCCTCGTCGATCCCGTCGGCGGACCTGATCCAATGCCCGTGCGCCCTGCCAGACCGGCTGCTTCGACCCGAGGTGCTGTGGCCTGCCCGCATCGTCCGACCCAGTCCCCGCTCGTGCCCTCGACACTGGACCGCGCAGTGTGGGTTCGGGGACGGTAACACGCGTGACGATGGTGCCTCTACGGGGTCACACGATGGCTGTACCGGAGGGTAAGGCTACGACTGGGCGGGTGTCCTCGCTGCACCCGCCAGCGCGAGTCGTGCTCATCGTCCGCTCTCCGGCCTCATCATCGGGTGCCCAGTCACGACCAGGACGACGTTGTCCTGCGCCCGCTGTGGCGCGCCGTGCAGCCTGCGGTAGCACGTGCGTGCGTGCTCGACCGTCTCGATGGCTCACGGCGGTCTCCTCCCGTCGGCGGGTCCCGGTGCTGCAACGGGCGTGATACTCCCGCACGATCGGCGAAAGCCCGAACAAGTAGCGACGCACACTGAATACGGCGTCGAGACCTCTTGTAGCGTATCGCGTGCCATCTTGGATGCTGCCGTGCCGCGCAGAAGGTGGTCGAGAGCCTGCGAGACGTGGAGGACAAGAAAAGCGTCGCGAGGAGCGAGCACAGCGTGGACGCGCGCGAGCCTACTCAGGCTGGCCATGGTCGTAGCAAGCAGTGCAGCACAGCACTCTTTAGCTCCGTCGCGGCCGAGAAACTCGAGGCGAAGTGAGCGGTTCGAGGGAAACGAGCGCAGCGAGGTTCACCGCAGCCTCACCCCCGAACCTGCTCCAAGTCTTCCGTGAGAGCGTGAGCAAGGAGGCTACAAGGGCTTTCGTGCGTCCCACTCGCCGCTCCACGGCCTGGGGCGATTCTCACCTTTCCTCGTCCTCTCTCTCGCTCATCGCAACAGCTCGCTCCGCCACTTCCTTCTTGCGGGATCCGAAGCACGTGTTGGGCAGCCGAGATGCTCTCGGGCCGGACTCGCGCAGCGACGCACTTCGTTGCACCTGCAACGACCCGCTCCATCGCCTCGACTTCGCAGGCCCTCTCGCAGGATGCTGCCGCTCAAGCAGGGAAGGCAAGCGGCAAGGACCCGAACCGCCGAGTCCTCCTGCGTGTCCTTCGCACCGCCGCCGAGGGCTCCTACCAGTTCGGCGCGCCGTCTTCTCCTTCTTCCTCGCCTCGCTCCGACAACCATGCCCTTCATCAGCAGCGCTTCAAGCCTACACCATATCGCGTCAAAGCCGAGGCCGAGCGTCTGAGTCGTAATCGGTCCGTCGGGCGCGGCAGGCTGGTCGAGCTGGACGAGGAAAGGGCGGCAGCAGTTCTCGAACCGGCAGCTGCGCGCAGCTTCACCCGCCCGCAGCGCCATTCGCGCGCACTCTCGTCCAACGACTCACGCCAGTCACGACCGTCGTTAAACGTGAACAAGCGAACGTTCTCCACGTCGGCCGCTGCGCGAGTCAGCCTCGCCGAGGAATCGCTTGTCGACGCGGATGCGGACTTGTCGATGGTCGAGGGCGGTCTGTGGGACGACGCCGAGACCGGCGGCTCGCAAGGAGGGAAAGGCAAGGGCAAGGCGCGCGATCCGAAGCCGGGAGATTGGCTCGAGTCGAGTCGGTGCGTTGCTTTCCATACGCTTTCGCTGACGCTTGCGCTAAACTCTGAGCCCACAGCAACGGCTCCCTCATGTCGGGCATTTACCTTTGTCCGGCAGCATCGACCGCTCGTCGTGTCCTCATCCTGGTCGCTGCCGGCGTGCACATCGAGATCTCGCTCGACGATGTGACCTACATCATGCCGGGTCTCGTGCGCCCGGCGTTGGCGCAGAAGCTCGCCCCAATTGCGCTGCGGTACGCAGATCCCGAAACGGGTTGGGACCCGAGTCAGCCCGAAGTCGTCGAGATGCTGCAGGCGATGCGCAAGCTCGAGATCGCGGTCGAAGAGGAGACGCAGGAGCTCGTCTCGCAGGGTGCGGGCGACGTCTACCGTCTCTTGCATCTCCCGCCGTCCGGCAAGAACAGCAAGGCACCTCCCGCGCCGAAGAGTGCGACGGTGGCCTCTGCTCTTGCCGCTCTCCGCATACCGCACGGCTCGTCCCCGCCCGAACGCCTACTCGCCCTGCACCGCATCCTTCTCGGCCGCCCCGAGCACTTCGTCGCCGACCCTCTCGCATTGCGCGCTACAGGGCGCTTCGACCTGCGCCCGAAGGACGAGGTTGAACGACTCGATCAGGTTCGTGAGTGGGTACGGCACCGTTCGCCCGAGCTGCTCTCATGGACCGACAAGTGCGCGAAAGTGCGCGGATGGGCACGGGAGCAAGAGGCTGCCAGCAGTCAGAACGCCTCTTCCGCTGCAGACTCCCTACCTCGACGGACTCTCCCGGCTGCCGACCCGACCTTCTCCTGGTCGGCCTCCGACCTGACCATTTTCGCCTTCCTGCGTGACACGATCGCCGCCGACCGTCTCCTGCAGGCCCAGCCGCACATGGCGATCGCGCCCTCGCTCCTTAAGCACGTCGATTCGACTGCTGCCGCCCTCGGGCACCGGGGCTGGGGCGGCGAGCTCATCGTCAACAAGGCTCGCATCCGCGCCTTCCTCGCCGAAGTCGGCGTCGTCGCGCCGTGGGAGAACTGGGCCGCGCACGAGCGCGTGACGGGCCTGCACGAGTGGGACGAGATGGGCGAGCGGGTCGCACGCGCGCTCAGACGCCCCGCAGCGCAGCCGAAGCGGGCCGACAAGATGCAGCCGCTCTCGTCGAGCGAGCTGTACCCCGCCGACCCGCACGACGCGGTGCGGCGCGACTTTGGCCGCGCCAAGGTCTACACGATCGACGACCCTTCCGCCTCGGAGCTCGACGACGGCATCTCGCTCACGGCGGGGCTGCCGACGAGCCACGGCACGTCGACGTGGTGGGTGCACGTGCACGTCGCGGACCCGACGGCGCTCCTGCACCCGCAGCATCTCCTCGCGCGCCTCGCACGCCTGCGCGACCACACCGAGTACTTCCCGGAGAAGGTCTGGCCGATGCTGCCCGACTCGTTCACGCACGGCAACCAGCTCAGTCTTGGCGCGCTCGAAGGGCAGGAGCAGCGCGTGCTCAGCATCAGCTTCCGCGTTGACGAAGAGCGCGGCGAGATCCTCGAGACCAAGGTCGAAGCGGGCGTAGTGCGCGACGTGCGGCGCTTGACCTACGGCGCGGTCGACAAAGCGTTCGGCTACGAGGCGCCGCCGAAGGGCCACGTTGTGCACAGTCAGCCGGTCGACGAGGGCAGATTGGTCACGACGAAGCCGCCGCGCGCGACAGAAGACGCGACGCTGGAAACGGACGTCGAGTCCCTCAGCGAGCTGCGCACGCTGCACAAGCTCGCACGGACGCTCCTCTGCCGTCGCGTCGAGTCGTCGGCACTCTTCTGGCAGTTCCCTTCGGCGTCCGTCTCCGTCTCGCCAACTCCCCTCTCGCCGCATTTCCAGACCTCGGCCCAGCCGGTTTTCTACGCCTCCCCGCCGCACGTTTCTCTCCAGCTGCCTTCCCAGGCCGCGATCGCTGGCATCGCCAGCCATGCCGACTCGCCCGCTCAGCTCCTCGTCTCGGAGCTGATGGTCGCCGCGAACCGCGCAGCAGCCCGCTTCGCTGTCGAGCACTCGCTGCCGGCCCCGTTCCGCACGCAGAACGCGCCAGCGTCTGCACCCGAGGACATCGAGGCAGTCCTGGCGCTGCGCAACCCGGCGACGGGACAGGCGCCGGTGCTCGAGGTGCTCAAGCGCAACCTCGATTTCCTTCCCGGTGCGACGACTCCGACGGCGGGACCGCACTGGCCGATGGGCATCGACGGCGAGTACGGCTACCTCAAGGTGACGAGCCCGTTGCGCCGGTACAGCGACCTGTTCGCGCATTACCAGCTCAAGGGCGCCCTTCTTCCCACCTCGTCCGCCTCGTCCTTTGCTCCCCGCGCCGCCCTCCCGACCGTCCTCGCGCACATCGATGGCTTCAACGCCGCGTCGAAAGCGCGACACCGCCTCGACCAGGCCGCGCAGCAGTTCTGGGCGCTGTGGGTCCTGCGCGGCAAGCTCGCCCTCCTCTCGCCTTCCGCCTCTCACGAGTCGGCCTTGCCGACGTCGCTCACCGATGGGGACCAGCACACGCTCGAGCTCCTCTCGTCGGGTCTGACAGCGCTCGCGCTGCGCAAACCGACCTTCTCGGCCATCGAGAACGTCTACATCCAGCCGGTCCTCGTTCCCCAGCTCGGCGTGCGCGGCACTCTGCGTGTCGACAAGGAGCCGCAGGCGCCGCGCCTCGGCGAAGAAGTGCCGGTCAAGATTGACGAGATCCTCTTGAGCGCGAGGAGCAAGGTCGTCGTCGGGCTTAGGCGTTGAAGGGGTGCAGGAACATAGACGGAACATTGGTGCTGTTGTAAAATTAGCCGCAACCACTCGCATTTCTCCACTTGCCGCCGGCATGCGTGGACACACCGTCTGCTTCTCGTGCTGGCCGACGAGACCTTCTGCACCCTGTCTGACATGGATGCGGGGCCTCCTTTATGCTTTGTATGCTGCTTGCTTGTCCAGTTGAGCGCAACAGGAAGCGCAGCGCCAGCAACATAGCCATGCTGAGCGAGCTTGAAAAGGACGGCCGCGAGGACCGACAACTCGACCGACAACTCGACAACGGCAGCTCGCACAGCCGTCTCGCTCGGTCTGCCCTGACCACAGGAGTCCATCGATGCACTCGGCAAGAGAGTCGGAAATTTTGGCAGAGGTTCCCCTTTTCATGGTCGGGAGAGCGAGAGAGCGGCGAGTAAGCTGTAAGAAGCCGCATCGAGCCGCTCCTGGACGTACGGCGGCTCAGCTACCCCACGAGAGCTTTGCGATGGGTTCGTCAGCGGCGCAGCGCCTGAAATGCGCCTTGTCGCCATCTCCATCTCGTTTGCGAAGGTCGTCCACCGCGCTCGCCATGTCGCCAAGCCACCGCACACACTCTGCCTCGGAGCGCGCGCAGTGCCTCGAGTACGTCCCAGCCTCCGTCGTGCAGTGACTCCGCAGCGGACTACTCGCGGCAGTCGAGCGAGACACGGTCCGTCGGCGCCCCGCCGCGCGACCTCATCGTGTCTGCTCCTGTTTCGGCCGAGGTGCTGGACGGTAGTATGCACCGCCGGCTATGGAGATATCGAGGAACAGCCTTCCAGCTCGGAGAGAGCGAGAGGTGCGCAGCAGCGAGAGGCGAGCTTGTCCGGCCGTGGCTGAATGTCGACGAGTTCGGCTCGGAAAGCCCCGCGTGCTCGCCAGCCGACATTCACTGAGTCTTCAAGACCACCAAGACCGAGCACGGCTCGCCCCACTGCCACACGGAGGCAGAAGATGACGAGCGAGAAGGGTGAGCGGAACACGCGAGACGCGCTGGCAGAGGCGTGGAGAGGGACGTGTATGAGCCAAGGCGGGTGGAGAAGCTCCAGCAAAACGAATGCCGGCGCGAGCGAGCGTTCGCGAGCGGTGTTGACGAAAGGCGAGGGAGGAGAGGAGGAAGAGATGCGAGCATCGAGAGAAGTGGAGAGTCGCGCTGCAACTGGAGCGCTGGAGAAGCCGCCACAGGGTCTCACTGGTGGCCAAAACCGGCTGCAAGGCAACAGAGAGTGAAAAGAAGCGACGAGAAGCTGAACCCCACGAAGCAAGGATCTGAACTCAGCCCCTCTCGTCACTCGCAGGGTATAAGAGCGTCGATTACCTCCTGGCTTCAGTCATAACAAGGTATGGAAAGCATGTTCTACGCGCTCCGCATTGTCCGTTCCGCCCGCACGCGCGGCCCTCTATGCCTTGACGCCCTCGCGCTTGGTGAAGGTGACGTTGCGGGGCTTGGCCGGCATGACAATCATGGTCTGCCAACAGCGCATGTCAGTACAGATGAGCGCTGAGGGAAGGTGGACTTCGGAGACGCACGGTGTAGTCGTTGCCCGGGAAGGCCTGGTCGAGCGTCCACGAGTTCTCGCGGACCAGCGTCGCGATGATGACGCCGAGCTGAACGTACGCAAATTGCTCGCCTGTGAGTTCACGAGAGGTTAGTCATGTTCCGTTTGCAGACGAGCGTCAGCACCAAGGCGTACCGATGCAGCTGAGGAGAGCAACGAGTCAGCACAAGCGATACTCAAGATGGGTCGGACAGGGCGCACCGATGACGGCCGGCACCGAACGGAAGGTCTGCACAGAAGCGAGCAGCAGGTCAATACCTCCATGAATGAACGCGCGCGAACGGGATACGAGAGCAAAACGCACAAGCACTCTTGCCGCCCTTGGAGATCTTTCCCCACCCGTAGTCCTCCTCGCCCTCGTCCTCCTCGCCGGGCACCTTGCTCCCCTCGAGCCAGCGCTCGGTGCGGAAGTTCTTGGCATCGGCGCCCCAGATCGACTCGTCGACCTGCGAGTAGCCGGGCGCGGCGAGGACAAACTCGCCCTTGGGCACGACGTACTCGACGCCCTCGTTGCGCTTCTTGAACTCGGGCGACGCGTGCGGCTCGGCCGACGGCGACGCGACCGTCGCGGGGACGGGGCAGTCCGAGATGATCTTGCGCATGAGCGAGTGCAGGGGCGGGTGCATGCGCAGGAGCTCCTTGATGAAGGCGTTGAGGAGCGGCGTTTGGAGCGTCTCGTACTCGAGGTCGCGCCACTCGCCCTTGTCGGCGTCGTAGAAGTGCTCGAACTGCTCGGCGTACAGTCGGCGCTGCAGGTCCTGGTTCTCGCCGAGGCGCAGGATCGCCCAGGCGCCCGTCGCGGCCGACGTGTGCTGGCCGGCCATGAGGAGCGCAATCATGATGTGCGCGATCTGCTTGTCGGTAAGCGGCTCGCCCGTCTTGTACTGCTGGTTCTGCAGCGCGGTGAGCATGTCCAGGGGAGGCTGGGCAGAGCGGCGCAGGATTAGCGGACTGGACTTTCTCGGCGGCGCGGTCATTGACGTACCTCGTCAAGCGAGTTGCGGCGCTTCTCAAGGATTGAGACGTAGAATTCGCGCATCTTGAGCTGCGCGCGGTCGCGGCGGCGGTAGGACGGTAGCGGGAGGTTGGGGAAGACGAAGTTCTGCGACGGGGGGATTTGTGAGCGATGCTCGGTCCAGTGCATCTCTTGAGCAAGCGAAATGCCAGCTCAAGGAATCTCATCGAAGTAGCCAGACGCACGAGAGGGGTGAAGCCGCCGTCCAAGTCGTGGTAAAGCTGAGCGAAGCTCTTGTCCATGGCGGCACGGACCTCGCTGCCCTGAAGCGTCGCCGAAGCGGTGAGGATCGTAATCTCGGACGAAGTGTTGAAGGCGTCGATGCCCGAGCCGGTCTTGCGGGTCTACGACGTTTGGATAAACTCCACAGGTCAGCTTGTCGATCTCGAGCTGGATGGGTGGGCTGTAGGACAATGTGGAGACGCACGTTCTCGAGGTAGACGTGCTTGTTGATGTAGTCGCGGACCTCGGTGCGGATGAGGCCGACGTAGCGGCGGAAGTTGTCGGTCGTGAGGCCAAACTTGACAAACTTCTTCTGCTCCATGAGGACGTGGTTCGGGACGTCGTAGACGACCTCGGTGCCGAAGACGCTGCATTGTGGCGCGTGATCTGGGTCAGCAAAGGCTGAGGGTCGCAACTGAGCGCAAAGGAAGGGGGCGCACGGGGTCGTGAGGTGAGTGTAGGCCTCCTCCGCGTTGACGTGCGCGAGCTTGCCGTTCAGAACAAAGTTGGAGCCAAGCGGGCCCAGCGCAGCGGTGATGCGGCGGCCGAGGAGAGGGTAGGTGAAGACGGGTCCGTACTGCGAGAGAGGTGAATCGGGTGAGCTGGGCGTTCGCGCGGCTCAGAGACGGCAGTCGCGCTGCTGTGCTTGCTCATGCACGTGCAAGCATTGTCCCCAAGGCGAGTGCGCACCTTTGCCTTGCAGTCCTCGAGGAAGCCCAGCGGGTCCATGCCGTAGCTGACGGCGCAACCGAGCACGGGGACATAGTGGAAGACAAGAGGAGGCTTGGACGGGTCCCTGGGTGCGAGCTGCGCGGGTCCTGCAGGTCAGCAGCGGTGCGAGGAGCGAGCGGGACAAGGGCGAGATGCGGCGCACGAGTTGCCAGGCGACGTTGACGACGACAGAGCCCAGCACGAGGGCGACGAGGGCGGCGAGTGCCTGCCCGACTGCTACCAGCACGGCCATCGCTTGTTCCTGCAGCGCAAAAAGGAGGAGACGGCGAGAAAGCGCGATGCGCGACTCCGGCGCGTGAAGTTCGTTTCGAACGATGGGTCGATCGCTCGCTCGCCCCTTTCTCCTCGCCAGGCGCGTGATCGTGCGCGTGCAATGCTCTCAGAAAGCCATTCAGATGCAGACGAGACCACCCCGAGAGACCCGATTATGGCCGCCACTCTCCGAGCCTGCAAGCCGGGCACGAATCACCCTCGCCTCGTTGCGCGACACCACCCCGATTTCTACTGTACTGCAAGTCTCGCTCCCCTGCGCCGCTCAGACCCACTTCTTGTCGCCCTTGACAGCGTCGACCGCGCCGTCGACCTTCTTCTCGGCCTCGGCCGTCTTCTCGCCCAGGTCCTTCTTGACCTCGCTCGCCTTTGCCTGCGCCTGGCCCGCCAGGTCCGACGCCTTGGCCTTGGCCTCGGAGACGGCGTCGGCCACCTTGGCCTTGATCGTTGCCGCTGCCGGTGCGGGCGACGACGACGACAACGACGGGGCGGATGCGGCGGGAGAGGGAGGGACGGCCGACGTCTGCGACGGCGAGACGACCGACGTGAACGGCGTAGAGAGCTTGAACGGCGAGGCCTGTGCGGTGAGAAGAGCACGCGTGAGCAGCCTGGAACGGCGTGCGCGGGACGCTATGCCAGGGATACCCGCTGCGCACCTCCTTCACGCCGGCGATCTTGAACCCAGGAACCGCGGCCGGGTTGAACACCCGCTCGCAGTCCGAGTAGCCCTGCCCGAAACCGAAACCGAGACCGAGGAAGACGGGCCAGGGACGACCTGCCGACGCAGAACGAGTGCGCGAGAACGGAGATCAGCCTCGTCTCGCAACTAGCGCGGTACCGCATTGGGGAAGGACGTACGGCGGAAGAGGATGGCGCTCGCGACGATGCCGACTGCGAGGCCCGTGCCAGCCTTCACGAGCGCGTTCGACAGGCAGAGGTCGGTCTGTGATCGACGTTGCGGCGCCGGCGGTTCACGTGAACGAGCGAAGGTGGACACGCGCAGTGCACAAAGAGATTCCACGGTTCGCAGCGTGGCGCATGGTGGTACGGACGAGATTCGGAGGCGGTCGGATGACGGAGGAAGGGGAACGGGGAGCACCGGCGCAGTCGCGGGCGCAGGAGGGTGTGCGAGGTAGGCAGAAGCAATGCAAGCGATCAGTGAGCTTGCCCTGCCTTTCTCAGCGTTCCGCGAGGTCGTGCTTGTCCCGCCGCGGGAGGACCAGTGGGGACGAGAGCGATGAGGTCGCGAGAGCAGCGACGCACCTTGGCCGAGAGGACGTCCTCGCTGCGGACCTGGGCGGGGGTAGCAGGTGCACTCGGGGCAGGGGCAGACATGGCGAGCGCGTGGTGACGGACGAGATCAACCGCGTCCTCTCCAGGCGAAGTCGGCAGCAGCTTGCCTTCCGCTGCCACTCGCTGTTTCCTGGTACGCCGAGTCGCTGCGTTCCGCTCAGTGCACAGCTACTTGAATCGCCCGCTTGTGTTCTGCTCTCGTTGTCCTGCTGCCGCCCTCGCTCCGAGCATGGTTCGTTCGAGTCTCGCTCACGGTCAGCAATACGCTCGTCTTGCAACCTCGCATTCTCGCTCTACGCTAGTGTACGGATCCGCCGAGGGATCCCGCGTTATTCTTCTCGGGCGAAACGGGAAGTACGACTGTGCCGCCCTCGGTAATCCCGCCGCACGCCCCTAAACCCTGCAAGGCGAAAGCCAGCACTACGTGCTTTTCACAGAATCCCTCTGGCTCGCTCATTCCGTGAGGGGCGTCAGTACTGTGACTCGTGCGGAGCCGCGAGGAGCCCACGCAGGTCGCGAGAGCGGACGAAGACAAAGAGTCTGTCGCGCTTGGTCGCGGCGCGTCAGAAAGAGAGCAGGGAGGTATGCCCGCAAGAGACACATTTTCTGCGCGATATCTAAGTGAGAGGCCGCTCAATACGCGAACAAGCGGGCGGTGACGGCCAAGCGAGGGGGCACGCTCCGGGCGATGTTGCTCAGGGGCCCGCCAGAACGATGCACAGCGCCGTTGCATCACGTTCACGATTACCAAGCACACTTAGCTTCTGCGCACTCCGAAGCAAATCTGAGGGAGAGCGGGCAAAGTCCTGCAACGAAGTCAGCAGCGAGTCACGACATCTGCCCGACGGATGAAACACTCGTCTGCCGGAGAGTCAAAAACGGGACACGTTGAGCATGTCTGTAGGTGCACAAGAGTTGTGAATGTGCCAACATTCAATCAGTAGAAAGCGCGCCGAGTTCGGATGCCGACCGAAGCGCCGACCTGCGACGAGCGAGAGGAGGTCAGCGCTTTCGAAGCGCTGAGTGCATCGTCACAGACTTGTCGTCCCTGCTGAGCAACGGACTCTCTCCCGAGTGGGCAAGTGACTGACTTGGCGAAGTGGGCCAGTCTGTTGCGGGCGTGCTGCACCGCAAATGCCGCAAACCCGGCCAGACGAGCGGCATTTGCAACGCAGCACGTCCGGAGCAGTGCGAGACCACTTCGACAATCCAGCCAGCATGCACACTCGGGAAAGAGCTGCCTGGCCGGGCACGCCCTGCAGGGAAGCCCGGCTGACCACGCACCTGAGCGTTTTCGTCCACACTTCGTCACTCAAGCGCCCGCCACAACCAAGGAGCAAATGTCTGGAGAGAGAAGGACGAGAGTCAACGCTCCGCCAACCTCTCTCTGAGCGTTGAGTGCGCCGCCTTGGCTCCGTGTCGAGCCCAAGGGCTTTGCAGCCCGAACGGACGAGGCTCCTCCTGCCGCACGACGCGACCCCAGACAGCCAAGACGGCCCCTCCCGACGCCCGCTGAGCCCGCCCGGACGACGCCCTCCGGCCAAAGAGACGGCGCCCGGACAAACCCCCCGAACGCCGGACGAGATCGCCTCGACGGGCTGAGTGCCGAGCCGCCCGACAGGGAGAGCAAGGCCGGACTCGTCCGCGGGCCAGCCCGAGCAAGACGACGCACCTTAACAAGCGCTTTAAGCGACGGCGAGCACTCTGGTCCAGGCTTGACGTGTTCCGAAAGGCTCGTGCGCTGTCCGTGAAACGATTCTGAAGGTGAGCAACGGCTTGGGACAGAGACTCGTGAGCGGACCTGCCTAAGTTCGCTCTAGGTACGTCTCGAGGGCCTCGAGCACGACTCATTGCGCGCGATTCGAGCGAGAGTGCCGAGTCCTCGGGAGGAGACGATGACGAAGCAGACTCGGCGGTTGGCGCAGCAGAGCGGGTCTGGCGGTCAGCAGCGACTCTCTGAGGCGTGTTCGGTCGACCGGTTGAGCCGAACCAGCAATCTCACGATGTGGACGCGGAGCGAGTGAAGAGGCGGAAGACAAGCGGAGCGAGACCACGTCGACTTGTGCGTCGGCGTCGTCCTGACGGGATAGCTGGGCATGCACGACGGCAAGGCACGTTCCTTGAATACTGGACAGCCGTCCGTTCCTTGACTGCCCCACAGAAACCAGCAGACTTTGCCGATTTGCCGCGAAAGCCTGTCTTTGAGCTTTTCCTTGCGCTCTTCCCGTCATTGCCGTTCCGTGTCATTCGATGGTTCCAAACGTGCCATGAAAGCCAGCCAAAGTGTGCGGCTTCTCACGAAAGTCCTGGGGAGAGGCGCCAGAAAGACGTCTTCGGGCCAAATGCCTGTCTGTGCATCCGGCGGTGCAAGCTGCGCCGCCCTACTGACAGCTTCTCCTCGACGCCAAGTCCCCAACTCCTGAGACAGGCGAAGGCTGCAAGGGGAAGCGTAACGGTAGCGAAAATCGGGCAGCTTGGGAAGGTCCCCTCGCTTTCCTCGTTGCCCCCTCGAAAGACGCAGCTCAACTTACAGATGGTACCGCTGTGCATTCAGATCGGATTAATCTCACTGCAGACTGCACAATGGGGGAGGCGGAAGAGCGAACGAACGACTGCAGTGCAGATAAAGCATGACTCCACAAAATAGACCGACGAGACCCAAGAAGAAGAGATGCCAGATGGGTACAGAGAGGAGTGTATGGCTGAGTAGTGTTTGTCTATGAAAGGGGGGGAGGAGGAAACAGGACGATCGCGGCCGCTTAAAGATCCCAGAAGCGGAAGACCTTCTGCTTGAGCGTCTTGCGCTCAACGTACTGGTCCTTGTCGTCGGCAACGACGTGACCCTGCGTGTCCTTGTGGTCGTATGCGTTCTGGGAGTCGCCCAGGAAGAAGTTGCTCTGGAACATCGCCGCGATGAGGCAGACAAACGAGACGCCGAGAGCAGCCGCCCACAGAGGGAAGACGGTGACCCTGACAAGACAACCGTCAGCTATCCATCTGGTGAAAGCAAGTGACCGGGAAGACGCACTCGTAGGCCTTGGTCGCACCCTCGCGGACGACGGAGCCGAAGTCGTACTCCTTGATGGTTGTGACTGCGTATTGCGTGTGGTCAGTCAGGCGCCGGGAGTGCAGGACGGAGAGTAGGAAACGCACTGTCTCCAAAGAACGTCTCAACCTCGGTGTCGTTGACGGACGACGGGAGATACTTGCGGAGGTTGAGCGGCATTTCCTGGCCCCACCACTGTCCGGCGATAGCGTCACCTGTGCGAGGCAATCACCAGTCAATTGCAAGCCGAAGAATGGAATCGCAGAGATCGAACGTACCGACAGATGCGCCGATGCTCGACCAGAGGAGGAGGAGGGCGGCGACGAGGGCAACGTCCTGGTGCGGGACCGACGCCTGGACACTGACCTGCGAGCCGATGCTCGAGAAGGCACTGCCGATACCACCCAGAAGCTGCGACATGACGAGGCGGCCAAAGTCGTGCACGCCGTTCTTGTTGACCAGGAGACCCTGTCGTTCATTGAGCCACATCAGGACATCGGCAGCAGCTTCGTAGAAGCTTGAAAGGGACGCACATAGCCAATAATGCGGATGCAGATGCCGAAGATCTGCCACGCCTTGTAGCGGTGCGTGATGCGGAAGAGCAGGCCAGCGACGAGAGCGAAGCCGCAGAGACCCATGTTCTGCACGTTGTTGAAGTCTGGAGGGTAGGTGGTGAGTCGAGTGTGAGCGCTTCGTAGGACTGGGAAACGACGCACAGTTCCACTTGGTCACGCCGATATCGGTGACGATGTAGACATAGGAACTGTGCGATTTCGAGGGGAAGAAAGAGGAGAGAGGCGCAGGACAGCGGAATGAAGTCAGCGAAGTCTGGACACAAACGCTTCGGCAAGTGCAGACGTACCTGAGATAGAGCAGCTGGAGGTACGCGGCGAGCATGTCTGTGAGTGCGTGCGACGCTCGTCAGTGATTCATTGGGGCGCAAAGCTCGAAGAGTGAACGGACAGAAGAAGTTGATGATGACGCTGGTCACGAAGGTACGGTTGAAAAGGATGCGCTTAGGCATCGACGGGTACTTGGCAAACTTCCACTCGTACACGGGGTAGGCAATGAGGCAGGCCGGGCCGATGGCAAGCATGGCGATGAGCGAGCGGTTGCTGAAGCCGCCGTCGGCGCCCGAGTAGAGAGCGAAAGGAAGGAGGAGGAGCGACCAGCCGAAGCCAAGGAGGAGAAGACCGATAGTGTCGACCTCCTGGAAAACCTGCACGGTGCGCTGCCAGTACGTCTTCTCCTCGACGTGCGCGGGCACGTCCACAGCCGTATCGTCGACGCCCGTGCGAGCGACCTCGAAGTTGATCAGGTTGTCCTTGAGTGCGCGACGCTCGAGCCAGAAAAGGGCCGTAAGGGCCGGAATCCAGATGACGGGGTAGATGATGGCGAACATGCTGGACAGCAGTAAAACGTTGTCAGTCCGGAGCATTCACACCGCTCTCGCCTTTGCCTGAGACTCACCCGTAGCCCCAGCGCCACTTGTCCTCTGTCGAGAGAGCATCGACGATCTCCGACGTGTACCAGACGGTGAAGAGAAAGGGGCTGGTAAGGATGGCGGAAGCGAGACCGCGGTACTTGAGCGGTGTCAAGTCGGCCATCAGAATGGTGTTCATCAGGTCGAAGCCCGAGCTGCCGATAGAGGAGAAGACGTTGCCGACGACGTCTGCGGATTGGGAGCGAGAGGTCAGAGGACAGATCGACGTAGCAGTGGGTGCAACGCACAGGCCGCAAGCGTTGGCGACTTGAGGGTAATGACGTAGCCAACGACCTGGAGAACCATGCAGACGGCGTAGACCTGTGGAGAACGATATGTGAGCCACGCTTCGGCGTAACCAGCACGAAAGCCAGCGTACCATCGGGCGCGAGAAGACGTCGGCAGCCTTGGCAAGGAAGGGCAGGCAGACAGAGCCGATGATAGAAGTCGCAATGCTGAGGGTTGAGAGACCGGACGAGTGCGCCTCGAAGTGCGACGCGGCGAAGACGGACAGGGAGCCGGTCATCGAGGAGGCCATAGCCGCCTGCGTGGCCACAAGACCGTCAGACCTCTTGCTCTTCCCATGAAGAAACAGTTGACGTACAACCCACTGCAAGCAGTAGATCAAAAAGGCAACGAAGTAGAGCGAGTAGCGACCCTGCTTTGACGCGGCGGCAGCACGAGCGATGGCCTCGACGCCGACGACACCGCGACTCTTGAAAGTCGGCTCGCCCTCCTTGTGCGGAACCGTGGCAGGCGTCGACGACTGGATACTGCGCTTTTCATCCGAGTCGGCAGCGGACGAGTCGCCCTTGAACTCGCCTTCGGACATGTGCGGCTGCTGTTGGTGTGCGGCAACAGCGTCGGCCATCTTGATGTGTAGCAAGGCTCGGTGCACGAGAAGGCTCGGGACAGGAGCACAGTCGCAGGCCGGGAGAAGAAGGAAAGAAGGAGCGAGCCGGCAGGTGGTCGGCTTGCGGTGAGCTCGGGGTGGCGTTGGATGCCGCTTGTGAGGCTCTAGAAGGTCCACGCGAGGGCGTGTCGGGCGCGCAAGGAGCACGCGGATCGGAGCGGGAGGATGGAGGGAGGGAGAAAGCTGGTTCCGCCGAGCAGGACAGCGGGAGGATGCGGACCGCTGGCATCTGATTCCAGCTCCGATCAGTTGCCGCCCAGCCCAAAGTAGATCCGTGCTCAGCGCAGTCAGGCCCCGCGAGGCGAGAGGACATGGGGAAACAGGTTTTCGGGGAGGGGGACCGTCCAAGAACCGGCCGGCCATGATCGACGCGGAGAAGATTGCCCAAGAATAGGCGTCGCGCGCGGTCGAGAACGCCGTCCTTGGCTCCGCTTCGACCGCCGAACTCGGACGACTGCACTCCCGCCCGCCGAGCGGTGGAGCTGTGTGACCGGTCCTCGCGCCTCTCGCGGGACGAGCTCGCTTCTCACTGCGCGGCTTGCGCGGCAGAGGCAGGATCTGCGCAGCGCGGCAGCTGGATGCGCTGGTCGTCGGACCTGCACAGAATGGGACGAGGAAGACGTCTCCTTCTCGTGGCCTCGCATGGCACAGCCGAGCAAACGAGCTCGAAATCCGGCAACGAACTACCGTTGCACACCAGTTACCAGATGCTTCGCTCTCAAAGACTCGCTGAGCAAGTGCACGGGAGGCATGGCCAGCGGGACTTGCGCGCATCTTGCGCGGAGCACTGGTTACCAAACACGAGGCTTAGTCCAGGCTGGGCCATTCCCATCGGGTTACTTCACTAGAGCTGTCCTGCAAGCGTAAGCGTCACCTTGTAGCTTTCGACGAGTGTCCCTGGCAGACTCACGAGGCCGTAGAGACGAAGTCTTGATCGAGTTGACCTTTGCAGCCGACTTAGGAATGGAGAGCGCGCCTTTGATCATCGGAACAAGCATCTCCTTCGCAATGCTGGTATGTACAAGTGGGAGGTAAGCAGCCGCAAATCTGGCGGAACGGTCACGGATCCCTGAGCGGAACTTGACCTACCCGAAGCTTGCTGACGGCGGCAAAGCCGCGTGCACAACAGCGTCACAGCCTAGTATCTCGTCGTCAAAGACGCCATCCGCCGCATTGTCGGCTGCGAAGGCCAGGTATGGATGCGATCGCAGTGCGTGTCGCCATGCTCGGCCTTCCAAGCGTCGACTTGTCCCTGCTTGCGTAAAGTCATCCGCACCGAGTCACCCATGTAGAGCAGCTCGAGGGCGTTAGCAGAGCCGACACAACCGCTCGCGCCGGTCACAAGTACGAGGCGGGAAAGGGCCCGTCGGAGCAGACAGAAGTAGCGAAAGCAAAGCAGGAGAGGAGTAGACGCAAACAAGCGGGCCCTCCTCGTCACGCGAAAGCCCTATACTCTGAGCAAGCGGTGCGTACGTGCACTTTGAAGGGGCGAGTGCTGCTCGCAGCATGTGTACGGGACGAGTGCCGTCGGCCCCTGCAGGGCATTTGCGCGGCATCGAGTGGGTGCGCGGCGCCAATGCAGGAGGCGGCACTGCACGATCCAGCTCGCTCTGCACATTGCATCGGACATGCTCGGGCAGTGAAGACGGAGGCGACGATTCCTCGGACTGATGGAGATGGTACTGCGCGACGAGGAGGGAGCGGGAGCAGCTTGTGAGCTCCGGCAAGGCACGGGTGCATACAGGATAGTCGCTCTGTCTGCCAGCCTGCCGATCCAGCCGTTGATAGCGAGGGGTCGCAGGTCAACCTCGTCGGCTTCCACGGTTCGTGGCTTTGGTCCAGCCCTCCGCAGGCGACCATGCCCGGACAGACGAGCGCGGGCGCAGCAGCGTCTGCATCGCTCGACGACCAGATCGCCTCGCTCAACGCGCTCATTTCGACGCTCGCCCGCACCCGCTCCGCCCTCCCCACCCTCGTCCGCACCGCCTCGTCGACCTCATCCCCGTCCGACCGCGCCCAGCACTACCGCGCAGCATCAACAGAGTGCCAGGCGGCGGTGCGCTCGCTCGGCGAGCAGCTCGACGCGCTCGAGTCCGTCTTTCAAGCGGTCGAGGACAGCGAGCGGCGCGATTCAAAGGGCATCGTCGTGCGCGCACCCGCACCCAACAGGCCTGCATCGACACCTGCTACCGATGCTCTGTCCTGGTCTGCGCTCGGCAAAGCGCTGCAGGGACCTGGAGCCGGACGAAGCGGCAAGGGCGAGACCGTCGAGGTCTATTCGCCGTTGTTCCCGCCGCCCAGATCGCACGCCGAGGTGGTCGATTTGACTCGAGGTTGGCAGGCCAAGCATCCTCGAACACGGGTGGACGTTGCCGCGGGGCCAAGCGAGCAGCTGCATGAGCTCCGCTTCGTCGCGCGAGGGGCACTGCATGCACATGTCGCGCTGCGCTGGGCTAGAGGACCGGACGGGGACGAGCGAGCCTGCGAGGCAGACTACGTTACCTGCCATGCACTAAGCGAAGATGTGCGTTTAGCCCCATTCCTTACATCGTCCCTCTTTGATTGACCTGCTCGGTTCGCAGAAGCTGCCGTTCGAGACATCCGACTTTGCTATCTTCCGCACGCTCTCAAACCAAGCGATGGCTATCATAGACGGGTGTAGAGTGCGTAGGGCGGCAGGAGAGACTGTCGCCAGCATAGAGGAGGTCCTGGTGCGTCGCGCCGCCATCTCCGCTTCTTTCTTCAGGAAGGCTGAGTCTACACACGGCAGGCGTTCTTGACGACACCGCCATTGCCGTATTGATGACTGCGCAACATGTTCTTGTCGTGCATTCTGGGCTGCTCGCTTGTCGCTCGGCCGTCCTCGTCTCTTTGCGGCCGAGTCGCGATTATCACCGAATGCACGTTACGCTTACAGCCACGCTCGGTCCCGCCTTGTCCGCACTTCTTTGCTGCTCGAGACGAGCCGGATCGGGGCTCGCGCGGTCGGCCGCGGCGAAAATCGAGACTCGCGCGTCTCGGCCGAGACGGTCTCCGCCAGCCTGATTGTGGTTCCTCGCCCGTCCGCTTCCTTTGCTCCGTTCTCCAGCTTTGCGTGCACTCTCTGCAGCCTGACTGAGCACGCTTCAGTCTATATCACCTTCCAAGCACGACCAACATGCCGGCTCTCATCGAGGTCAAGGACGTCGGGGTCCCCCAGATCAGCCTGCGCGACTTTGAGGCTCGGCGCGAGGAGATCAAGGAGCAGTTGCTCATTGCCGCGACTGAAGTCGGTTTCTTGTGGGTCGCCGGAGCTTTGCACACGCTGCTCGGGACCGCGTTCGCTTGCGCATACCAGTCGCGGAGCTAACCTCGGACACCGCGCAGCACCCTCGTCGACCACCCGATCCCGCTCGAGAACGTCGACGCCGCCTTCGACCTCGCCGAGCGCTTCTTCAGCCTGTCTGACGAGGTCAAGATGAAGACGGCGTGGAACGGCAAGAACATGGGGTACGAGAAGAACGCCCAGATCCGGCCATCAACGGGCTACCCGGACCCGAAGGAGTCGATGCAGATGGGCTTCCAGGAGACCGAGGATCAGGAGAAGGCCTGGCCAGCCGAAGAGGACTGCCCCGGATTCCGCCAGGACGCTCTGCGGTTCATGCACGAGGCGCGCAACCTGAGCATCAATATCATGGAGCTGTTCGCTGAGGGATTGGGGCTCGTGTGTCCTGCTCTTCGTTCTTCTCTATGCGCGCGAACCAGTCGCTGATCGACTCGTCCGCACGCCTCCGCAGCCGAAGGACACGCTCGTCGAGGGCACCGTCTCGCCCGAAGGGACGGACAAGTCGGACTCGATGACGACGATGCGCATGCTCAAGTACCACGACTGCACGGGCAAGGACTTCGGCGAGGACTACCTTCGAGCTGGGTGCGCCAGATGCCCCTCTACCTCCGCGCCCTCATACTCGAAGCTGACTCTGCCTTCTTCTCAAGTTCCCACGCCGACTTCGACGTTCTCACATTCCTCTTCCAACGCGAAGGGCAAGACGGTCTGGAAGTCTGTGCCGGAAAGGAGATCACGACACCATTTGGCGTCGGAGATGTCTGGACACCCATCAAGGTTGAGCGCGGCGCCATCGTCATCAATGTCGGCGACCAGCTCAAGCGCTGGAGCGACGACCGCTTGAAGAGGTGCGTATGTTTCTGCACGGTGAGGGCGAGTGGCCTGCACAGTCATGGCTGACCGGCCGTTCACACCTGTACAGCACCTTCCACCGTGTCCGCTGCCCTCGCCCCGGCCAGAACCAGGGCGCGCGTCACTCGATCGGTCTCTTCAACCAGGCGCGCCGCGACGCCGTCATCCAGGGGCCTAAGAAGCTGTACCCGAAAATCACGGGCGGCGAGTTCCTCGCCCAGGCGATGAAGCGCAATTACGAGGCGGCGATGAAGAAGGACAAGCTCGAGACGTACGAGGTCAAGGAGGAGACGCTCATCGCCAACAAGGACCACCAGGTGTCGGGGACTGGGCTCGAGAAGGTCGTTGCCGCGGCGGCATGATCGCCCGTCCGATGCTCTCTTCTCCGCATCCACTCGAGCAACGTTACATACCTACCTTTGTTCACTTTGTACCTCTTATCGTGCCGCCGTGCTTCTCGTGGTCATTCTTCCGCACCTGTCCCGCAATGTCAGCTCCTCGGTATCTCTTCAACCCGAATCTTGCGGCTGCCGAGCGGGAGCAGCGACACACAGAGCCCTTCACTTTGCAGTCTGCAGTCTGCAGTGTGCCGCGGACGCAGGAAGCTGTCGGCGCTGACTTCGCTCATCTCCTCGCTGTCGGTGATCGAGCCGCCCTGCTTGTCCTCGTCCGCCCCATTGCTCTACGCTTGCAAGCATGACGCGATTCGCGTTCTACACGTCGGGCCACGGCTTCGGAGTGCGTCTCCTGTCCCCTGCATCGCGCAATCCGCTCGTTCGCCTCGTTTGGACACGCCTCCCGCTGACGTTCCTTCGCCCCGACACAGCATGCGACGCGTGTCTCTGCCGTGAGTCTCGAGCTCCTGCGTGCTGGCCACGCAGTCACGGTCGTCACCAATGCGCCCGAGATCCCGTTCGCCTCCATCCTGCCATCCGCGACCCTCCCCACAGACGTTCGCGATGTCGCCAACCCCGGCCCTACTGCCGAGCCGCTGCCGCAATACGCGCAGTACCGCAAAAGGAACGTCGACGCGGGCATTGTGCAGCCGAAAGCGTACGACGTGGACCGTCGAGCGACCTACGACGTCCTCAAGCGCTTTCTCGACGTGCGAGAGCAGACACTCGAGGAGGAAGTCGCGTGGCTGAAAGAGGCAGGCGTCGAAGCAGTCCTGAGCGATGCGACATTCCTTGGCTGGTGCGCGCTGCTCCGTTAAATGGCCGCTCTCCAGTTCTTCGCGCTGATCCTGGTCGTGTGTCCTCCAGTGCCGCAGCAAAGGCGGCCAACATTCCTTCCATCATTATCTCCAAGTGAGTCGAATTATTCTGCGCAGCCTCAGCGCTGCCGCATGAAGCGACGGGACTGATCAGGGCTGCGCCGGCAGCTTTACCTTCGACTCCTGCTACTCGTACCTCTCGCATCCCGCCCTGCCTTCACCCTTTCCAGGGCTCGATGAGCCCGAGCCGCCTCTCGATCCGTCGATCCTTGACCCGCTCGTCGAGCAGACGGTGGCCGACTACGCCTGCGCATCGCTCCTTCTCCGCCTGCCCGGCGTCATCCCCATTCCCGCCTTCGACACCGATGTGCCCATGCCCTCGGGACGCTGGGTGAATGAAGAGCGTACTGCGTTTGTTCCCGAAGTCGAAGCGCTCCTCTCCCGCCCTGCGTCGTCGATCCCGTCTGCGGCTGCCGGTCGGCCAGTCGTCGACGTCCCGCTCATTGTCCGCCCTCCCTCACGCGACGCCAACACGCCTGCATTCCGCCACGCACTTCTGACCTCGATGGGCGTCCCGGAGCACCTCATCGACAGCAAAGTCCTGCTCGTCTCGTTCGGCGGGCAAGCCATCCCTCGGCCCCGCTCCCGCCCGCCTTCGCCGCTCTCGACCCCCCTGCAGCGGTCCGACAGCTTTTTCTCGTCGGGCGCATCGTCTCTCTCGCCGCCGGTCGAGCAGCCACGCGAGGTCGGCCTCTTGCCGAAGGGGTGGATCGCCGTCGTCACGGGGCTGAGCGGCGGCAACAACGCGATCCGCGAGGACTTGCCGTACGGCTTCTTCGCGAGCGAGAAGGACGTGTACGTGCCCGACTTGACATGGATCGCCGACTGCGTGCTCGGCAAGCTGGTGAGCCTCGCTCCGATTCTTCTCTCTGCGCTTCTTCCGCTGACTGCCAGCACTGCAGGGCTATGGCACTTGCTCCGAGACGCTGTCATGCAAGACGCCTTTCGTCTACGGTGTGCCTCGACCCCAATTTGCTTCACGAAAAGCTGCTCACCCTCGCTACTTCGCAGTGCCGCGCCCGCTCTTCGTCGAGGAGTTCGGCCTCAAGTGCCTCATGCAAGCGCGTGGAACGTCGCTCTCGCTCGACCGCGCCGACTTTGAAGCGGGCCGCTGGGAGCTGCACGTCGAGGAGGCGTACGAGCAAGGGCGCGCGGCCAAGGACGAGGCGCGCCGGACGGGCTTTGTCGACGAGCGCGCGGGCGAGGTCATCCGCAGGGAGATCGAGCGGTTCCTTGCTGATTAGGGGAATTAGAGCGTTATTTCGGCGCTGCAGCTAGACGTTTGTGCCGTTGCGAGGGCGGGTGAGCGTTTCGAGGCGGTTGAGAAGGTCGCTGGGAGACGCGCTTTTTACGCTCTCGTGGCTGCTCTCCGGTACTCTGAGCGTCTCACGCGTCTCTCTGGATGCTGCTCTGCCCTTCGTGTTCATCGAGCTCCGCGGAGGAGTGGCGAGGTCATGCGGTCGTGGCCGTCGGGCGCCTCTTCTTCTCCTTCTCCCCTCAAGTTGCGTTTGCCTCAAGCTGAAGACACCATGGCGACCGTCCCGAGCACGTCTGCGATCAAGGATCAGAAGCCCGTCGTCCCCACCCGCTTCCAGGCCGCCGTCTTCCCCTCGGCCGGGCAGCCCCTCGACATCGTCGAGGTCGAGTACCGCGCGCCCGCCAAGGGCTGCGTGACGGTCAAGGTCGACGCCTGCTTCCTCTCGAAGAACGACCGCATCACCGGCAGCGACCTGCGCGGACACGGCAACTTCCCGGCCTGCCCCTCTGCCTTCTGCGTCGGCGAAGTCGTCGAGGTCGGCTCGGGCGCGAGGGAGGGCGGCGGCAGCGTCCTCCTCGGGCTCATGAGCAAGCTCAACATCGCCGCGGTCGGGTCCGGCGGCGACAAGCAGGGCGGCCGCGACGTCAGCGACTCGCTGTTCCACAAGTTCAAGCCCGGCGAGAAGGTCATCGTCGCGCACACGCACCAGTGCCTCGCCGAGCTCTGCACGGCGTGGGGCCAGTCGACCATCTCGGTCTCGCCCAACTCGCCCGTCTACGAGCAGGCCGTCGTCGCCACCTTCGGCGCTCGCGTCCTCGGCGTTTGGGAGCGCTACGCGCACGAGCACGAGAAGGAGTCGAACGAGATCCCCGAGTCCCTCAAGATCAAGGAGAACAAGCGCTTCGCCGGCGGTGCGGGCTGCGTCGCTGTCTACGGCTCGGGGTGAATCTCTTGCGTGCTTCGTCCTCTGCGGTCGCCCGCGCTGATCCTGCACCGCTCTTGCGCAGCGGCTTCGCCTCGCTCGCCTATCACCTTCTCCTCGGAGCGGTGCCCAAGGACCGCATTGTGCTCGTCTCGCCGTCGACTAAGCACCGCGCCGAGGACTACCGCATGGCCAAGGATGACTTGCTCCAGGTCGGACACGTCAACCTCGACGACGCACTCTGCAAGCTCGGCGGCGTCAAGTGCCTCGTCGCCGTCGACCAGCCTGACATCGGCTTCGTCGAGGTCCTCGACGCCATGCGCGAGGGCGGCGAGATCAACTGCATCACGATCAAGGACGATGGCTTCGTCAAGCTCCCGATCGGTGCGTCAGTTCGGCTTCTTTTCCGGGCTGAACGCCTTAGCCGTCCATTCGAAGGCAACATGCGGTGCCCGCTGACATAGGCTTGTTCCGTCTCGACTCGTTCAGGGGCCTTCCTCTCTCGCTCGCTCTCGTTCCGCGGCCCGCCGACCATCACGGCGATGCTGATGCACCGCGCCCAGCGCCTCTGCGAGCAGCGCAACCTCGAGCACCGCATCTCGTTTGCCAAGTACCGCTTCGACAACGACGGCGTGCGCAAGGCGTACGATGCGGCGCTCAGGGACGACGACGCCTTCGACGTGGTCGCTGTCGTCATGGAAGACAAGACGACGAAGATCTCGGGTAGTGCGTGAGCGAGTTGAGGCGATGGGTTGGACGGGAACGCTTGCTTGGTCTCCTCATCTTGTCGCGCTTGACGTGTTAGCGCCAGCTTGTACGCGAGTGTGCGCGCTGTCTGCAAAGCTGCCTTTCCGTGCGAGCTCTTTGAGGAGGCTGAGGACGCGTCCTTTCAGAGTGAGCGAGCAAGCTTGAGAGAGCTGACGCTAAGCCAATTCTCTCCGACAGCACCGGCGTCGAGGGGCACAGCGAAATCTGCAGGTTCAGAGTAAATGCGTGCATGCGTAGAAAGGGCTGAGAGCGCGGGGTATCTGTCGTAGGGGGTATCGCCATCTCGCCATCGCATCGTCATGCGGGCTCCGCCCTCCTCGCCTCCTACTCTTCAAAGCCACCCTTCCTCACACCGCCGACCTTGCCGCCATCCGCACCTCCCTTCTTCTTGCGCTTCTTGCCGCCCTCGGCAATCTTCTTGGCGAGATTCGCGCGGCCCCTTTCCGTCTTCGGACCCTGCGGCTTGAGCTTCGTCAAATCGCACACAGCGCGGCCGGGCTGGTCGCGCCAGAAGAGTGGATGCGAGAAGCCGCTCCAGTCGGACGCGCTCGGCATGGCGCCTGGCGCGATCGGCGCAGGCGACGCTACGGGGATCGAAGCGGCGGAGAAGGCGAGATCGCTCGACGTCGAGGCGACTGGGCCGAACGCGCGGTCGAGCTCGACGAGCAACTCGCCGACCGACTCGCGCTTGAAGCCGTAGATGTTGAGCTGGCGCGCGAGCGAGGTCACGCTCGTGTGGCGGAAGAACGATCCGAGAATCGAGAGGAGGCGCTTCGAGCCGTGTGCGTAGAGGATGGCCGTACCGTCGGCGTTGTAGCGGATGACGTCGCTGTAGGTAGCGTTGTTGAGGAGGTGGTGGAGCTCTATGGAAATTGAACGGTCTGCGGTCAGGGATCGGTCTCGTCGACAGCCAAGCAAAGGTGGGCAACACGCACTCGAGATGAATGGCGTGACAGCGTCGTTGGCTGGTTGCGCCAAGATGCTCGGGTTCAGCGCGACCGCGGAACTAGTCGAGCCTGCGATCGGGATGGTCGTCGGCGCCGCCGTATTACTCGAGCGGTGCTGTGAGCGCTTCTCAATCGGCGCAACGGGACCATCGACGTAGTCCTCATCTTTCTGATCGTCTGGCTCCGACTCATCCGCCTCGGCATCCTCCTCATCCTTGATCGGAGGTACGGCCACACCGTTCGAGCGCGTGGCGTCCGCAGCAGACGGTAACTCGTGAAGCGCACGAGCAACTTCCGAAGAGCTCTGTGCGGCGGCAAGCTGGTCGACGAGTGGGTAGCTACTGTCGTTGCCGCCGATCGCCGACGCCGACGCAAGGAGCGCAGCGAGGCCGGGACTCGGAGCGCTGAGGACGGTCGGCTCCTGCGTCGACTCGACGGCGCCTACAGCTGGCGCAATGCTACGCTTGCGCTCATAGTTGTAGCGCGGCGACTGCGATGCGTATTGGTGATGGGCGACCGCGAAAGGCGACGGAGCACTGGACGTCATGGGCATGACGAGCCCTGTTGGAGCGGGAAACGAGTAGGGCGACTGAGGGCGGGGCGATGGGCGAGACGGGGCGTAGATGAAGCTGGACGCGGCAGCGACGGCAGCGGCGGCTTCAAGCGCAGACTCATCTGGCGCGTCGAGACTCGGCAGTCGACCCCTGGTCTGCTCAAAGGCGGGTCGTGCAGCGGCCGAATGCGCGAATGCAGGCGACTTGGCGACACCCTGGCCCCCGAAAAGGCCGGACGTGCCGAACGGGTTTGGCAGCTGGGCGAGGACCGGCGTCGTCGGGCTAGTGCTGCCTCCTGAAGCGGACTTTGACCCTCCCGAGAGTCCAGGCGAGGGGGCAATGGAGTAGTCGGCGTAAGGGGCGTCTGTCGCGAGGGCCGGACGCATTGCCTGTGCGAGAGACGGACGAGGCGACGGCGCCTGCTCGGACCGCGGCGAGGCCGTGCCGAGGACGTCGGCGGTACTGAAGGATGGGTTGAAGAGCGGGCATGAAGACGCAGTGTACGGGCTGCGCGGCGTGTGTTCAGCATGAGCAAACCGGACAGGAGACGAGATGAGCGGGAACACACCATTGCAGCCTTCCCGGCTCAGCAGAACCGCTAGGCTGAGCGCACGGCATCACCACTCGACCCCTCAGATGACCGGGACGCGGGAAAAGAGGGCTGGTTGTGGCGCGAAGCGACAAGAAGGACGGCGGACGTTGGACCGGGCCGGCGCTTGGGCTTCGGCAGCACGAACGAGCAGACAAGCAAAGAGCCAGAAGACAAGGCGCAGACGCGCGCTGCTCAACGGACCAGCCCCAAGTCTCGCACTGCCGACGGCAGCTCGCTACCCCCGAGCCCTGCGCTCCTCGCGCGTGTCCCGAAAACAGCGACGCCTGTCGAGCTTGAGCTAGCTCACACCGCGCAGCAGTACGCCTCTGGCACGTCTAACGCCGTGCACGGGGCTTAGATGTCGAGTAGCCTGACCTGGCGCCCTGCTCGAACAGCACTGTTCGAACGCCTGGCGAGCGAGCAGCGACAGCCATCGCGGGTGGCTCGCAAAGAGCAGCCGACGTGTCATTCTGGATGCTGAGTTGTCTGCAGTGTGTCGAGGCTCGGGCTGCTGAGCGAGGGAGCGTGACGAGGCGATGAACGCGCGACGAGGACGCGTCGACGGCTGCCCTCGCCTGCTGGCGAGCCCCGTCAGCGGTTGAAGTCGGCCGGACGAGCCGAGGCCGACATCATCTTACCTGGCGCGCGCTACGACCCGAGGACCTCAGCGATAGCGGCATTCGACGCGCCAGGATGCTCCAGGAGAAGCGTCGCGCCAAGTGAAACGGCCACGGGCCGGCTTCCTGCACCGCGATCTTGCGCATGATGCTTGCGCTGCCTCTTTCACCGACGGTTCGTGTAACCCGTGAGGCGCGGCTGCCGGTCATGCACCACTGCTACCGAACCATCACACTTGTCTCCTCTCTTCTCCAACTTTGTTCTCGCAGCTCTGCAGCACGCGTGCGAGGCTGTGTCACAGGCAGCCAACCTTCTCTAGGTAGGTAGGAGGTCGACTGGCGCGGTCGACTGGCGCCGGCGCGACGAGCAGCAGCTCTTCCGTTGGTTGGCCCACTTTCATCTCCTCATCCGGTTGCGCTTCTCCGCTCGAACAAGGCTCAGAGTTCTACCGCGATCTGGACTGCACTTCGGGCTGTGATCGGCTTGGGCGTCGTCGACTCGTCGGTGCCTTTGATCGAATCTGCGTTACGATAACTACCACTTCGAGCCGATCGAGACATCCTCTTTACGCAGCGCATGGTTGCATGCCCACCTGCGGCGCATCACACTCGACACGCAGAACCGCGTGTCCTTCTGGACGAGGCACAGCAGTCCCGGACTGTGCTTCGTGCACGGAGGATGGTGCAGCTATCCCGTTCGACGCAAAATGGAAGTCATACGTCCAGCAGAACAAGCGGCCTGACGAGGCGTGTTCGGAAGTCTGCACTATGCAACAGTAAGTGACCTGTCTGCGCTGAGGGCTCTAGGGGCACACTGCAGCCGAGCGACTTTGAAGCGGATCACGAAACGGCAACCTTCTCAACTTGAGCCCACTGCCCCGTACCGCCTCGCGTGCAAGTTCAATTCTGTCGGTCCGTGCGCCTGCTCGCTGTCCGGCGCTCTAATGACCCAGACCCTTTGCAGGCTTGCCGCGCTTCGTCGCTGTAAGATTGCGGAGGTGAGCGAGACCGCGGCCAGACTCCTGGTGGCAACGCGATCACAAA
The DNA here is from genome assembly GCA_036244875.1 of Rhodotorula paludigena. Lineage (NCBI taxonomy): Eukaryota > Fungi > Basidiomycota > Microbotryomycetes > Sporidiobolales > Sporidiobolaceae > Rhodotorula > Rhodotorula paludigena. The sequence goes on from BQKY01000014.1 coordinate 667,157, forward strand.
GGCCAGTCTGCGGTGCTTGTGCTCACCCGCGCTGTCCATGAATTGCGTTGGGGCTACTGCGGGCCAGGCTTTGCCGCTCTGACACCGTGCGACGGCAGTTCAAAGTCGTTCAACACGGCCTCGTCGTGCAGATGCTTGTCCGGCGGGCGCGAGACTGCATTCCGACGTGACGACTTCTCGATGGGTTGCGATACAGGCCGGCAAGCGGTGTGCGGCCTTCGCTAGCGTCTTCGGTCGCACGCTTCGCGTATCACCTCGACCGCGACGCGTGGAAGCGCGTGCTGCCCCTGGGGTCAAAATTGCGGCCGGGCTCCGGGAGGGACGGCGGGCGGCGAGTTGCTGCGGTCTCTGGGAGGTTCAGAGCAGCGCGCTGGGTTGGCTGGGTCCATCGGCCTGCGTTGCAAATGGCCCCTGGCCTGTCTCCTCAAGCAAGGGAGACTGAGAGCCTGTGTTTGCTGTCTTGCCGCCCGTCACCCCTTTGCTTCCTGCGCCGCAATTCCTTCCCTGTCTGCTTGTACCTACGACGACTGGTCAACGCACGCGCACGGAACAACGACCGTTGCCCTCCTCCATTGCCGCAGATCAGGGACATTCCGCCTCGCGACCCCGCTTCGTCCCAAATTCCCGGCACGGTCTCCGCGTCCCTTGCACGCTTCTCGGCCTCGACACCCACCGCGGCCCGAACCCTTTGTGCACGGAGCGTCACGAAGACTCGCAAGATCGTGTACGAGCGGTCAACACGCTCCTCGACGCTCAGCACTACCATTCTCCCCGTCTCACCCCCCTTCTCGTTACGTCTCCCGCGTCTGCCCTCGACGTGCGCGCGCCGCCAGGCCGGCAGCTCGTTCCCCGCTTTTTCGGCTCCACCAGCATCGCCTGCGTATCGCGGCGAGCAAACCGTTCCGATCCATCCGCCTCCTTGCGTCCGAACGGCAGGGCCTGAGCGGTACGTTCGTTTAATAGACGACCACCGAGACTCTATCGCATGCAGAGGCGGCCTGTGCGGCGGGCGAGACGTGCCGCTCAGCTCGCTCGTCTCGCCCAGTGTTCCCGGATGGATCGCTCCCGGAACAATCGTCGTTGTCTGTTTGTGGGACAGCGGCCCGTGCTGCACTAGTACCATCCTGACGAGCCTTCGAAGCTGACTCCGCTACGTGTTTTCCGCCGTCAACAGTAGCTCGACTTTCGGCTGCAACACATCATCTTCTTGTCGTCGACGCCCAGCCCTGGACTTGCGGTCTCGTCAAAGCCTTGTGTCCGCCTAATTCGACTGTAAAGGCTAGCGTCACTTCCCCAGCATCTTCGCACTGTCGTGTGAGTCGCAGTTGTCGTTGTGCTGCCTCCCTTTCGACGCGACGCCCGGCTAGATGCCATCAGGTGTCGCGCTCGATGCTGACACATCCTCTCCTCTATCCTATGTTTGCAGCGACTCTGCTCGTCGATCTCTACGGCCGTTCGAATTGACACTACTGTCGACCCACGCTCCCTCTCGCACGCTCATCATCGGTGCGTTCATCCCCCACTCCTACGTCCGCCTGCCGTACTAACGACCTTTGTCCTTTTGTTGATGTTCCGCAATGCAGATCATCGCCATGGACGCCTACCTTTCCACCACTTTGCGCCAGCCTCTCTCCTTCGTTACACCGGCTCCCAGCTTCAGCCAGTCTCGCCTCGACAAGGGCCGGCCTGTCTCGATGACTGTGGCGACTACAGCCGCTCTCGGTGATGTCCCGCCGTCCGTCAAGTCCGCCACCGCCACTTTCGTGCACGGTTCGACGCCTCGCTCCTGTGCTGCCGACCTGCGCCTCGGCGCACCTGCAACGCCCTCTTCCCCTTGCTCGGCTGCCTCGTACGGCCTCACGGCCGCTGCACCTTCGTCGCTGGACGACGAGATGGCCGATGCATTCGCTACGCCGCCTCCTACTACGCGCATCGGCACCGCGGTGGCGACGAGCAGTGTTCGTGGCACGCTCAACCCGCTCATTCTCGACTCATCACCGTCAAACGGACGTCTGCCGTCAAAGAAGGCGAAGACGAAGGCGAACGATGCAATGCCGTTGACGCCACCGCTCACGCCACCGTACGAGCAACATCCTTCGCTCCTTCCCGCCGCAGAACTGCCGACGTCGCCCTCGCCGCCGCCCAGACCAATTACTGTATCAGGACGGGCGCTACAGCACCACCGCCTGCATCCGCTTTTCGCCTCGACTTACACACTGTGCGAGGAACTTGGGTCGGGCGGCTTTGGCTTCGTCGTTCGCGCCGAGCGCAACGTCGATTCGCTGTCGGTCGCGGTCAAGTTCATCGAGCGCGCCAAGATCCCGTCGCACGCGTGGGTCAAGTCGCGGTCGTGGGGCGACACGCCGGGCCTGACGCAGCCGACAGGTCCGAAGCTCATCCCGATGGAGGCTTTCGTCTTGCGGAGCATTCGCCACGACGGTGTTGTGCGCTTCATGGACCTTTTCGAGGACGAACGGTACTTCTACTTGGTGAGCCAGTTACCCGCCTCAGCGACGCAACCTGTTGACGGGCAACTGACGCTGCTTGGCCTTCTCAGGTGATGGAGCATCACGGCTCGCCATGGCAGATCCCGGACAAGCACGCTCCGGCAGAGGTGGACTCGGTTTCTCCTTCGCCAGTATCCGTCGCCATGTCGCCCACAATCTCCTCCACTTGGCCGCGAATCGCGCCTGGCCAGCAGCAAACCCTTACCCCGACCTCGTCGCCTACGATGTCCGCCTCCACCCTCCCCAGCCCTTCCTCGCCGACACCAAAGCTTCTCTCACCCCCGCGGCCGGCGCCGATGGAGCGCCGCAGCTCGTGCGACCTCTTCGAGTGCATCGAGGCGTACAGCCGGTTCGACGAGGCGACCGCCAAGTACGTCTTCGCGCAGATCGTCGAGATTGTGTACGCGCTCGGTCAGATGGGCATCTGCCACCGCGACATCAAGGACGAGAACCTCGCCATCGACGCCAAGTTCCGCGTCAAGCTCATCGACTTTGGCTCGGCCGTCATCTTTGACCCGCGGCAGCCGTCGCCGTTCTACCAGCGCTTCCACGGCACGCAGTCGTTCGCGGCGGCCGAGATCCTCTGCGGCGAGCCGTACCAGGCGCCGCCGTCCGAGGTGTGGAGCCTGGGCGTGCTCCTCTCGATCCTCTGCACGGGCGAGTGCCCGTTCGCCGACGCCGAGGCGGCCAAGGTCGGCCGCCTGTCGCGGCCCAAGGTCCGCGTCTCGCCCGAGATTGACCACCTCATGCGCGCGTGCCTCGAGGTCGACGTCGCCAAGCGCATCACGGTCTCGCAGATCCGCCGGCACCCTTGGCTCTCGTCCTTCTTCTCGCGGTGAACCCGCACGTCCCTCTCAACCGTTACGTTCCCATACCCCCACCCTGATGTCCATACCTGCCGCTCAGTGCCTGTGCATAACCTGACCGCCCCATCACATTCGTTTGTTGTCACCCCCTTTGCCAGTGCATACCCCGTCGTTCGTTCGTCTCGTGATCCTCATGTCAACAGATGCTGTTGTCTGTAGCATACCCCTTATCTCTCTCGTAGGACCTCGCTCGCTCATCGGCAGTAGGACTCGAACGTTGACCCTCATCTTCCCGAACTCTTCTCCCGCTGGCGAGACTACGAGGAAGCCAGGTATAGGGATTTCAGCAGCAACTAGGGGTAGGAGAGAGGCCGCTCCGAACGGTGAAACGTGCGAGCGCAGTCGGGCGCTTGTATGAGAGGCAGGATTTTGTGCGTGAGCAGGCGGGTGGGGAGCACGGGATCACCAGGGCTTGACTGCGCGGACGCCCTTCTGCGCGAGCACCTTGCTCAGCTCGCCGACGAGCTCGAGCTGCTGCTCGGTCGTGAGGTGCGTGAGCGCGAGCGCGAGGAGCGACGCGGGCGTGACGTGCGTCTCGCGGATGAGCGAGGCGTGGTAGCTGCGCACAGACGGGCCAACAGAATCAGCGGCTGTCTTGGACGAAGTGGAACGATCGCACGGACACGTAGGTGAACAGGCCCATGAGGAATTGGCAGTCCATCCGGTCGGTCATGCCTGCAAGCAGTGAGCCGTCAGCGACGCCGCAGCAAAGGAGGGAGCGGGAAGTGCACGAACCGCCGTGGCCCGGAATCGAGTTGCCAAAGTCTGCACACGACGAGCAGGTCAGCATCCTGCCCCCTCTGTCTCGTCTGTCGCGCTGAAAGCGGCGCACCCTTGATACCGAACGCGCGCTTGAAGCCCGAGGCAAAGAAGCCGCCGAAGGGCGCGACGAGCGACGCGAACGTCGCCATGACGACCGAGTGGAGCTGGAACGGCGCCCAGGGGATCGACGCGAGGCGGCGGCGAATCTGTGCGACGATCGCAACCAGAATCAGCTTCGGGTGCATCGGCATAGACGTTGTTCTGGGACGTGAGCGCACGAGGGGCTCGAGCATGGTCGAGACGGAGGCCGGGACGGGGAGCTCGCGCCAGACGAAGGCGTTGTTGGGCGTGCACTCGTTCTTGGTGAAGACGCTCATCGAGAGGTCCTGCACCGGGCAGATCATGTAGTTGTAGCGCATGAACACGGTGCCCCACTGTATTGTCCATGGTCTGTCAGCGTTGTGCACCAAAACGGAAGAAACAGAGAGAGCGCACGATGTAGGCGAAGGCCATCGTGACGAAAAAGGCGCCGACAAAGCCCTCGACCGTCTTCTTCGGGCTGAGCTTGATGAGCATGTGCCGACCGAAGAGCATGCCGCAGACGTAGGCCGCGACATCATTGATGATCACGAGCGAGGCGGGAACCCAGAACCAGATCATGCCCTGCAAGGGAAGGGGATAGATCAGCACGTTGCCCAGCAGAAAAGACGATGGCAGCGTCGCACCTCGAGAATGTTGTCGACGATGAAGTGGCTCGAGACGACGATGAGGAGCAGCGACATGTGAATCCAGCCGAAGAGGCCGAACTGGCGGCGCAGGCTGCTCCGGTTGAGCGTCGCGACAAAGCTGACGAAGCCTGCAAGTCCGAGCGCGTCAGCGCAGGGCAAGAGCTGGAGCGGTTGAAGGGACGCACCGATCACGTAGAGACCAAAGCTGATGAGGCGGTGGTGCTGGGCGAACGAATAGGCGGTCGGGAGGAACGACGCCTGGAGGGTCATGATGTGCTTGAAGTAGTAGTTGAGCGACTCGCCGTAGAGGAAGTAGTTGGCGACGGCGAAGAAGTACCTGGGAGCTCGCACGCAGGTTAGCGCGGGCGCGGGCGGAAGAAAGAGAAGAGAACGCACCAGGCCATCCGGCGGCTCCACCTCTCGCGCTCCTCCTTGCGCTCCTTACGCTTAGCCTCCTTCTCGGGCGTGCGCACGAGCTTGCCTTCCTCGCTCACATGCGCGCCCGAGTAGCCCGCGTCAAACAAGGCCGTGAGCTCCTTGAACACGACGGCCTGGACGATGAAGACGAGCGCGATGACGTAGACGTGGCCCATGCACACGAGGCCGATGGCACCGCCGGCCATGACGACGCCCCAGACGGTGCGCTGCATGATGGCCTTGATCTTCTTTTTCGGGTCGTGGTCGGCGCCGGTGTACGCCTCTTTGGGCTTGCCCGCGCCATTCGCCTCTCCAGCGGCGGAAGCGCCGGCAGCAGACGTGACGTGAGGAGAAGGGGAAGCGGGACGGGGAGAGTTGGCGTAAGGAGAGGTGGGCGCAGTCGTCACAGTCGCAGGTGCGTCGTCCTCGTCGTCCTCCTCGTCGTCCGTGTACACGCCCGCCTGGTCGTCGTCGTCGGACGAGACAGACTCGGGAGCAGGAGGATGGGCGACGATGCGGGGCGTCTCGGTCGCAGGGCGGGCCTGCTCTGCCGGCGCAGCGGGCGCGACGGCCTCGACGACCGGCGCGGCCGACTTTACGACGGCCTCGCGCACCTGCTCGGCCTTGTCCCGGACCTGGTCCTTGACGCCGTTGAGAGTGTCGCTCACGGCCTGCTGGCTCGGGAGGAGCGAGGGGACGGGCGGGACGGCAGCGTGGGCGGGGTGGAAGTTGGACGCATCGCTGTCGGTCGCAGCGTCCGAGTTGAGGCCGGTCTGGCTCGACTGCTTGCGAAGCTTTGCACGCTGGCGGGCGAGGGCCTTCTTGCTGGGCGTGGCGGGGGTTGCGGGCGAGAGAGTTGCGGCAGGAGGAGGGGGAGCGGGTTCATCGTCGGACGACTCGCCCGGGTCGAATTGCACTGCAGAGAGGGTGTCAGTGAGTGCGTGAAAGGCCCCAGGGCGCTGCAACCCGCTGCAAGCGTCGAGGAGAGCGCTGTCGGCTGGTCGCCTCGTTCGAGCGAGATGAGCGGCGTCCTCGCGAGAGCCAGGGCCGGGCAGGAGTGCGAACGAGCCAGCGCAGTGCATCAGATCCGAGCACCCTCGCCCACGGCCCGCCCAGCCCGGGGAGCATGCACACCCTCGTCGGCACCCGCATGACGACGCCCAGCTTCGCTCTCCTCGACTACCGCAGAAGAGATGCGAGGGAGCGCAACGCACGGGCATCGAAGCGGCTCTGGTGGGCCACATCGGGGCGCGCACTGGCGCTCTTGCTGCCGCGCGCCATCTCGCGACTCGGGGGCGAGCGAGAGAAGCGCCTGAAAGTCGGCGACGGCACCACCACCCCCAACACGCTGCAACCGGGCCCGTCGGGCTCTTCCGTGCTTCCGAGGGATCACTTGTGCACTCTCTGCAGCTCCGCGGAAAATAAAGTCGGATGACTGCACTTCCATCGCTGCGCTCCATCCGCTACTCGGCTTCGACCACTAGCTGCTCGCCCTTGGCCTGAGCTGCATGCCAACAGTAACGTCAGCACCAGCGCACAAACAAAGGTGAAAGGGTGGACAGCCACCGAGACGCACTGTCAAAGTCGACGATCACGTCGCGGCCCATCTCGCAGTCCTTGAGCGCCGCACGGTCTCGGATCTGCACGCCGTTCGACACGACACAGTTGTCCAGCTTGACACTGCACGTACCGGAGATGGCGATCAATCAGCGCCCGCACTGGCTCGCGCGCAAGGGAAGAATCAGGATGCAATCAGGACGCACTTCTCGCCAATGACGACGCTCTCCATGATGACACAGTTGGTGAGCTTGCTCCCCTTGCCGATGGTCGTGTTGCGCCCGACGATGCAGCGCTTGATCCCGACCTTCTCGCCCAGGAGCGGGTACACGGATGCGTGCAGGTGCGAGTCGGGCGAAATGAAGACGCCCGCCGGAGTCGAAGTCGGGGGCGGAGCGGGAGGAAGCAGCTTCAGGGCCTGTGGAGACGTCAACGTGGCGTCAGCAGGGTGCGTTCACTCGGGGCTGATGGGAACGACCAGCAACTCGACGCACCGCGCGGTTGATCTCGACAAACCCGCCGACCGAGTTTCCCCTCGCAGCAAACCCGTCCGCCTGCGTCCACACGACAATCTTGCACCCTCCGGCGCCCGCGCGCGCGCTCGCCGCGCTGCCCTTCTTCCCCGCCGCCGCCGCCGTTGCGGCCCCGTCGCCGCTGAGCGCCTGAGCCCAGCGCTCATTCGCCGCCTGGGTCTGCGCCGCCTCGCCCGCCGCGCCCGCGACAAAGCTTGACGCCGTGCCGAGGTCGGGCCGCCACGACGGGCGCGAGACGAGCGCGGGCGTGTTGGCGCCCGTCGGCGGCATGCTTGCCGCCGCGGCCGAGTCGCTCAGGCCGACCAGGTCCTTGCGCCCGACGCCCGCCGGCGGCTCGGTCGTGCTCCGCCCGAGCGCGAGGCCGTCCTCGCGCGCGACGTGCCCGCCCTTGCCCGGGAGCGGGCGGAACCCGAGCTGCGCGCGCCCGTGGTGCCGCCACGAGAGGCGCGAGATCCACCCAGCCAGGGCGGGGAAGTCCTCCATGTGTCGCAGACGCCGGTTGTGCGTCTCGGAGGTGAGGATCGGGAGGAGGAGGGAAGAGAAGATGTAGAGTTGCGTCGGGAGGAGCGAGGTCGTGAGGGTCGGGGAGGGGAACCTGCGTGACGAGCATGGGTCAGCCTCGCCATCGTAAAGAAACCGCATGTCACTCACTGAGCGAGCAGAGAAGCGCGCAAGGGGACTTCGTCGTCGTCAAAGTCGTCCATCTCGCGCACATCAAGCAGCTTCGACGTCTTGCGGTCGTAGATGGTCAGAATCTCGGGAGGACCTGACCGAGCACCACGTCAGCTTGCGATCAAGTTGCGAGAAGTCACAGTGGCGTACCGTCCTTTCGTGCCTCGGCGACGTTGCCGGCCACGCGCTCGGAGAACAGGGTGGTCATGAGGTTATCGTCTGAGCGATGGCGGTCGAGAAGGGCAGCGAGAGAGATAGTCGGGGCATGAAGATTGCTCGGAGAGAGAAGGAGGTCGCAGGGGAGGAGGATGAAGTCGGTCTGCGGAAGGAAACAGGATCAGCCAAGTTGAGGACCACGAGCGAGGTTGAAAATGCACCGTGATGAGCTTTCGCTCCGCCGCCCACATCAGCACCCGCACGACGTTCTTCGCTGCGACCTCTTCGGGAATCTCCTCTAACTCAATCTTGGCCATCGGGTGAGTGTGCACTCCCGAGCTTGCTGCAGCAGTTCGGCGGGCGCGGAGGTGATGCCCGACTGGCTTGGCAAGGGATGCAGGGGCGAGGACGAGGATGTCTGTAGGTGCACCGGTTAGCTAACTAGCTTAGCACACGGGACACGAGCGGACGCACCGAAGACGCCAGCCGCCTCGACGCGCTCGAGGACCCAGTCGATCATCTTCTTGCCCGCGACGGGGAGCAAGGCCTTGGTCTGGCCGTGACCGTGACCGTGCTGTCGGATGCCTGCCGGACGTGCATCCTCCTCGTCGGAAGTGAGGCCGTCTGTCGGCTCGACCAGAGGGAAGAGGTCGACGCCGAAGCCGCAAGGGATGACTGCGCGGAACTGGGCCTTTGGCAGCTGCTCCGGCAGGAGCGAGTTGGGGAGCATCGACATTGTGGCGGTCAGACTAGCTCGTCAGGCGAGGCGGGAGCCGTAGTCGAGCTGAGGAGATGAGGAAGAGGAGGACGGCGAAGGGGACGAGACCGCGTCTGCCTGCCAGCGAAGCGCGTCAGAAAGGTGTTGCGGAGCTTTCTTGTCAGCCCACGCACCTTGCTGTCCGCTCACGTGCGCGTCGAGGCGAGTGCGCCGATTGTCCGGGCGTCAAGACGCAACTCGCCGCTCCTCTCGTGCTCGCCATTCACTCGAGGTTCTCCTGGGACTGCGACTACCCTAGTTCGAAAGGGCATGTCGTCCACCGATCCTGCTGTGCTTGCCAGTCGCTTCCTCGCGTATACCCGATTGCTCTCGACTCGCTCCTCATTCTGGAACCCGTTCACACGAAGTCAAACCAACTCGCCGAATACACAGGCGACACAGACCAGTACAGCAGCGCCTCAGAGCTTGCCCTCGCGCCCGCCCTTGATTTTGACGACCGCTTTCCCCCATGTCTCCCTCCCGCCGAGTGCCCTCAGGCCCTCGGGCACGCTCTCGAGCCCGTCAAACACCTTGTCAAACACAGCGCCGACCATCTTGCGCGTGCGGAACAGCTCGAGGAGCGCGGTCCACGTCTCGCCGATCACGGCCGGCTCGTTCTTCGTGTAAGCACCCCTGCGAACACGCACGGTCAGCTGGAGCGCTGGCAAGCCATGGGCAGCAGACGCACCAGTGCACACCGACGGCCGATACGTTCTTGAGGAGCAACAGGTTGGCCGGGATCTGTACAACGCGACCCCGTCAGTTACGCGCTGCTTCTCTTCGAGAGGATGCGCTAGCAACGCACCTTCTCGATCGAGCCGGCTGCGAACCCGACGACGAGCAGCCTGCCGTTCCACGCGATGCACTTGAGCGACGGGACAATCATGCCGACCGGGTCGTACACAACGTCCGCGCCGTGTCCGCCCGTGATCTTGAGGACTTCCTTCTGCCATCCATCCTTCGTGTAGTCGACGCCGTAGTCGGCGCCGAACCGCTTGGCGACTTCGAGCTTGGCAGCTGAGCCGGCCGTGGCGATCACGCGCGCGCCGAGCGTCTTCGCGATCTGCACCGCTGCGAGGCCGACTGGTAGCGAGCGAGCGTGTCAGCGATGCGCTGCGCACAGTAGCGGCCGAGCGGGCTCACCTCCTCCTGCGGCAGCGTGCACAAGCACCCACTCGCCCTTCTGCGTCTTTGCGCGCGTGACGAGCGCGGCGTACGACGTCGGCGCCGTGATGTACAGGCCCGCAGCCTCGTCGAGGCCCATTTCCTTCGGCACTTCGATGACAGTGCGCCATGCCACCTTGATCTTCTCGGCGTAGGCGCCCTGGCCGGCACCGAAGACGCGGGTCTGGCCGGGCACGAAGGGGCAGCCTTGCGGGATGGGCGAGGTTGCCGAGACAACGCCGGAGAATTCACAGCCGGCGATCCAGGGGAACGGCGGCTTGTTCTGGTACTTGCCCTGGACTTGAAGGACTGCGAGTGAGCCGCAAAGTCAGCTGGACCGCAAAGGTCGTGAAACGTAAACGCGGAACGAACTGTCGAAGACTGCAAAGGAGAGTTGTGTCAGCTCGCTGTACCATGCCGAGCTGGAGTCGGACACACAGTTCAGGCCAGCGTAGTGGACGTCAACGACGATCTCGTCAGGACTGGGCTTGGGTTCGTCCCACTCGAGGAGACGGCCAGGGAGCTCCTCAGGCCGGATATACTGCTCAATGACGAATGCCTTCCTGTGGGGCTTGCATCGTAAGCTAGCGTCCTGAGGGACTCTCCAGCCCGCGCACAGGCTGGTCCGGCGGTCGAGGAGGAGTGACAGACGCACATCTTGGTGAGCCGAAGGTGGGGAGACGGAATGAGCGAAGCGATACGGGCGCGTGCAGCGGGTAGTCAAGCGCGTTAGTGGGTAGCAGTAGTAGTGCGTGAAGTAGTGTCAAGGTGAGCAAGCGCCAGGATTGAAGCGGAGGGTCGCTCCACATCGTGCATTTCCCGGCCGGCTGCTTCGAAGTGCCGGGTCACCCTCTCTCGCCCGCAAGCACTTTGCTCGTCGTGTCGCATGTCAGACGCAGAGCTGCACCGCCGCGACGCACGTGCTACCTGGTCGCTCGGCGAACGGCAGCTGCGGCGCGTTGGTTTCCCTCGCTCCGAAAGCGCGGCGCGGTGCGCAGGGGAGATTGACTGCGATAGAGCCTGCGCAAAGTGGCTGTTGGGTACGCAGACGGTCCAGAAAAGGCCCACACAGCTGCGCTGCGCTTGTCGTCACCCTTGGCGACCCGCTTTGAATGCCGCCCTGCGCAGGCGGACTTGCTGCGCATTCTCAGTCGCTCCCGCTTCCTCGCTGCACATCTCGCTCTCTGTTTCTTGCCTCTCGCTCGCCTCGTGCTGGCCTTACGTCGGTGTACTAGAGCCCACCTCGCACCCTAACACGCCTCGCGACCTGCCTTCCGTCCTGCACCCCTCCTGCTCCCGTCTGCGCGCAGCACCCGCACCCGCCACCCTATCGTATCGCTACTGAGCATGAAGGCGGTCACCAGCTTGCTTCTGCTTGCAGTGCTCGGTGAGTCCCGTACAGATGCCTTGCACCTGTCCGCAGGCGGGTCCACTTACTCCTCCTTATCAGCCCGGGCTGCGCCTCCCGCAGCTTCGCCCGATGCCAATTCGTCTCTTGCCGATGGCGTCGGTCTCATGCCACAGCACATCCACCCGGTCACGGAGCCTCGCGGATCCGAGCTTGGCGAGCGCGGCTCGTCGAGCGGGCCAGAGGTTCAGGCCGCCTTCGCGGCGGTCACGGCCGAAAGCGTTGAGGCCGAAGAAGATGAAGCCTTCGACGACTTCCTCGAAGGCGTTCTGAGCCGTCCGAACGACCACGATGATGTGGTCCAAGCGGGACCTCCTTTGGGCAAATTGCCGCCGCCGCCACCGCCGTCTCCGGGTCCGCCACCGCACGAAGGCCCGCACCATGCGCCGCCGCCGCCGCCGCGCGGCAAGCCTGGAGCTCCTGCACTGCCGCCCCACCACGGCGATGCGCCACCGCCGCCGCCGGGTCACGGCGAATTCCCGCGTCCTCCGCACCGGGACGGCGGATCACCTCCTCCCCCTCCCGGCCACCACGGCGACTTCCCGCCTCCGCCTCCTGGTGGTCGACAGGGTCATCCTGCGCCTCCGCGAGGCCCTCCTCCGCGCGGCGATCCGCCTCGTGGCCCTCCTCCTCGCGGCCCTCCGCCTCGTGGCCCTCCTCCCCCTGGTCATCCTCATCGCGGCCCGCCGCACGAGGGCAACGACGTGCCTCCACCTCCCCCTCCTCCGCCCGGGCGCCACCATCCTCACCAGGGCCTGGACGGCGACGACGAGGAGGATGCCTGGGTCTTCTTCCGCTCGCGCAAGATGCTGCGCCGGCCTGCATCTGACCGCGACATCGACTTTCATCACTCGGACGACTTGTTCGTCGAGCCATCGCGTCGCGGCCGCAAGCACCGCCATCAGCCTGACCAGTACGAGGCGGACGGCGCAGGCGTACACGGCACCGGGCCGCACGAGCACGGTCATCAAGGTCATCGTGGGCACCTCGACGCGCCGCACTCGGTCTCGCACGCGTTCAGGCACTTCCGGCACTCGGCTGCGTTCCTTGCGCGGTCGATCGGGCACACGACGGCGTTCTTCGTCGCGTGGAGTGTACTCAAGGCGCTGCTCGCCGTCGCCGTCGTCGTCAAGGTTGTCAAGGTGTGGCGGGCGAAGAAGACGGGAAGGGTCCGGCTCGAGGACGACGCAGAGGCTGAGCGCCTGCCGCAGCACGTCGTCGCGCCGGAGAAGGCGTAAGCTTCCTTCTGTGTGGTCCGTCTCTTCCTGCCTTCCGTTCTTCTCCCATTCCTCTCTTTGTCTATCCTGGCTTGTTCAGTTCTCACGCACCGAGACACACTGTCATGAATATTTGCTGTACAAACTCTACGGACAAGGGAGCACAAGCCTGAATGCCGTGAGCAGCGAGCGAGCGATCCGGTGTTGAGAAGGCGACTTGAGCCCTGGAATCCTTCCTCTGAATATAAATCGCGTCTCTGCCGGTCTATCAAGCGCTCGACGTGCACACAAGCGGCTCGACCGCAGTACAACCGATGTTGCGGCGTGCCAGACCCGCATCACCCTCGAGATCAGCTGATGAGACATGGACTCGTCGCACTCCCCGAGCGCAGCAGCGCCAGGTTGAATCGGACAGTCATGTAGCGTTACCAACAGAGCAGAGCTCCTTGATCAAGCCGTCAAGGTTGCCCAAAGACAGAGGCGCGAGCGACGCGATGAGCGCACGCGATGACGACGACCTCGCCTTGCGAAGGTCGAAGATGCCGGTGGGTGTTCCGGCTCTCTTCACCCACAACTCTCACGAAGTGATCAGTGCGCGATGCCACAGAACTCCCAGGAGCTGCGCGCCCGCCAGCTGGCCGTCAGGGCAACACGCGGAACAGCTTGCTGACCCGACTCGTGGACAGTGTCGAGTCTCGTCGCCAAGGTATTCGGCCTCGCATTCTCGCAGAAGGACGTGCCCAGCTTGTTGGGCAAGAAGTTCGTCGTGACCGGCGGTGCGTGCTGCGCGCCTGTTGACCAGCTCAATCGGCGACTGACTTGCTCTTGTAGGCACGAATGGCATCGGTCTCTCGGTTGCGCGTACGCTCTACTCGCACGGTGCCGAGGTCACGATTCTCGGCTCGCAGCAGGTCACGGCGGACGCTGCGATCGGGTACATCAAGACAGGCGAGCTCTCGCGAGCACCGCAGGACTACCAGGACGGCTTCAGCGGGATCCTCGGCCAGTGGAAGGATGCGTCGGACGAGGGCGGCAAGGAGTCGGGCGAGGTGCACGCCCGCGTTGTTGACTTCAAGGACCTCAGGGCCGTTTCGAAGGTCGCCAAGGACCTTGCCGAGTCGCACGACCATCTCGACGGCTTCCTCGGCATTGCTGGCCTCGGCGTCAACAAGTTCACCCTGACCGACGACGGCTACGAGTGCGTGCATCTTCCGGTACCTCCACAGCGGGTAGTCGGGCTGACCTGCTCCCCGCAACAGCGCCCACCTCACCATCAACGTCCTCTCGCACATCCTGCTCCTCTCGCACCTCCTCCCCGTACTCGAGAAGACGTCGCAGCAGCCCGGCTCGGACGTTCGCATCGTTCTCGAGGCGAGTGAGCTGCATCGCGCGACCTTCGCTGGCCCGACCGAGGAGTGGGGCGGCGACAAGTTCCGCACGCTCGACGAGTTCAAGAAGGACATCGGCCCGCTCGCGCTCTACGCCCGCACGAAGGTTGCGCAGGCGGCCCTCGCCAAGGCGCTGGTCCAGCGCTTCCTTCAGCCGCCCTCGAAAATCCTCGCCTACTCGGTGCACCCCGGCGCAGTTGCTACTGGGCAGACTCGTCAGTATGACGAGGCGTACGGTGAGGCTGTCGGGGCCGTGATCCAGGCCGCTGTGCGCCCTCTCATGCGTGCACCGGATGAGGGCGCTCTCTCGGCGCTCTGGGCTGCGACCGCGCCGGATGCGAGGGACTCTGAGAAGTACAAGAATGGGTGCGTGGAATACGACTCCTTCATTGCGGCAGCCAGACTGACTGGACTTTCTTGCCGACAGCGACTACTTCACTGACCCGAAGCAGGAGGGAAAGGAGTCGAGTGAGGCGACGGACCAGGAGATCATCGACAACCTCTTCAACAACGGTCTCGAAGTCATCAAGAGCGTGGCGGGCGCCGACGCCGTGGGCCCATTCAAGGCGTGAGAATGCGCGCAACCGACTTGTAGCATAGACGCCTCGAACAAACGCATTGCAGTGCCTTCTTTGCACAAATATCTCGAGCTGTGCTCTTACTTGTCAGCAGAAATATCACAGCTGAAAGAGCAGGAATGGTTGAAAGTGTGCGTCGTCGGCGTTCCAGGCTGAACCCTTTCGTGCATGCGTGTTGAACGACATTGTCAAGGTGCGGACTCTATTGAAAACTCTACAATTCTACCACATCTATCCGAAAGACACAGAAACAACAGTTGAAGTTCACCGCCCCGCTCCTATCCCTAAGTGTCGCTTAAGCCTCGGACGCGTCGACAATTTTCGACGACTTGGCATCGAGATCCTTGACAGCATCCTTGCCTGCTTGGTCGATCTTGTCCTTGACGTCGTCGTCGAGGAGCGCAGCGGATTGCTCGACTGCGGAGTCGGAAGCTGGGAAGGTCAACCTGAGATCCTGAAGTTCGGTGCGAGTGTGTACGCACGCGTCAAGCCAGCAGTCTCTGGGAAGAAGAACCAAACAATGACCAGGTTGAGGGCAATGATGGCGATGTAGGGGTAGTAGTAGGCGAAACCCAGGTTTCGGAAGCCTATCGGCTGCGAATGGAGGGGTCAGAGGGGTGGATCCGAGTGAATCCATAAGAAGGAATGTATTACGTTGACGTATTGGTTAAAAAATAACGCTGCAGGTCCGGAGTCATCAGTAACAAGTTTGGGCAAAGCGGAAGGCGTCAGCACGTCCAGTCTGTCCAGCGCTCAGCGGGGCAGGGAAGAAAGCTTACCGCCATAGTCCGCAAAGAGGCAGACGGCCATTCCCTTTGTGCGCATGCGGTAGGGAAGAATCTCGAGAGGGTAGGAGTAGAAGAGAACTGCGAGGGTGGCTCCCAAGGTCAAGGAGTCCGACGTGGCGGCCTGGAGGCACAGCGCGGCAGAACGGCTACGCACCGGAGTAGCTCAGATCATACAGACCAGAGAAGCTGTGAGGTTGGTCGCCAGTGAGTACAGGCGCTTATTACCAGCATAGACAAAGAAGGAAGGACAACGCACAGGAAAATCATCGCGACGGCAGCACGTCCTGCGTTGCTGTCGCCGTTGCGCTCAAACGCAGCACTTGCCGCAGTGAACATGCTGTAGCAGATGAGGATGCCGATGGTTGAGAAGAGCCAGACGAAACGGCGGGAGAAGCGCTGAATAAAAACAGCCGCAATGACCGAGACAACAAGGTTGAAGATCTGCAGACTACATGGTGTGCTCAGGAGATCAGTCTTCATGCTCATCAAGTGCTTGTCGAGTTGTACAGACAGAAAGAAGTGACCAAATACCGCATGGGAGGAGCAAAGACGCACCCTCCGTTTAGGCCTTGTTGCTGGCCCGTGCTCGTGATTCCCACTGAGTTGAGGACGGCAATGAGATAGTACGAGATGATGCCGTTGCCGACCCACTGGACAATCAATCCGATCCAGATCATCATGAAGAGGCGGTAGCGGTTGGCCTTGCCCCGGAAGAAGTCCAGGTAGCCGAACGACGGGGTCGAAGCCTCGAGCTCGAGTGCGGTTGTGATTCTGTGCGCACCAGCCATCAGTGGTGCTCGCTTGCGGACGAGTACGACTACCCAGTGCACGCACTCGGCAAGTTCGAACAGGACGAGCTCGTCGTCCGGGTCGCCGTTCGCGTGACACTTGGCCAAGATGGCGTGAGCCTCCTCCTTGCGTCCTTGCGCGCAGAGCCAGCGAGGGGACTCAGGCCTGCGAACGTCGTGAGCAGGGAGTCAGTACGCATCCCCGCGGCGTTCACGGTCATCAGATCTTGGACGCACACAAAGGCAAGGGTGGCAACCTGGATGACCGAGGCGAGACATTGGAGGATAGACGGCAGGCGCCAGGACCTGTACAATGCGCATTATGAGCAGTCACACCCACGTAGAGCAAGGAGGCGTTATTCACCAGTTCGAGTCGATGAACGTCGACCCGTACGTGACCCATGCCGCGAGCACGGCGCCGATCCAGTAGACCGCTGCGAAGAGGGTGACCATCTCGGCAGCCTGTCGCGGGTGGGCGAGCTCGAAGAGGTCTGATAATGTGGATGTGAGCGAAGGCACGCGCGCGACAAGGGCCTCTCGACGTACGGGTCGAACCAAGCGTCAAAGGGAAAGCTGCGCCAAAGCCAATGATGATGCGACCGCCGAAGACTGTGTGACAGCAACGGTCGTTCCCGACTGCGTAAGCACGAGTACGACAGCCTCGAACAGTCCACGAAACGTACAGTTCCACCCGCCGATTGCAAAGACCTGGACCATAACACCGACGATGACAATGGCTGAACCGAAGAGCTGCGGCCACTTGCGGCCCCAGCGATCGCCTGCCCACGAGGACGGGAAGAAGCCGATCAGGCTGCAACCAACCCACGGTCAGCATCTCGTCAACACGCCAGGGGTGTACGACACCATGATTCCACACAGGAGGCGCGACGTACTAGCCCAGCGAGATTGCGCCCGAGAGGAGTCCCTGTTTGTTCGAGTCGGGCTGGTCCATGTCCTCGAGGAACGCCGGTATGCCGAAGGCGGCATTCAAGACGGATCCATCAAAGCCGCTGTTGCGCAGGCTGCCGTCAGCATGAGAGCGCGAAGGTACGGAAGAACGGCGCACCAAACAAAGGAGCCGAGGAGGAGGACTGCGGCGCAAGCGTTGAGGCGGCGCAGACTCGGGTCTTTCCACCAAGTCTGGTGGCAATTGTTGGCAGGCAGAACCGTCTTCTCCACCTTCGGGGCGAATATGCTGAATGAGGGGCGCTTCATGGCGTTATCGCGTTGTTTGCTGCTCAAGCGGGAGAGGCACCAGCAACGGGAGAGCCGCAGAGACGTCTGTCCACGCGCTGAGGATAGCAGAAAGGACGCTCTTTAGCACCCGAACCAGTCACGCGACTGGACGACGAAGCGAAGGAACAGAACCCACTCTGCCGGAACTGCCCCCCCGGCGGCATCGGGCCGGCGCTCTCATCAGTGTCTCACCGCTCGCTCCCATTCCTCGCGCTCGACGTGCGCGCCTGCTTGCTCCTGATCTCTTCACACGGAGCCAGAGCCTGTACGAGGTACGCTACACTGCACGTAGGCGCAGACGACCGAGAGATCCCGGCCGAGATCGCTGCCGCTTCCCGACCGACTCAGTACCGCTCTTTCACCGAGCCGCAAGGCGGCAGGCGCGTCTCACCCCCGCAGCTGCCGTGCGACTGTCGAGCCGCCCGCAGCAAGCTTATCGTCCGCATCGGGGACCAGCTGCTGACCGCTGCGCCTGTCCTGCTCCCTTTCGTCCCTTGACTCCCTCCGGCTTCGCCCAACCTCCTTCTGTCTCGCTCGCTCGTTGGGACGCACAGTCAAGTTTATCAGCATGCCCGACGCGTCGCCGGCTTGGAAGCGCGAGCTCGACAACTATGGCTTCACCGTCGTCAAGGGCGCCGTTCCCGCTGAGCGCGCCAAGCAGTACGAAGAGCGAGCTTACGAGTGGGCGGCTCACTTTGGCTGGCGCAAGGACGACAAATCAACGTGGAACGCGGACCATCTGCCAATCGGCGAGAATGGGCTCATCGTCGACTATGGCGTCGCGTGCGTCTAGCATCTCTCTCGTCACTGATGCTTGCGCCGGCGATACGAGCGCTCACCCGTTGATGCTATTCCGCAGGCACGAGAAGTGGGTGTGGGACGCACGACTGTGAGCCAAGTCTCGCCGCGGTGGTCAGTACACCGTCGTGCTGACATTCATCTCGTCGCCGCAGCGAGCCGCAAGTCATCGAGACGTTCGAGCAGCTCTGGGGCAATAACGAGCTCATTGTATCGTTTGATGCCATGTACGTGGACTGCAAGGATTGAGCTTGCGGACATTGCTTACTGGATATGCTTGATATGCAGCAACTTCTCGTTGCCGGTTGGCACACACGCGCGGACCGACTTGAAGCCTGCCGCGCCATGGCCTCACATCGATCAGCAGCCCGAGCCCAAGAAGTGCGCGCCTGACTCCCTCGATCAACTCGCTGCAAACAACCCTGACGTCCCTCCAACTTGCAGCCGACCGTCCCTGCAATTCGAGCTGTGCCAGGGACTGCTGGCCATGACGCCCAGCGGGCCAAATGACGGCGGGCTTGTCGTACTCAAGGGCTCGCACAAGCTGCTGCCGCGGTTCTTTGCCGAGACGGGCGGCGTCAAGCCAGAGCAGGATTGGGGCGAAAAGAACTAGTACGTCAGGCTCCGGGTCATGCCAACTTATGCCACTGACGGTATCTGAGCGCAGCTACACCTTTACCGAGGAGGACATCCGCTGGCTGAAGAAGCAGCCCGGCGTCGAGGAGATCAAGGTCGAGACCTCGCCGGGCGACCTGATCCTGTGGGACTCGCGCACAATCCACTGGAACCGCACGCCAACGGCAGATCAGGTCCGCGTCGTCGTCTACACGTGCTACGCGCCGAAGAGCATGGCGAGCGAGGCGGTGCTCGCCAAGCGGGCG
Source organism: Rhodotorula paludigena (assembly GCA_036244875.1). NCBI lineage: Eukaryota > Fungi > Basidiomycota > Microbotryomycetes > Sporidiobolales > Sporidiobolaceae > Rhodotorula > Rhodotorula paludigena. The sequence goes on from BQKY01000014.1 coordinate 686,358, forward strand.
GAGTGCTTCGAGCAGCGTCTCGCGACAACGCACTGGTGCGTTTCCCGCTTTCTCCGGTCGCTGATCACGGGACTGACACTGCTTCCCGCTCCCAGGCCCGCTCCCTTTGTTGTCGTCCCGCGACACGAGTACGGCCGGCCGCAGCGCGACGGCGTGACCGACCCGAAGGAGCACGACCGGCCGCTGCAGGAGCCGGTCGAGTCGGAACGGCTGTTGCAACTGGTGGGGACTGTAGCGTACTAGAGTCGGTGGCATCTACAAAATCTTTCAGCGCATGCGGCGGCTGAGGAAAAGACCGACGAAGCATGCCGAGGTCGAGGCAGACGGGAATGCGCGTGAGAGGGAGGAGGCAGCCGAACGAACGGAAGCGCTCGCTCCTTCGGCCCTCACCTCCAACCTGGACTCTTGAGCACGACTGGTTCGGGTCAGAGTAGGCTCAGAATGGCCAGCCAGGCCAGTGCTGCGCCTGGCGAGGCCTGCCACGACGTTCAACCTCGTGGTTCTCCTCCCTCGACTGATGAAACCCCCGCGGTCGAGTCGGCGCCTCCCGTCGCCGCAGCACCCCTCCAGCAGAGCTTGCACCAGCCAGCTGACCCGGTCAAGCCACCTGCGCATGCTGAGCAGCCTCCGTCAGACCCCAAAGACGTCCCCGCACCTACACCGCCTCCTCCCGTCTCCCGCTCGTCCGCCTCGCGCCAGTCGGGAAGCGCCTTCGTGATTCCCGGCCAGCTCGTCAAGCCCGGTCTTGGAATGCTCAAGGTCTCGGTCAAGAGCGCGCGACGTGTCAAGTCGCGCAGGGTCTGGCTCGAGCTGGCGAGCGAAATGCCCGAGGACGGAGAAGTCGGGCTTGAGGTCGGCATTGGCGTCGTCGGCGGGCAGGACGTGCGTCTGTGCTGGGAAAAGAATGGACCAGGGCTAGGCGAGCTATTTGCGCTCGTCGATGACGGCCCTTGCTGACGATGTGTCCGACGCAGGTTTCTCTCGCGCAAGCAACTACGCCTCCGTTCCGCTCTCGCGCATCCGGGACCTTCGTTTTGGCGCAGCTGGCTCGCCGTACCGCACCTCGCTTCATCTGCCGCCTTCGGTCGAGCCCCGCTGGATGACGGTCATCTACACGGTGCCGACCTCGTCCTCTTCGTTTCTCGGCGGTCCCGCCTTCAAGCTCGTCCACTTTGTCGCAAACACGCAGCAAGACTTGCAGATCGTGCAAGAGACGCTCGAGGGCTTCAGGGAGGGTCGTATCGCGCGCGGCTTCGCGGACGCGTCGGCGGGCGAGCCGGAACCTACGGCGGAAGAAGCGGGCAAGGTCGTGTACGAGTCCGAGGTGCACGCGCTCTGCGCCCGACTCGGCATGGGCATGAGCAAGGCCGACATTACCGAGGCTTTCCGCGTAGGCGTTTCCCGCGTGTCCTGGTCGAATGCTAGACACTGACGGTCGGCTCCGCAGAAAACCGCCGCGCCGAACGACTTTCTCGACTTCAAGGCATTCCAGGCGTTCGTCAAGCTGCTCAAACGCCGGGCGGACATCGAGGAGATCTACCACGTTTGTCTCGGTGCGGAGAAGGCTGGCTTCGACGAAGCCGGATGGTCGAAGTTTCTCCGCGAGGTGCAGGGCGTGCGCTCATCTCCATTGTCGGGAGCCTGTGCGGTCACTAAGTTGCATCACACAGATCGACTCGTCTGATCCGGCGCTCACCAAGACGTTCGCCAAGTACGCCAGTCCGCTATCCGGCGCCGTCGACGTCGAAGGCTTCGCTTCGTTCCTCATGTCGTCCGACAATGCCGTGATCAAGGACGAAGCGAAGCAGGACATGACGAGGCCAATGCCAGAGTACTTCATCAGCTCGAGCCACAATGTGCGTGGTCCGCTCGTCGGCGATCTCGACTCTCCTGACATGTCGATCGCAGACCTACCTTATCGGCAGCCAGTTTCAGGGCAAGAGCACCGTCGAAGGCTACATTCGCGCGTTGCAGCAGGGCTGCCGCAGCGTTGAGCGTGAGCTTCCCCTCGTCATGTTCCATCCTCATCGAGCTGACCTCAAAATTAGTCGATGTCTGGGACGGCGACAACGGCGAGCCGGCCGTCACACACGGTCACACCCTCACGACGAAGCTGCCCGTGCGCAACGTCCTGCAGGCAATCGCGCAATACGCCTTTCTCGCCTCGCCCTACCCGGTCGTCCTCAGCGTCGAGGTGCACTGCGAGCTCGAGCAGCAGGACAAGCTCGCCGCGATTCTGCACGAGACGCTGGGCGATCGCCTCGTGTGCAGGCGCATCGACGAGATGGAGCACGACAAGGACCTCGAAAAGCTGCCAAGCCCGGCGGACCTCAAGGGTCGCTTCCTCATCAAGGTTAGTGTTTCCGACGTCGGCCCCTCAAGTCATACTGATGAGGTAGTGCTGCAGGCCAAGAACAAGTCGATCACGTCCAACGAGAATGGCTTCCCGCTCAAACTCGTCCCGAGCGGCGACGACTCGTCTTCAAGCGAGGTGTCGTCCACGTCTAGCTCGGACAGTGACTTCAAGAACAGCAAGTGTGGGTTTCTCGACTCGCACGCTTTGTGCGAATGATTGTTGACATCGATACGGGCAGTCTACCGTGCCATTCGCCAATTCCGCGGCAGCGATTCGAGCAATTCGCACCGCCCCCAAATCCTCCGCGCCGGCTCGTCTCGCTCGTCGCAGACGCCAAGTCTCACACCGAGTACGGCTTCCAACAACATCACCGGCAGCGAGTTGTCCGTCTCACCGCCCGCCATGCCGATGCCGTCTCCTCCGCCCATTCCGACCAAGCCGAAAGACATGGCCATGTCGCACTCGCTCGCCTCGCTTCTCGTCTACACCATCGGGGTCAAAGCGCGCGGCTTCAACAAGAAGGAGAAGTACGCCGCGACGCACGTCATCTCGCTCGGCGAGAGCCGCTTGACCAAGATGCTCCGCGACGAGGCGACGCGACAGGACTTTGTCAGCCACAACCGCGGTCATCTCACGCGCGCGTACCCGAAGGGCAGCAGGTTGACGAGCAGCAACTTTGCGCCTCACCACATGTGGGCCGCGGGCGTCCAGCTCGTCGCGCTCAACTGGCAGACCTTCGGTGCGTCGAGTCCGCCCTTCGTCTCGCCCGGATCTGGTGTTGACCAGTCACACGCCCGCAGACATCGGCATGGAGCTTAACTCGGCGATGTTTGCTCGCGCTGGCCGGTGTGGCTACATCCTCAAGCCCGAATTCCTCCGCAAGAAGGGCGCCGAGAAGGACAAGGTCGCTGCGTTGCGCTCCGAGAAGTACCGTCTCGAAGTCGAGGTCCGTCTGCGCGGTGTTCTTGCCAAGCTGCAAGCTGATCTCGCCTCGCTTCAGGTCATCTCGGCCCAACAACTTCCGCGTCCGCCCCGGACCGACAGCGACTCGAACAATGTCGACCCCTTCGTCGAGATCTCGCTCTACGTCCCTGGTGTCGTCAACCCGCAGAAGCGACGCACTCCGGTCGTCCTGTACGTCTTCCGACACTTTCCTGAAGGCGCCCGGCCTGGCTGACCAGACTTTCGTTGACAGCGGAAATGCCTTCAACCCTTCCTTCCGTTCTTTCTCTTCCGCGTCGCATTCCTCTGTGTCCTCTACGGCGCAGTTTTCGTTCATCTTCTCGTCGCACCCGTCGCCCGGCATGCTCGACCTCGTCTTCCTCCGTTTCGAAGTGCTGAACGCGCGAGGCAACGTCAAAGCCGCGATGGAGGAAGGCAAGGGCGAACATGTCGGTGCTTACACGATCGCAGTCGGCGCGCTGCTGCCAGGTGTGCTCGTTTGGCTCGGTCGTTCGGGCCGCGCGCTTATCCTGTCTGCTTTCGTAGGCTACCGCCACGTCCCGCTCTACGACAGCCTCGGCGACCAGCACCTTTTCTCGACCCTGTTCATCAAGAGCCGCGTCGTCGCAACTGGCGAGGCTGGCTGACCGTCCGCAAGCGCGCGACTCTGGCTGGCTGATCGTCCGCAAGCGCGCGACTCTTGCCGTGTATCGTCCCTCGTCTCCACCTTTCCGCTGTGCGCTGTATCTGTCCCGCTCCTTGACGACCCGTTGTCACGTCCCGTACATACCCTTTCGCACCCCTCTCGCAACCCGATACCTGAATGCCAATTCCATACCTTTCAGTCTCATTTCCTCGGCGGGCATAATGACGCTATCAGCGCTTGAGGCAGACCATCCTCTCTCGCGTGCGTCGTACAGCGAACCCTGCAAGACATCAGTGGACGTCAAAAAGGAAGCGTACAGGGGGCAAGGAGCGTCGGCGGAAAGTGTGGGGCTTGCCGCCGACCTCGTCTTTCTCCTTCACAAGCCCTCACACCAGTTCGTACAGGCGATCACTGCTCACCGAGAGTACCTGCTGACTTTGCGTACGCAGTGAGCAAAGCCGAGACGCTCCCTCTGGCGGGCGAGCCGCCCTCGTCGTCCGGCCGAGTTGCGCCATCGTATAAATCCCGCATCGCCGCCTGCGTGCTGCTGCTGCCCGCTGTGCTCTTTCTGACCGTCCCGCATCGCTATGCGCCCGTCCTGCCGAGCTGCGGTGGCACGCACGCCCGCTCGAACGCTCTGCGCCTTGAGAGCGCAAAGTGCCCTGTCCAGGTCGAGCCGAGGAACGTCGGGCCGGACTGGAAGCCGCACGAGCAGGACGGCTACAAGGAGCTCGCCGTCGAGCGGCTGCAGGGCGCTGTCCAGGTGGTGCGTCCGCCTCCCCACCTCTCCAACTTCCCGCTGGCTTCCGCTGACTTCGGATCAAACGGCGCCATCCTGTTCTTCCGCCCCCGTCCACCGCACGCTCTCGCCGTACGCTCGTCACGCAGCGCACCGAGTCATTCGACGACATGGGCGATCACACCGACCCGCGTTTCGAGGTCATGGGCAACCTGCACGCCTATCTCGAGAAGACGTTCCCGCGTGTGTACGCCAAACTCGACGTCGACAAGGTGCAGCAGTACGGCCTGCTGCTGACCTGGAAGGGCAGCGACGAGAAGCTCAAGCCCATCGTGCGTTCGCATGAGATCTCACATCGGAGGGTAATCACTGACGCCGATTCTGATGTCCAGGTTCTGATGGCTCATCAAGACACTGTCCCTGTCAACCCGGCGACGATGGACAGCTGGACTTACCCGCCCTGGAGCGCAACCCTCGATGAAGACGGCTGGATGTGGGGACGCGGCACGACCGACTGCAAGAACACGCTGATCGCCATCTTTTCCACGCTCGACAAGCTTATCGAAGACGACTTCGAGCCCACTCGGTACGCCACCGTCGCCACCGTCGCCTTGACAATTGAGCTGATGTCGGCATGCCTGCAGCACCATCATCCTCTCGTCCGGCTTTGACGAGGAGATTGGCGGCTCTCGCTCGGCCCGTTTCCTGGCCCAGGAGATCGAGGCTCGCTACGGCAAAGACGGAGTCGCATTCATCCTGGACGAAGGATTCACCGGTATCGAAGACGCGTACGGCCGCACCCTTGCGCGCTTTGGCGTCGCCGAGAAGGGCGCCGTATCGCTCAAGCTCGAGGTGCTCACGACTGGAGGGCATTCTTCCATTCCGCGCGGCCGACACACCGGCATCGGCGCCCTCGCGCGCATCATCGCTGCGCTCGAGGACCACCCCGATACGCCGCGTCTGCGCGAAGGCAACCCCGTCTTGCAGCAGCTGCAGTGCATTGCCGACTATGGCGATGTCGACAAGCGGTGGAAGAAGCGCGTGCGGAACCCGCACGCCTGGAAGAAGCTTGGGCTCGAGATGGCCAAGACGGACCCCATCGCGAGGGCTTTCTTGGCTACCACGCAGGCGGTTGACCTCATCGAGGGTGGTGTCAAGATGTGTGTCGACTGCCCCCCATGCTCTGTACTCAACGGAGACTGACGCAAGGTGCGACACAGCAACGCCCTTCCTGAATACGCCTCGGCGTCCGTCAACTACCGCATCGACTTCCTCTCTTCCGTCAATGCTACGCTTGAGCGGATCAACTCGGTCGTCGAACCCGTGGTCAAGTCGCTCGGCCTCAATTTCTCGTCGTATGGCTCGCACGCCGACATCGGCAACAACGTGGTGCGCCTGTCGGTCATCGAGGGCAGCGGAATCGAGCCGGCGCCGCTGACCCCGACCGAGGGGCCGGCATGGGACCTCATGGCGGGCACAACGCGGCACATCTGGAAGGACGCGGTCGTGACCCCGAGCGGAATGGTCGCCAACACGGACACCAAGGTGCGCTGCCCCGCCTTGACCTCTCTTCTACTGTGTCCTCAAGCGGCTCGGCTGACTGCTTTTTGTGTGTTTGTGCAGTGGACATGGTCGCTCACGCCAAACATCTATCGCTTTGTGCCGTCGCGCCTCGACCAGGTGCTCAACTTCCACACGGTCGATGAGCGAATCCATATCAACGCGCACTTGAGTGCGATCGAGTTCTTCTACAAGCTCTTGCGCAACACGGAGGGATGGGAGGCGCCCTAGGCGATGTTCAGAGCGAGGTGGCGGGGGTCGGACGCTAGATTGGAAGAGTAGGATTGAGGCGTAGCCAAACGAAACGACGGACGTCCCTGTGCGCCTTGGTAGTCCGAGTCTGATGAGTGAGCGGCGTCTGCAGCCGAATCGTACGACGCCAGCGAGTGTATGCAGCACGCGAAAGCAGCCGCAGTGCGGGGTTGACCTTGGGAGTCGAACCACTTCGCTTCTCGCCCTCTCTCTCGCTATCCGCACACTCTGAGCCCGCGCAGGGATGAGTGCAGACGATCTGTTCAGCCCAGGCGGCGCCTTCGCTACCGACTGGCTCGCAGGAGCAGGTCAACCCGACTCCTCCGACACATCGAACGACCCCTCGGCACTCGACTTCCTCGCCTCGCCGAGCCTCGAGAGCGGTGCGGCGGGTGCTCAGCAAGGTGGCTCAGGCATCATGACGCAGGACGAGCTCGAGCGAGCCCTCCTGGGCGACCTGGACGGAGCTGGCGCGGGACTGTCGGGCGAGGGAACGAGCGGCATGTCGGGCGGCGTGTCCTCGGAAGGAGCGAGTTCGCCGTTCCATGCGTCAAACTACAGCTACTCGGGCGCATCAACCGCGCCGTCGAGCAGCGCATTCGACTTCGACGCCGTCCTCGCATCATCCTCGTCGCCGTTGTTCCCACTCGATGGCGACTTCAGCGCGCTCTCGTGCGAGTTCGACACGGACGCTCTGCAGTCGCTCTTTGCCACACCAAGCACCTCGACCTTCAGCCCAGGATCGACCGCGTCCGCCCGCCTGGCGCCCTTCCCGTCCGCTCCTGTCCAGACTGCCTCTCCTGCTTCCGCCACCTCGCCCTACTCTGCCCCGGTTGCCGCGTTCCCACAGATCGCACAGGGGAACGACCTGTCGAACTTCGACCTATCGCAAATCTTCGGCCCCGCAGCAGCATCTGTAGCCGGGTCGCCGTTACAGCTGCAGCAGGCCGGCGCCGAGTACGGCTCGCCCACATCCTTCGTTTCCCTCTCCCCGTCGGCCGCCCTTTCCGCCCCGTCCGCTTCCTCCTCGCCGCAAGCTCTCGGTTCCCTCGCCGCGACAGCCGGCATCGCCGTGCCGCCCCTGCAGGCAACGGCCAACCCGCGCGCCGGACCGTTCGCTTTCTCGCTCAAGCAGGACCCGGGCACCTCGGCCCTCCTGCAAGCGAGCGGACGCACCGTCCGCAACCGCCAGGCGCCGCCCGTCACGCCGCAGCTGGCCGACTTGCCAGTCTTGCCACCGTCGCAGCCGCAGCCGGCAGCGAAGGGAGCATCCCGCCAGCCGAGTCCGCTGGACGTGATTGCGAACGCAGGGTTGCAGAACGGGGTGCACCAGGCTCGTACGTCCGCCGTTCTCTTTCTCTCGGTTCGCTGTAAATTAACCATGTCTCTTGGCTGTCACAGCGCCGCTACAACTGCTCGCAAACGTCGACTTCAGCTCGTCGGCATTCAAGCCGGCGATCGCACCGTCCGCCAAGGCGGCAGGCAAGAAGGCTGCCGCCGAAGCATCGGCGGGCGAGGATGCGCAGGAGGACAAGCCGGTGAAGGGCGGCAAGAAGGGCGCCAAGAAAGAGCGCGGGCACAGTACGTCTTCTCCGCCTCGACTGTCGCTTGCCTTTGCTGACAGAGCACCACCGACAGATGCCGTCGAGCAGAAGTACCGCAACAGCATCAACAATGCGCTCGCTACGCTGCGGGACACCATTCCCGCGCTTCGCCACCTCAAGCCTCTGCCTTCGGTGCGCACGCCTTTCTGTAACAATGTTGCGGATGTTTATTAAGACCTATTCGCTATAGATGCCGGTCAACAAGCGCAAGGCGTCGCAATTCCAGCTTGCAACGGCTGCTGTCCCTGAGACTCCTGCCGGCCTAGTCGACGGCATCGAGCCGGCCAAGAACCTCTCGAAGGGCGTCATCCTGAACAAAGCGTGCGAGTACATCGACTACCTCCGCTTCGCGCGCGAGTCGCGCGACAGCGACCTCGAAATGCTCAAGACCATGGTCTGCGAGATGGTCGGCGGCGGCGACCGACTTGTCGAAGAGTTCGACCGCCGCCGGGCAGAGCTCGAGGTGGTGCGCGAGGAGGAGCGCTTGCGACAGAAGGCTGAGGAAGAGGACGATGACGGCGAGGGCGAAGACGACGACGAGGAGGACGAGCCAGCGCCCGTGCCCGCGCCAGCCGCGAAGGGCAGGCGCAGCGCCACTGCAGCAGGGACCAAGCGCGGACGCAGGGCCGACGCTGCCTCGACAACGACTAAGAAGGCGCGCTCGGCGGGCACAGCCGGTCTGTCGCCGCCTCTCACCAGCGACTACCGGCACGTCCAGGCGCTCAACCAGGCGCACCTCGAGACGCTTGCGTCGGCAGGACAGGCGGGGGTCCCGATGCCGCATGTCTTCCCGCCTTCTCCCGTCTCGTCTGGCGACGAGCTGTCCGTCTCGCCGAGCGCTGTTATGGGCGAGGCGACCAGCAGCGGCAGCGGCGGTCGCGTTCTGCTCGCCTCGTTCATGGGCTTGAGCTTCGCCGGCGGTCTCGGCTACAATGTGTCCACCTCCGCTGTCGCCGCCGAAGAAGCGCTCAGTGCGACGGCAGCACGCGTCTTGACTGGCCGTCTCGCAAGGCGCGATCTCTCGTCCGACGCCATCCTCGTCGAACGTATCCACCCTTCCCTTCTCAGCGGACTCGTCGCACTCGGTGCCGCCACTGTCGTTGTCGCCTTCGCCTACCTCGTCTTCCCGCTCTTCTCCCGCTCCGCCTCGACCCTCTCCCCTCGCGCGCGCCGCCGCGCGCAGGCCGTCAGCGCACTCAGCGCTATCTCCGCCTCATCCGCGTTAGTGTCGACCTACGGGCAGTCGTGCAGTGCGGCGATGCGGGCGAGGAAGGAGCTCCTGCGCTTTGTCGCTGCGCCCGGACCCCTTTCCCTCGTCGCTGCACTGGTCAAGGAGGCGCTCATATGGGGTGTGAGGCGCGTGACGGGCTTGACCCTTGCCCGTGACAAGTCGGGAGTGGGCCAGGAAGAGGTCGAGGAGGCGGTCGCTTGGGTCCGTGTTGCAGAGATTGAGGCGAGTGTCGGTGCGTTCCTATCCTGCTCGATCTGTCCTGCGCGAACAAAGCTCATCTCGCTCATCATAACGCAGGCGACCGCATTCCGACCATTTACCGCCTGTACACTTTCCTCCGCCTCTCCAATCTCTCGCGCTCGCCCTACTGGCCGCAGCTCTCGCCCACAACCTCCCGCTCAGCCGTCGACGCCCTGCTCGCAATTCACCTTCTCGCACTCGGGCACCCGCGCTGGGCCGAGGCCCTGTGGCATCGCATGGTCGCGCAGCGCAAGAAGGTCGACTCGGCGCGATCGCAGGCGACCGACTCATTTGTCGACGTCGCCGTGGCGAGCGAGTGGGACGCGGTCCGCACGCTACTCGCGCCTTCGATCCGGGCTGCCAAGTCTGCCGAAGACCTCTCGACATCGAGCGACACGGTCCCGCTTCTCGTCCTCGCAGAAGCCGCGTGCAAGGAGTCGCTGCACGACGCGTGGAATCAGATCTTCGTCGCCGTTTCCGCGGGAACGGCAACGTTGCCGTCCGGACAGGCCGCCGCTGAGTCGCTCGCCGGCCTGTCCGACGTCGACGCAGCGATCGAGCGCGTGTCTCGCGCGACCGTGGACGGTTCCGACTTGCGCACGCTAGCCGTCACTGCCCAGGTCTTCTTGACGTGCTACAGGGCTGGCACGCGTCCGGGCAGCGCGAGTGCGGACCTCGGGGCTGCGCGCACACTCCTGAGCCAGCTCGTGCTCGGGTTGAAGGAGGACGTCGCGGCACTCGAGCGTCTCGCCTGCATCGGCCCTTTCCTCGGCCTCCTCGCCCCCGCCCTCTCAGGTCCACTTGCGACCGAACTTGCCAGCCTCGTATCGGCCTCGTCCACGCTCGAGCCGACGTCCGAGATCGACCTGCTTGCCACAATCGTCTTCAGCTGGCTCCTCGTGCGCCGCGAAGCTGTCTACGTCGAGAAGCTCAACAGTAACGCGGACGAAGAAGTGCTGAAGCCCAACGCATCGTTGCACGCCCAGGCGCTGGCGGTTCGTCGCCTCCTCGGCAGCGCATTCTTCGCTTCGCCCGCGAGCAGCAGCCTGAGCGAAGCCGTCACGGCGGACGACGACGACTTGGCTGTCGAAGATGCGAAGGATGCGCTCGTCGATGCGCTGACTACCGTCGCGAGGACGGCGGCGGGGCTGAAGGGAGGACTTGACGAGGACTCGGGAGTCGAGCTCGAGGCGTAGTTGTATCACTAGCGATTGTCGTCGTCTCCGTTGTTCATTTGATAGACACTGTGGTATCCGAGCACGTCTGCACGTTGTCAAACACAAGGATCTCAGTGAGCCGTGTTGAGGCAGTGTGACGGAGAGCAGAGGGGGCCACTTCAGCACGCTGCTCAGTCACCTCAAGTGAGGGCGTGGGTGTGTCGAGTGTCTGTCCGCTCTGCTATTGTGCCTGCACCTCCACTCGCCCGCCCCGCTCGAGGCAACGGTCGCGTGGCCGGTCCCCCTCCTCCCCTCTCTCCCTTCCTCCGTTTACTCGCCCTCCCGTCAGCTCGCTCTATCGGCCATGTAGCAAGACTCACACCGGTCAGTGCCGTGTCTGGATCGCGCTAGTCCCGCTCGCCTCCCGCTCGTCTTGATTCTTCGCCACGTTGGCTCGTGGCGTCGTCGTCATCTCGCGCGTGTCGTCCTCCTTCGCTCGCCCGACACGCGCTTCGAGGAGCGACTTGGTGGCAAGCAGAGCTGCGGTGGGAGCTCTCGCACGCCGACCGGCTCTCGTGCACCCCTCCTGAGTGCCGCGAGTGGCCTCACCGTCTCGCTCAGGCCGCCTTCGCTCGTCGCCAACAGGGGCAAGAGCTCGCTCATGCTGCGAACCTCTCTGGGTGGTCGGCTCGTTCACGAGCTCACAGTTCGTCACAGATTGCTGTCCTGAACTGACACTCGCAACCCCTCCCGCTGTCGCAGCTGCGTCGCTTGGTCGAAATCCCGACGACTCTCCTTGGTGCGCTTCCCTCCTCTCTTCATCCGCAGACAGCTCTCAGACGCCGGAGGCAACGATCTACAGATCGATTCCCAGCGCTGATTCTGCCCATCTCGCAGTCTGTCTCTCCGTCCGGACCGACGAGGTCGATGGTACATTTCGGCGCTTTCTCTCGAGCTCGTCTGCTCGCTCGGTACGTTGTTGTTCCGCTCGGGCAGTCTCTTCTACCGTCGCCATCGAACTACTTCCCGGGCTGTCCGAAATGGTTGGACCATCGTGCGCGCGTTATCGAACATGGAGATGGTCGAGGTCTCGGCATGTTTCGTTCATTCGGCATCTACTCGTCGTCTTCGTCTACTTCATGTTCATCGAGGTACCCTATCGATTGGGAGTACCGCAACCTCAAGAATGTTTGCGTTTGTTATATTATGTTTGAAGATGATTTCGAGGCCCGTCAAGGTCAAGAAGGTCAAGGTCAAGAAGGTCAAGGTCAAGAAGGTCAAGGTCAAGGTCAAGGTCAAGGTCAAGGTCAAGGTCAAGGTCAGGTCAAGGTCGACGTCAAGGTCAAGCAGATTACTCGTCCACATCAAGAACGTTACCACGACTAAACATCTACAACGTCTTCCACGTCCGAAAATACCGGCAATAAGCACGAGAAGGAGGACCAGCCACGTCGTCGTTTGGGGCGCCGAGTACCAGATCTACATCTACAACATGATTCACAATTATAACTGGAAATTACAAGGGCGCCGTTCGTCGACGAGGCCTCGCGCCGGGCTTCAGCGGTCGCTAACGGGGCTGACGAGAGCGAGACAGCAACGCACTCGGTGCTTCCTTCTCTTCGCGAGATCGAAGCGCTGACCCCCCTCCTTTCCACTCCCTGTTGCGCCCTGCACAACAGGTCGTTCCGAGCGCGCTCTCTCGCGCTTCAGGGTACGTTTCTCCCTCGTTGCCACCCCAGGAGGAAGCACGACGCTAATTCCGGCTCTGTACAGGCACAAGGCAGCCTCTCCGCCGCGTTCTGCCTCTTCCGACCCAATCTTCCCGGGCTTGATACGACGAGCGTTGGCTCAGCGAGATGCCGGTGCGCTCGAGCCACTGCCCGCACGTTCGCTCCGCGCTGCGCTAGCCAAGCGATCATTGACGCGTACGTCTCTGCACACAGGCCTGGAGGGCAACTCGGGCGGAGGGGATGCCAGCGAGACGAAGAGTAGAAGCGGTATTAGAACTAGCTCTCGTTTGCCCTGAGCGGGGCGAAGCGAGAGAGCAGAGACGCGACGACACGACAAAGCGAGAGTACGCTCCCAATTCGAAATGACCTCGAACAGCGCGGAAGTGCGGCAAGAGCGCAGCTCGTATTTCTGCACCCAAAGAGAGCAGAAGGGGGCCCGACCTAATCGACGCTACTCGTCGTCTCGAACCCACTCCCGCCCTCCTCGCTCTCGTCTTCAGAGTCGTCCTCCGAGCTCTGCACGAACCCGCGCGCTGCGCGGCCGGCCGTCTTGCGCTGCGCGACGCTCGACGGACCGAGATCGGGACCTTGCCACGCCCAGCCGTCGGTGCGGCCTTTGGTCCCCGGCGGATGCATGCCTGCGAGCGGCGCGTGCGCGCGCAGAGCAGCGACGAGTCAGCCACGAGAGCGCCCAAGTCGATAGGAAGGAAGCGAGAGAGAGGGGGGGCGCCACGTACCGGGAGCGCTAAACCTGCACGCCTTTCCAAACGCGCACCTGACGCCTCGCGGGCACGTGTGCCCCATGAAGCACCCCTCGACGGTGCACTCCCTCCCCTGGAGCGCGGTCGCGCACGGGCTCTTTTTCGCGTCCTGCCGCAGCGTGACGAGCTGCGCGGGCGTGAGCGCATAGTCGTGCGCGTAGCGGCACCGCGACGGGTCGCACGTCCCGCGCAGGTAGTAGGCGTTGCAGACGGGCGTCGATTGCTTGTGCAGCGGCTGCGCGCGGGGGCGACGAGGCGAGTCAGAGCGAAGGAGGGCGTGCGCGGGAGCGAGCGCGGGACGCACCTTGGTCGGGTCAATCGGCCGCAGCTTCTTGACCTTGACGCCGTTGCCGTTGCCGTTCGCGCTCCCCACGGGCGTCGCACTCTGCGCCGCCGCCGCCGCACTAGTTGCAGCGGAGGGCGCCGTCGGGGTCGCCGCCGCAGCACTACTATGCGCCGCGGCGGCAGCAGCGTCCTTGCGCACCGTCTTGGGCGTCTTGCCGTGTCCCGCCGTACCCGTCACCGGCACGGCGGGTGCGCTCGCGCTCGCGGCCGGGGCGGGCGAGGGGCGCTTCGGGGTGTGCGGCGGCACGGGGGGCGCCATGGCCCACGCGACGAGTTTCCTGGACTCAAAGAGGCCGTCAAAAGCCGCGGTGCGGAGGTGGAGGCGCTTGAGCTCGAACGCGAGGTCGTCGTAGCTCTTGAGGAGCGTCACCTTTTCAAAGACGGCGGGCGCCTCGGTCTCGAGGCTCGAAAAGAGGTGCGCGTAGCCGCCGTCGTGCGCGGCGCCGGCGACGACGAGCTTGGTCGAGGGGAGCTTGGCAAAGAGCTTGAGCGAGTGGGTGAGCTTGGCGTCGGACGCTTCTTTCGAGGGCCCGACGTCCGACACGAGGATGAGCGGGTGCGCGGCGTTGAAGCCGAGGAGAAAGGCCGAGAAGGTCGCTTCGTCGGCGATGCCGGTGCTCTGCGCGTCGCGGGCTATGATCAGTGTTGCGCTCGAGGAGGCGCCCCCCCGCGAAGACGCAGAGTGAGAGACCAGAGGCTGATGCGCCGGCTGGCGCACCTGGTAGACTTTTGCGAGCCCCGCCTTATTCAAGTAGAGGTGGACGACGATGGTGAGCTGTCCGCGGATGCCCTTGCTCGCGGCATAGTCGTCGAGGTGGTTGATGAGGGCGCGGGCGGCCTCGCGCCCGCCGTCGCGGCCCTTTGCGACGAGGGCGCGGTGGAAGAGACACCCGTCGCCGTCGAGGACGCAGTAGATTATCTGGTCGCCGATCTGCAGAGGGGGCAGAGGGGGCAGTGCGAGGGTCAGCGAAGGGTGAATCGAGGGAGCGCACGCGGAAGCGACGTGGGGAGGGCGAAGACGGACATCGAGCTGTTTCTGTGCGTCGCGCGCCTTTTTTGCCTCTTCCTGATGGCCGAGCTTGACCTGCAGGTGCGGAGGTGAGCGGGGGTGGCGGGTGCGAGGGAGGGGCGAGTTGCCACTGCGTACGACGGAGAGCTGAGCCTCGAGGTCGTGGATGCGGGTGACGAGGTCGTGGTGTGCGGTGATCGCGTCTCGGGCTATGCGGGCAGCCTCTGCTGCATGGTAGACATCTGTGGCGGCGCGAGAGCGGGTGAGGTTGGGTGCGGTGCGATCGAGACGAGGCGAGGGGAGAGGACGAACACGAGTCGAAGGTGACAGTCGACGCGGGTGCGGGCTGCTGTGGCTCTGGTGGCTGCGGTGTGCTCATGCGAGTCGCTGCTACCGAGTCTGCGAGAGAGAGAGAAGCGTCGGAGCGAAAGACCTTTGCCGTGTGGCGCCCTCGCCTCGTCGTCGCTCAACCCTTGGACCGCAGCCTCGCCTCTCTCTGGAGCAGTGCAGGCGAGGGAAGCACACGCACACTCGGGACCATGGCACTCGGCCTGGGCCACTCGCACCCCTCGCAGCAGCAGCCCTTTGTGCGCTCTCGCACCAACCTCTTCCTCTCGTACCGCGACTCGCTCCCCCACCACGCCCCCGCAACCCCGTACCCGCGCTACGACGACGACGACGACCTCGACACCGAAGAGGCCGGCCTCATCCCACACGCCGCCACCCCGCGCACCCGACACCCCCTCGACCCCGCCGCCTCGTCCGCCGCATCCCTCCCGCCCAGGTGGGTCGACCTCGCAGACAAGGTCGACGACACCTTTCTCCGCGTAAAGCCTGCCAGCGAGTCCCACTCCACTGCGCCCCCTCTCCCTATCCCGCAACTGACCCCCGACTCGCCCCAGTCGCTCAGCTCGACAAGCTCCATGCCAAGCACCTCCTTCCCGGCTTCAAGGACCGCTCCGCCGAAGAGCGCGAGATCCAGTCCCTCGCAACCGCCATCACCTCGGTCCGTCTACTCTCTCCGCCCTCCCCTCCGTCCACCCCACCCCGCTACCGCTTCCGCGCAGAAGCCCCACTCACTCACCTGCTCTCCACACACAGGACTTTCGCACGTGCCAGGCCCTCATCCGCCGCATCGCCGAGCAGTCCCAGGCCCTCCTCCAGTCCCGTCCGCGCGACGCCGTCGACGCAGAGATGAAGCGCATCGACCTCATCATGGCCGCCAACGTCCAGACAGCGCTCGCGACCAAGCTCCAGGACCTCAGCACCGCCTTCCGCAAAAAGCAGGCAGAGTACTTGCGTCGTGCGTCGGTCCTCACCTTTTGACTCATGTACGGGGCAGCAGCTGACGGCGGAGCGGCACAGAACTCAAGGGCAACGAGTCGCGCGCGGTCGAGCTGCAGAACAAGTCGACGTACGACCCGCTCGTCGCGCTTGCAGACGATGAACAAGCAGTGCGTCTCGCTCTCACGCCATGCTGAGGGTCGCTGGTGTCCGAAGCGATCTCCTCTCCGCGCCTGAACGGCAGCTGACCCCACCGCCGACAGTCGCGCTCCGTTCTCGACTCTTCCTCCACCACCTCCGCTCCGACCCCTTCCCTCGCGCAGCAGCAGCTCTTCGCGCCCTCCACGTCGAGCGCGCTCTCGGCCGTCGACCAGCGCACGCACGAGATCACCGCCATCGCCCAGTCGATCGCCGAGCTCGCCGACATGTTCAAGGACCTGTCGAGCCTCGTCATCGACCAGGGCACGCTCCTCGACCGCGTAGACTGGAACGTCGAGCAGATGGGGACAGAGGTCAAGGGCGCGGCCGACGAGCTGCGCACCGCCGCGAGGTGCGCCGCGATCCCTCACTCTCTCTGCTCGCTGGGGTCTCCGAGAGTCTGACGGAGCTCGTGATGCACGGGAACAGGTACCAGCGCCGCTCGGGCAAGTGCCAGCTCATCTTCCTCCTCGTCCTCCTCGTCGTCGCGTGCCTCGTCGTCCTCCTCTTCCGCCCGCCGCGCTTCCTCTCCTCCTCCTCGCCCTCGTCCTCGCCCTCCTCGGATCTCGCCGACTCGCGAACCGGAGGAGGAGGGATGGCGACGAACGACGAGATTGCGCAGAAACTCACCGAGGAACTCGACGGCCGGCGGAGGACAACGAGGAGGTGGACGCGCCGGCTGCTGCGTCTGCGGCGGCGGAGAGCGGCGTCCCCTGTTTCTGATGCGATCGTCGGGGAGGAGGACGTGCTCGACGGGCGGAGAGGGGCGGGCGACGACGGGTGGATGATTGTGAGGGGGACGGAGGAGGCGAGCGAGGTGGCGAGCGTCGAGTGGGAGGGACTGGTCGGTGCGACGGCGGCGGCGGCGGCGGGGAGGGACGGAGGGTTGGGCAGAAGGAGCGGGAAGAAGAGGAGGGGGCGCGAATGGGCGAGGCTGTAACTAGCGCTCTGCACTTTGAGCCGCTTCGTGGGCTTGCAGGCGTCGGCGAGAGACGGAGCGGCCCCGAGGGAGGCGTCTGCGGTTGGCGCCTTCCCTCAGAGAGTGACCCTGTGGGCGCTGAGTCATTTGCAAGCAGAGAGAGCGCGGTGCTGTGCAGCATGTGGTAAAGCGGAACGGAACGGCGGCATCCAGGTCTCGCCGCCCGCTCCTTCGCGCTTTCGTCCGTCTGGCCTACACACTGCTTCGGAAGCTGCTGGTTGTCGCCACAGCGCGGGCAAACCTCGCAAATACGAGTCGCCCGCAGCGCCGCTCTCATCGCTTCCTTCTCACGTCGCGACGCCTCGCTCGCTCTCTCGTCCTGCGACCGCGCACAGAAACGAGGGATGGCGCCGCTACCGCCTGCGTTCCTTGCGTGGTACCGCAACGCGTACCCGACGCTGCAGTTCAACCCAGAGTGGCTCGACGCCTGCGTGGAGTACCTCCAGGTTGGTCGACTTTCTCTCGCTCTCGATACACCTGCGCCGCCTCGAGCGACCAAGCTGACTGCAACTGCGCCGTGCAGGAATCGGATCCAAGCGCCGCGACCGTCCCCGGCCTGATCAAAGCCGTCGAAGTGCAGCTCCTCTCGTCCGACCTCTCGACCTCGGTCCTCGTCCCGACGCCCTCTGCGCGCCGCGCCGCCCTGACCACCCGCACGCCCGCGTCGGCGCGCACGCGGCTCTTCGCGGGCGGGAGGAAAGAGGCCGTGCTGGTGCAGGTGCAGCGCGTGCAGGATGTCGCGCACTCGGCGGGCGCGGCAAGCGAGGTCCTGCGCGAGAAGGAGGAGGCGAGGAGGATGGCGGCGAGGGGGGCGGGCGCGGGCGCAGGTGGAGGAGGGGCGGGGAGGATCATGGATTTGCGGGAGGGGGAGGAGGACGGAGTGGACGAGCCCAAGGTCGGGGTGGACAAGGTCCCGGTCTTTCCGCGCGGGAGCGCGAGGCTCGTGCTCAGCGACGGGGAGACAGAGGTCGTTGCGTTTGAGCGCGAGTTGATACCCGGGCTCGGGCTCGAGGAGATCAAGCTCGGGACAAAGGTGCGTCCTGCTCCTTCCGTTCCGCGCCGTGCTCTCCCTCGTCGACTTATGCCAAGATGGCCAAACAGCTCCTCGTGTTTGACGTGCCGTTTGTCAACGGCATCATGATGCTCTCGCCAAAGAACACGGTCGTCAAGGGCTACCAGGTCGAGGAGCTCGAGGCGGTCAAAGAGTGGATGCTCGAGAACGGCTTTCGCGAACGCCTCGGGTGCGTGCGACTTCAGCTCTCCATTCCCTTTCACATAAGACTCATCCTCGTTCCCGCCGCTAGCATGGATCTGCTCCCCGCACCGGAAGGCGCCGGCGGCTCCCCTCCGCCAAACGACGAAAACGTCCCTCCCGCAGGCGTCGGCGCTCCCGCCCAGCGACCAAAGCCCGACTCGGACGTCGACATGTCGCCACCCCGCGCTGCTGCGCGGCGCCCGAATAAAGCACAACCGCAGCTGCAGCCGCAGCAGCCCGGTGGACCCGCGTCGTCGACGCACTACTCGGACGACGGGATCGACTGGGACGCCGTCGGCGACGCCGACCTCGGGTTCGACGCGGGTGGAGCGGGCGGCGACGAAGACGAGGAGGACGCGATGCGCGAGCTCGAGCGCGACGCAGCGGCGACGACGGGGCCTCCGCCGGCGAAGAAGCCTCGACCGGCGGCTGCGCGCGTCAAGGCGGAGCAGCCGTCGAGCGGGAGCGTCGCGGCGCGCGCTGGGGCTGGTGCGGGCACGGGCGCGAAGACGGGGCTGAGCGGGCAGGTCGAGGTGCTCGAGCTGGACTCGGACGGCGACGACGACGAGGAGCGGGTGAGCGGGCCGAAGCGGAGGAAAGTCTCGAGTGGGGACGGTCCGGCGAGGAGCTCGGGACAGAGAGCAGGGCGCGGGACCGGGCAGGCGGTAGTGCTCGAGCTGGACAGCGACGATTGACTGCAGACAAAAGCGGAAGAGAGGGTGGTCTCACTTCCGGTCACCCGTCTCTCGCGGCGCTCATCAGGTCACTGTCTTGCTCTGCACTTGTCATTGCACTGGGTCCCGGCTCAGTAAGCTCGAGAAAAGGTGTGACCAAGATGAGACCGGATGAGGGCACCGCCTCTTTCGCTCCGACGATGGTCTGGCGCGCGCTCGCAGCTCTCGCGCTGGTCTGGAGTGCCGCGCAGGCTGCTCTAGCAGGCTCATCAGGCCCTGCAAGCCAGGAGCAATACCGCGAATCGCTGCGGCTTACTCCGTTCCCCGACGGCAAGGTCCTCTCCGAGTTCGCGTTCGACCTCGCCGGGCCGTGGCTCGAAGAAGGCCAGACAGTCGCCGAGAATGCTCACGGTGGGCTCACAAGGCGTGCACGCTCTTGTCCCGGACTCACCGCGTGTCGTCGCCTGCAGCGCACCACCACACGCTCCTCCCTCGGCTCCTCACTGCGGTCGTCCGCCAGCACCGCGTCGCATCGTTCCACTTGACCCTGTCGTCGGGCAGGTGGCTTCCGACATGGCCCCTACATCTGCCGGTCACCCTGCCCGCTTCCGGCATCGAGCTCACCGCCTGGCTCGAACTGCTCGAGGGGGAGTCCGACGCCGACGAATTGAAGCGCTGGGAGGCTTTCACGAGCGCAATCAGTGGCTTGTTCTGCGCTGGGGTCGTCGCCGACGGCGTCGAGACGAGTACGAGCAGCCCGACGTGGGCTGTGCCGTTCGAAGGGCAGGGCGATCCAGCCGGTGCGTACACCTCCGTGTTTCTCGAGGAGCTCGCTCATTAAGCCGCATGTTATTGCAGAGCACCGACTGTACCGCCTCGTCATGCCGCGCCTCGCTGCCGCCTGCACCGAATCGCTCACACCCTTCCGCTCGCTCCTTCCATGCTCGTCGCATGCCGGACTGAGCTCCCTCCTCAATCCGCACCGGCTGTTCGACGGCGAGTGGACACTCCTAGGCGTCAAGTTTGTCAAAGAAGAGATCAAGGAGGAGGCGACGATCCGCCTCGAAGTCGGGAGCGTGCAGGACCCGGTGCGGAGGGACCGCTTGACCGGCCAGCTCGGTCGACGAGGTGCGCCTGGCTGTCTCGTTCCGTGTAGTAGCGCGTACTGACCGCCTGCTTTTTTTCAGAATTCTCCCTGACGAGCCTGTACGACCGCTCGCTCTCGACCGCCTGCCCCGTTGCAACCGAGTCGCGCATCGAGCTCGTAGTCCCGACCCACTCGCTCAATCCCTTCTCGATCGAGCCAGACCTCGCACGGACGTTACAGGATGTGGGCGGGAGGCATATGGCGGTATGGGATGTCCAGCAGGCGCTCGAGACGGCCGCGCTGGATGTGCGGGTGACGTGGCCGGGCGAGAACGCCTTCAACTACCGTGCGTGCCATCGTCCTGCCGGGTCCAAAGCTCCCGTTGACTCGCGGATCGTCTGCAGCCCTCCCGTCCAAGTTGCCGGTCCCGCCTCTCGCCACTCGACGCCTTCTCTACGGTATCGGGCAACAGCGGGGTCGCATCGGCGTAGAGGTGATCAACAACCTTGAGACAGAAGCTGAGGTGGTGTGGCAAGAGTCGTGGCCGTGGTGGCTGCGGGCTTACTTGAGCACGCTGGAGGTCTCGGTGGACGGGAACGTTACGACCGGTAAGCTCCCCTCGTCGAGGGATATTCTGAGCGCCAACTGACACTGTACATCGCAGACGTCGTCACCGACCTCGACTACCGCCCGGCGATTGCTCGCAAGCGCCCTTCCTCGCTGCAAGCGGCCCTCCACCTCCCGCCTCGATCGACGGCGCAGCTCACCCTGTCTTATGAGCTCGCGTCGCTGTGGTACACCGAGTACCCCTCAGATGCCAACCGGGGCTTCTCCGTCCCTGGAGCGTCCTTCACGCTCCTCCCGCCCGGCCGCGCGAGCACGCTCCGCGAGCAAGGTCTCCCGCCGCCGCCGATCCAGCTGCGCCTCAACACGCCGACGACGCTCCTGTCGCTCCCGACGCCCGACTTCAGCATGCCCTACAACGTCATCATCCTCACGAGCACGGTCGTCGCGCTCTTCTTCGGGAGCGTCATGAACGGGCTGGTGAGGAAGTGGTGGATCGTCGATGTTGCGGACGCGGTAAGGGTGAAGGCGAAGGCGCAGTAGTCGTGCCCACTTGTTGTACTGTTACTAGAGGCTGTCGCGATGCGTCAGGGCGCGAAAAGCAGTACGGGCGGAGGGAAAGGGAGGGGGAGTCTCACGAGTCTTCGACGGAACCGGAACACTCCGTCTCCTTCCCGCTACTCGCGCGCTCAGGCGGCTCGCCGCTTCTCACAGGCTTCTTACTAGGCGTGGTATCAGCGCACGCGGCGCAGAACTCACGTACGGACCTTCCTCGTCTTCCCATCTTTCCCCTCTTCACTCCGCCTGATGAGGATGCGGCGGCCGATGATTTCGCTCTGCCACCACGAGATTGCCTTGAGGATCCCCGTCGAAGGCAGTGGATGCGGCTAGAGCCGGGCAAGAGCTTGCAGGTACAGATCCTGACTCTCGTTGCGCAGTCTCTCGCTCTCTGCTCCCTCCCTACTGCGTCCTCGTCTCGTCCGCTTCTCCCTCTCCCTCCTTCTCCCCACTTTCACGCGACATGGGCTTAACCGAGGCGGGCCGGTCTACCTGGGGCTACAACGAAGAGGATCTTCTCGACTATGGCGTCGACGACCTCTGGCCCCCCGTCGCTTCCACTTCCGCTGCAGGTCCGACCGAGCAGCCCGCGGACTACGCGATCTCCGCCACTCCTGAGGACACGCCTTCGGGGGGTCCGCAGCCTGGCACGGCGGACTCTCAGCGCATGGACGTCGATGTCGACGAAGTCGTCGACCTGCCGGACGAAACGCCGGTGCAGCCCTCGCCGGGTCCGAACGACGACGACCTCGAAGAGGGAGAGATCGACGGGGTCTCCATCTCGCTCGAATCGAGCAGTGTCAAAAGTTCGAGCGCAGCGAGCGGGACGGCAACGGGCTCGCGCAGGTCGCGAGGACAAGATGACTTCGGAGCGATCAACGTACCGCGCGGACCTAAGCGGTTCGTTGTTCATGCCTTGGATCCTCCGAGCGCGTCGGTTGACTGACGACAGGGCGACATGACAGGTGCAACTGGCACGACGGGATCAAGACGCCACGCTACGCACCTTACGCCCTCCAACGTCAGACCTCGTGAGCCCGGCTTCTCGTTACTCCTACCCGCGTGAATCTCACTGAACTCTCAACCGTGAAGCAGACGAAGCTGGCCGAACAACCTGAGTGAAGCGAACGCGACCGTCGCAAGCGGTCCTAGCCGCACCTCGTGGTCGTCGTCCGGTCCTCACGGACAGATCCCGTACCCTTCGCCTCCACCGTCGGGAGTCGAGTTCTCCGCTACTCAGGGCGGGCGCAGTCGTGCGCCGCCTGTTCAAGGACATGGTCGTGCGAACGACCTGTACGCACCGACTGGTCGAATTGCCATGCGAGGCCATGGTGCGCAGGTAGGCGCACGACATGGACCTATGCAAGGCGGACGGCCAAATGCGCATGGCGAGCGTCCGCCGCACGGCCCGAGCCAGGCCTCATACGGTCCGCCGGCTTCTTTCGCGGCGCCTCCGCCTCTTCAGCAGCAGCAGCATCGTCGCAGCATGCCGCACTCGAGCCCTCAGCGGCTCCCAAACGACTCATTCCGTCACAGTGGCCCGCCTCTCGGTCGCCGCGCCTCGTCCGCCTACCCTCCCGCTTCTTCGCCGCCGTATCCACCTTTTCAGCCTGCCTCTTTCCCTCCTCATGCGGGCGCGCCTCCCCACGCGTCGCAGGGCTCGCACTCTTTCCTTCCCGTCCCTGTGTCGATGATGCCGCCCGCGTCGCCCTTCTACCCCGTTTCGATGCCCATGTCGATGCCCTTCCTCGACCCGACGCTCGCCATGACGGCGATGCAGATGGGTCTCGGCCTCATGCAGGCGTCAGCGGCGCACCACCAGCAGCAGATGGCTATGGCGCAGCAGCAGCCCCAGCAGCAGCACCAGCGGTCATTCGCGGGCAATGCGCAGGCGGAACCGTCCGGCCACGCGGGCGGCAAGGGCAAGGGCCGCGCGAACCCGCCAGCGCCGGCTGGACCGCCGAGGCCGGCCGACACCGTCGCTATCCCGATGCGTGTCGCTGCGAAGGGCAAGAAGGGCGGAGCAGGCGGGCCGTGGAAAAAGACGCAGCAGGGAGGACAACACGCACGGAGGGAGCAGCGCCAGGGCGACGATGCGATGCAGGAATAGCCCTTCATCAGACAGTACCGTTTATTGTTGCCAGTTGTATTGCGCATTGCTCTCTCGTTGCTCTCGTGCTAGCAGGCGAGCTTGCGGGAGCCGCTCATTCGCGCCTTGAGAAGGTCATTCCGGACTTCGCAATGAGATTGTTGGTGACGGAGACTTATTGCGGCGGCTGTAAGCGAGAATAGTGCAGTCATACAGCTGCACTGCGAGCTAGCGCAAATCTACGCATTCGAACGGAATGTCCCGCACTCTGCAGTGCCCGCCCTCCTCGTCGACATCGGTATAGAGAGGCAGAGGCGGGCTGCGCGCAGCACAGCCGACTCGTCAGCACAAATCCACAGCGCGTCGCAGTACGTGCGCTGATACGAGCAGCAGCAGCGACTCACTGCGGATGGAACGGTCCCTTCTCCCTGCACTGCACGACCGTCTCGACGCCCGGCGGGTCCGTCATGCGAAAGACGCCGTAGTTGGGCTCCTGATGTGGCGAGCAGACGACGGCGATCGCCTCGGCGAGCATGAGCTGGTACGAAGCGTGCGTGTGCAGGTCGAGCGACGAGAGAAAGATGGACTGCGTTGGATGCGTGTGGATCTGCACATTCACGAACGAAGGACGCGAGCGTAAGAGCCGCGTGTACAATCAGCGGAGCAGCGCAGGTCTTGTCGGTCATCACGCACCCAGCCAAGCGTCATGAGCCGGTGCTCGTCTTGGAACGCGAATTGCTCCTCCTCGTGCGTCGTGACGCACGTGTCAGGCGCACCCTCCTGCTTTGGGACGAGCAAGTGCGAGATGGTGAACTCGCCGCGAGACTGCAGGTGGCGCATCCGAGTGAGCCATGCCTCGTTAGCATGTGTGTCAGGCAGGCGGATGGCGAGTGGGGGCGCGGCGCACCAGTCTGCCGAGGAGCAAGCCGCAAGTCTCGATGCCTTGGGCCGTATTGTGCGCCGCGATGGTGTCAATGAAGTACGAGACGAGGCGCGAAGGCAGGATGACCGGGCGGAGTGGCGCGCCAGACTCGTTGTAGGCTGTTGCGCGGAGGCGGAGTGAGCGTGCGTAGGGCAAACTACACTGACGAGATGAAGCCTCGAGGATGGATCCGAGAGCGCTGCGAGCACAGTGAACGCCCGCGACGTACCGACGTTACGCATCTCCTCTCCCTCTCCCGTCCCAGCGACGGGCGGGATCATCATTCGGCCCTCCCCCTCTCCCGCCTCCTCCTCGACCAAAGCACCCTGCGCCGGCTGCGGCGTCGCCTCCGTACGAGTCCACCACCCCGCACTTGACGCCGCTGCGGCGACAGCGGCGAGGCCACCGAGTCCGGCGAGCGAGAGCGACTTTGCGCGCGCGAGGGGTGCGTCTGCGGGTGGGCCAGCTGCGTCTGCTGCTGGAGGCGGTGGTGTGGGGGCGGACGGCGCAGGAGGGTGTGCGTAGGAATGAGCCGAGTGTGCGAGGTAAACCGGGTGAGTGGGTGGGAAGGGCGGCGGGGTGGGCGCTTGCACAGGAGGAGCCGAGGGTGCCGGTGCGTGAGATCGCAGCGCGAAAGAGGGCGCTGGAGGTACAGGAGGGTGCGGATGCGCCTGAAAGTGGGGAGGTTGAGTAGGCGGAACTGGCGGAACTGATGCAGCGTACCGGTACGCCTGATTCGCCGCAGCAGGCGCACCTGCGATGTAAGCGAGGTTTGGCGGCGGAGCTGACGCAGGCGGTGGCGCAGAGGGAGGGTGCGGCGGACCCGCATACGCGTGCGGGTAAGCGAGAGGTTGCGGCGGGTTGAGCGCCCCTCCGTGCACCTGTACGTGTGCATGCCACGACGTCGGCGGGACCGCTCCGCCGCTCCAAACTGGCGTCGCAGCGACTCCGCCGCCCGACCCGCCGGCGTAACCGATCCCGCCTGCACCGTCGTCGTCTGATTCTCCTTCCCAAGGAAGCGGCATCGGGCCGGCTGGCAGGGCGGGCAAAGTTGGGATGAAGACATGTTGAGATGGAGCGGCCGGAAGAGGCGCGGAAAAGGGAGCGGCCGAGGAGACCACGACGGCCTCGCCCAGCTTGGGGATCCTCCTTCCCTGGTCGCGCGGAACGAGGTCGTCGGCACCCTTCTCCCTCATGGGTGCGACTCCCCCACTCGAGATCTCGCCGTCCTCTCCGTCGTCTGCGCCAGGCTCCGGCAGTGCTCCCGCCGTAGGCGACGTTGACGGATTCGCGCCTGTCTCGACCTTTTTCCCGCTCGCCGCACTAACGCGATGCAGTCCCGCCCACGCGGCCCTAATTGCGTTCGGTCTTGGTCCGCTCGGATTCGTCGACGGAGGCGCGATGAGGCTGCGGCGCGGATGCTCGCCTTCGCTCGGCGCGTCGCCGAGGTCCGAGGCGAACGAGGCGGGCGAGGAGCGAGCGGGTGGCGCAGTCGAGTCGCGGTAGAGTGAGACGGCGGCGGAGACGGTATTGCGCTGGAGGAGCGCTGGAGAGGAAGAGTAGTGCGGGCCGGAAGAGGTGGACGAGGTGGATGACGAGCGGACAGCGGCGTAGTATGCGGTCGTGCGAGCAACGAGTTCCTTTTTGAGCGCGTCGTAGATTGGGGTTATTTGTGCGAGGAGCTGCAGCGGCGACGACCAATCAGCATGTCATGCTTGCGGCAAGCAGAAGAGACTCTACAAACGGACCTGCCGAATCCTGTCGACGAGGTCGGGCTCCGCGTCCTTCCACTCGGGATGATACTTTGGCAGGTAGTCTCTCAGCAGCTTGACAGCTGCGGCTGCTCGAATGAAAGCTTCCTGCGAGTGCATAAGCAGCAGGTCAGCCTCGAGTTGAGCAAGACGGCGGAGCAGGATCGCACATCTGGACTGCCTTCGTTCCGGTAGACCTCGCTTCTGCTCGAGCGCTACGTCAGCTGCAAGTCCTGGGGGCCGGGAGAGCCGCGACGCACTCCTGGCAGACTTGAGCGGCGCCGCGGACCCAGACGTGCAGCGGCGTTTGCGGGTCCCAGCTAGCCGCGACCTTCTCTTCTGCAAGGTCGCTCAGCTGGGCGTAAGACGCTGGCGGGTCGCCGCGGGGCGCAGGCGATGCTGCAGGCGCGGACGCGACAACAGCAGCAGGTTCGGGACCGAGAGGAGGAGGCGGTGCAGGCTGCGCTGTGAGCGAGTCTGCGAGCGAGGGAGCGGGCGGGTGTTTGCGGCGGCGGAAGAGGCCCTTGTGCATCCTGCCGGTGGAGCGGCGGGCATTCGAGCAGCTCGACCCGGGAAAGGTTCGCGCAGAGCAGACAGGAGACGGCAGAGCAAGGTGCGCGGAGTCCGCGGACGCTGCGGCTCTCGCAGCTGGCGGCAGCTTCTGCGCCCGCTGGTTGCGTGCGCAGGCTTTGTCAGTGGCTGCGTGTGCAGAGTGCGCTTGTCCAGGTTTGGGAGAGCGAAGCGAGGTGGTGCCTGGCGCGCAATCGATGTGGGGGGCCCCTAGTCCCGCTCAAGCGAAGTCAGCGCTCCTTGCTCTCGCTGCTTGTAAAGACGAGCGCCGTGAGAGCGAGACCTGCTCACAAAGCACGACTGCAATTCTCTGCGCCATCTCACGCGCCCCCTGCCCCCGTCGCTCGCCCTCTTGGCCCCGCTCCTTCTCATCACGTCGTCGGCCCTTTCTCGTCTCGACGCCCGCCCTCCTCGGTCCACCCGGCCATGGCCACGACGCCTCCGCAGACCCGCTCTCGCTCGGGCTCGATCGGCCTCGGCCGCCCGACCACCCAGCCCATCGCCATCCCCGCCGGACCCGCACCCGCAGGAGCAGGTGCAGCACGTTCAACTGGGCCCACCTCGCCTCCCGTCGCCTCGCCCTCGTCGGCGCTCTCCCAGTCGCTCAAGGCGTTTGCCGACCTCCACCTCGCCGACAAGCCCGCGCCGGGCAACCCGCTCGACTCGCAAGAGTTCCGCGAGGCGTTCGACCACGCCCGCCGCGCGAGCTTCGGCAACCTCGCGCACCAGCGCCCGCAGCTCGCCACGCCCTCGACCGAGTCGGCCGTGCCCCCGCCGCTCTCGCACTCGCCCTCGGCCTCGTCCGACGCCGGCACGTCCGCCGGCTCGCTCCCGACCCCGCCCTCGTCGTCTCCGCCCACGAGCGCACTCCTCGTCAACCCGCCCGCGCTCCCCGCCGGCGGCAAGCCGCGCACAATGAGCAACGGCGCAAACGGCAAGCTCGGACGCGCGCCCTCTTCCACTCTCGGTGGCGTGTGCGAGCGCCCCGAGCTGGACCTCGAGCGCGGCGACTCGGCCCTCGACGACTCCGACCTCGTCTCGCCCGTTGCCTCGGCCGCACAGGGCTCGACTGTGACGCCACCGTCCGGAAGCATCTTTGCCAACGGCGCGCGGTGGGGCTGGCCCGGCTCGTCTACCGCGACGAGGGCGCCGACCGAGCATCACACGCGCAGCGGTAGCCTGACGTTTGTCGGTTCGCCGCCCGCGCACGCCTCGACGTCCGTCTCGAGCGGCAGCAGCGGCGCGACGGCCATCGTCACTTCCCCTCCCGTCGCGAGCGCAGCGGCCGCCGACCCGTTCCGCATGATGCAGCCCCTCGGGCGGGTCGTCTCCGCGGGCGCGGCTCTGCAGACGCCGCAGGGCAAGACGGCGGCGGTGACGAGCGCAGGAGGAGCGGGCGCGAGCGAAGGGTTCGGGCTCTTCCGGCGCTTCTCGATCAGTGGGCTCGGTGGGAGGAAGGTGCGCTTCCTTCGGTTCAGTGCACGCTCTCAGTACGAGTTCCTACTGACCCCTGCATGCTTTCAGACCCGCGCTGCCGCGCCCCCTTCGCCGCCTCTCGCGGCAGGCCACTCCTCGATCTCTTTCTCCGGCTTCTCGTCCCAGCCGGCCCCGACGCTCCTCGAGCCGGCGCACTCGTCGCTCCCGCCGCCCGTGGCAGTCGACGCCACGGCGACGACAGCAACGCAGGGTCGCGGGCGCACGCTCAGCCCGACGACGACGGCGGGCGGTGCCAAGAGCGTGCCGAAGAGGCGGATCAGCCCGATGGGCGAGAAGATCCTCCGCGGCGGGTACTAGGCGACTTTGACCTACTCGACATCATTTCTTGCCTTCGAAATCAACCAGCATTTGGCTCGGGCCTCCGCTCTTCAGGAGCGGCGTCCCTCTCTCTCATCGGCCTTACCTCGAACGAGTCCAACCTTCTCTGAACGACCTTCCCTCGTGTTATTGTACCACCCTCGACTCTCCTTCATAAGCGCTCCGACTGCAGCATCTCCCTCACGACCCTCTCACGATGGCCCTCCTCTCGCCTTGTCGTTTCTCGCCGTCGTCTCCTCCGTTCGGCATCCGTGCTTCCCTCCCCGCAGTCTTGTCGTCCCCCATCCCGTCCTTCCTGTGCTGTACATAGCGTCAACCTTCGAATCACCTTGTCGTTCGTGTCTCCCTCCTCACCGTTCGAGGCCCCCCAACAAAACACAGAACCCTCTCTCCTCGCCGTCCCTCTGTCGTTCCCGGCTAGCCCGCTCGCGCCGCGTCGGGCCTGTACGAGTACCCGTAGCCCGTTCCTTCGCCGTAACGTGTATGCGCTGGACGCGCCGAAACCCGCTTTTTGCCCGAGAAGAGCGACGAGCGCAGTCAAAGGTGCAGGAATAGGGAACGAGCGGGAAGTACGAGGGTCGACGTGCGAGGGAAAGCACAGCCGACGACGGAAACTACTACCGGTCAAAGTCGAGCATTGTCTCGGACTGCTGCCACGGAAACGCGCGACGGGACTTGTCACACTGGACTCGCTTGCTCGTGCCGCTCCTTCCCGCTCGTGCTTATACTGTCGTCTCCGTTGAGTATGCTGCCCCGAGGGTTCTACGACTCGGCGCATTTTGCATGGCGAACGTCATTGTACATCGTCGAACAGATGGTCGTGAGGAAGAAGGGGAAGAAGGGGGCGAGCACAAAAGGACGAAGGTTGCAGTGCGAAAGGTATGCAGAGAGGACGGAGGTACAGACAGAGGGCGATAGGCGAGCAGAGCTGCCGATCACGGAGCCGACGGAGCTGCGAATACGGGATGTCGGATCAGTAAGGACCCGGATTCTCCGAGCGAAGGGCCAGACTCTGCTCCAGTGAGGCAGGACAAAGGCACCAAGCGCAAACGTTGCTGCAAAGCGAATGCGCGTGGAACGCCTGATACGTACGAGTGTGCAGGACGCGAGTGTGCATAATGAAGGTAACAAGAACTGCACAGCGCAACGTTAGCGGATCGCCGAAGAAGTCGTAGTCAGGGCCGTACCAGCTGAAGACATGGTCTGGAAGGCGCTTTGGATTCCACGAACGACGCGTCGTGCGGCTCGCGATGGCGAGACGGTCAAAGTGGGTTGCGGCGCGACGTAGAAGTCGCCAAGGTGTCGATCTGATCGCGGTCGAGCAGTAAGCGACGTGCCAAAACCGGCGATTGTTGTGGGAGAGATCCACCTAGAGCACCGCCGAACTCGCACTGCGCTGACCGTGCGAGCGTCGGCTCAAATGCGACGAGCCGCATTCATTCGCGACGGCCGTCTGCTCCCTCACCATGTTGTGCACCTCGCCCGGCGCTCCGGGATCCCACCAGACGGATGCAAGTACGCGCTTGTCTTCGCAGGCGAAGCGATCCGCGTCGAAGTCTCGCCAGTAGGCGCGACATCCCGGTGGCCCGAGTCGCTTCACCACGTCTTCACCGGGGATGTAGGAGAGAAGCCACACTGTGCGCAGATCAATAAGCCTTTTGTGTGCCGGTGTCGTTGAGCGAAGCATTTCACGCACCGGAGCTTGCAGCGGCTGGAGGAACTCCTGCGGAGCTGTCGACTGGCAGCGCTTGCAGCGCGTCCGCACGATCCCAAGCTGGATGACGCGACAGCATGTTGTTGATCCACTTCTCGCGAGCCACGTGGAGTGCTGTCAATCACGCACCGGTGAGTGCGGTCGCTGACGATGCAAGCGAAAGTCCGACGAACCATAGACGCGCTTCCACCGCTCTTCCCGTTGCTCTTGCAGCGCGCGCAATGCCCTCGAGCAGTCCTCGTGGTCTTCAGCATCCATCTCGAGCGAGCCTTGCGAATAACTGCGCAATCGCCCAGCTAAAGTCTCGATCAAACGGGCGTCCGAGCCGTCTTCGTCCGCAAGCGCCGGCCACTGTGCGGGATGGAAGACATGGTAGTACAGCTCAAGAGCTTGGCTCCAGTGCGGCTGAGCGGCGCAGCCTGATGGAGGCGCCGAGGAGGGCGAGAGCGGAGGAAGGAGGTGAGGGAGCCTTGTTGGCTGAATGACGCGCGGCGCGAGACCATTTCGCAGTATGCGCATAGTCAGGAAGAGCCTAGAAGCGCCTTCCGGTGACGGCCGCACAGTGCGAAGGTGGGACGGGGAGTGCAGGGGTTGTGTCGCCCCTCCTCGACCGCGCCCAAGGCGCCCAACTTGATCGAGCCTCGTCCTGCCCGCAGTGTACTCGCTTGTCGCTGCTCGTAGGTAGGAGATCGCTACGCAAAGTCGGCTTCACCATACATCTCCGGAGGATCGCAACGAATCTGCAGCTTGCCTGGCTCTTCTAGCATGGACCCTGCAGGCCATCCAGAGCCACTACAATCTCGGCACTTGCCTGCTGGACCCTTGCGCGACTCGTTTTGCTTCGGAAGCGACCTGCAAAGCTCTCGCTGTCTGCGCCGCATGCTCGCCTCCGCAATGCGATGTCGCAGTTGACGCTGTGGGACGCCAACGTTGGGGGAAAGCGAGAGCGCGAAACACAAAGAACGTGCGAGCGTACAGAACGCGAGTGTGCATGGAACGTACGAGTGTACAGGACGCGAGTGTGCATAATGAAGGTGACAAGAACTGCACGGCGCAACCTTAGCGGACCGCCGAAGAAGTGGTAGCTTGGGTCGTACCAGCCAGAAACAGGAGTGGTAGCTTGGGTCGTACCAGCCATAAACAGGGTCGGGAAGGAGCGTTGAGCAGCATGAACGACGCGTGCTGCGGCTTTCGCCGGCGAGAAGGCCAAAGTGGGTAGCAGAGCGACGTGGAAGTCACCCGGATGAAGGAGTCGATTATCGCGGTCGAGCGGTGAGCAAACTACCAAGACTGTTTCGAAAGTAGGGCAGAGGCTCACCTAGAGCACTGCCGAGCTCGCATCGCGCTGACCGTGCGAGCGTCGGCTCAAATGCGACAAGCCGCGTTCACTTGCGACGGGCGTCGCCTCCCTCATCAACTTGTGCACCTCGCCCGGCGCTCCGGGATCCCACCAGACGGATGCAAGTACGCGCTTGTCTTCGCAGGCGAAGCGATCCGCGTCGAAGTCTCGCCAGTAGGCGCGACATCCCGGTGGCCCGAGTCGCTTCACCACGTCTTCACCGGGGATGTAGGGGAGAAGCCACACTGTGCGCAGATCAATAAGCCTTTTGTGTGCCGGTGTCGTTGAGCGAAGCATTTCACGCACCGGAGCTTGCAGCGGCTGGAGGAACTCCTGCGGAGCTGTCGATTGGCAGCGCTTGCAGCGCGTCCGCACGATCCCATGCTGGATGACGCGAGAGCATGTTGTTGATCCACTTCTCGCGAGCCACCTGGAGTGCTGTCAACCATGCACCGGTGAGTGCGGTCGCTGACGATGCAAGCGAAAGTCCGACGAACCATAGACGCGCTTCCACCGCTCTTCCCGTTGCTCTTGCAGCTCGTGCACTGCCCTCGAGCAGTCCTCGTGGTCTTCAGAATCCATCTCGAGCAAGCCTTGCGAGTACCTGCGCAATCGCCCAGCTACGGTCTCGATCAAGCTGGCGTCCGAGCCGTCTTCGTCCGCAAGCGCCGGCCACTGTGCGGGATGGAAGACATGGTAGTACAGCTCAAGAGCTTGGCTCCAGTGCGGCTGAGCGGCGCAGCCTGATGGAGGCGCCGAGGAGGGCGAGAGCGGAGGAAGGAGGTGAGGGAGCCTTGTTGGCTGAATGACGCGCGGCGCGAGACCATTTCGCAGTATGCGCATAGTCAGGAAGAGCCTAGAAGCGCCTTCCGGTGACGGCCGCACAGTGCGAAGGTGGGACGGGGAGTGCAGGGGTTGTGTCGCCCCTCCTCGACCGCGCCCAAGGCGCCCAACTTGATCGAGCCTCGTCCTGCCCGCAGTGTACTCGCTTGTCGCTGCTCGTAGGTAGGAGATCGCTACGCAAAGTCGGCTTCACCATACATCTCCGGAGGATCGCAACGAATCTGCAGCTTGCCTGGCTCTTCTAGCATGGACCCTGCAGGCCATCCAGAGCCACTACAATCTCGGCACTTGCCTGCTGGACCCTTGCGCGACTCGTTTTGCTTCGGAAGCGACCTGCAAAGCTCTCGCTGTCTGCGCCGCATGCTCGCCTCCGCAATGCGATGTCGCAGTTGACGCTGTGGGACGCCAACGTTGGGGGAAAGCGAGAGCGCGAAACACAAAGAACGTGCGAGCGTACAGAACGCGAGTGTGCATGGAACGTACGAGTGTACAGGACGCGAGTGTGCATAATGAAGGTGACAAGAACTGCACGGCGCAACCTTAGCGGACCGCCGAAGAAGTGGTAGCTTGGGTCGTACCAGCCAGAAACAGGAGTGGTAGCTTGGGTCGTACCAGCCATAAACAGGGTCGGGAAGGAGCGTTGAGCAGCATGAACGACGCGTGCTGCGGCTTTCGCCGGCGAGAAGGCCAAAGTGGGTAGCAGAGCGACGTGGAAGTCACCCGGATGAAGGAGTCGATTATCGCGGTCGAGCGGTGAGCAAACTACCAAGACTGTTTCGAAAGTAGGGCAGAGGCTCACCTAGAGCACTGCCGAGCTCGCATCGCGCTGACCGTGCGAGCGTCGGCTCAAATGCGACAAGCCGCGTTCACTTGCGACGGGCGTCGCCTCCCTCATCAACTTGTGCACCTCGCCCGGCGCTCCGGGATCCCACCAGACGGATGCAAGTACGCGCTTGTCTTCGCAGGCGAAGCGATCCGCGTCGAAGTCTCGCCAGTAGGCGCGACATCCCGGTGGCCCGAGTCGCTTCACCACGTCTTCACCGGGGATGTAGGGGAGAAGCCACACTGTGCGCAGATCAATAAGCCTTTTGTGTGCCGGTGTCGTTGAGCGAAGCATTTCACGCACCGGAGCTTGCAGCGGCTGGAGGAACTCCTGCGGAGCTGTCGATTGGCAGCGCTTGCAGCGCGTCCGCACGATCCCATGCTGGATGACGCGAGAGCATGTTGTTGATCCACTTCTCGCGAGCCACCTGGAGTGCTGTCAACCATGCACCGGTGAGTGCGGTCGCTGACGATGCAAGCGAAAGTCCGACGAACCATAGACGCGCTTCCACCGCTCTTCCCGTTGCTCTTGCAGCTCGTGCACTGCCCTCGAGCAGTCCTCGTGGTCTTCAGAATCCATCTCGAGCAAGCCTTGCGAGTACCTGCGCAATCGCCCAGCTACGGTCTCGATCAAGCTGGCGTCCGAGCCGTCTTCGTCCGCAAGCGCCGGCCACTGTGCGGGATGGAAGACATGGTAGTACAGCTCGAGATCATGGGTCCAGTGCGGCTGAGCGGCGCAGCCTGGCGGAGGCGCAGAGGAGGGCATGATCGGAGGAAGGAGGTGGGGGAGCCTCGTTGGCTGAATGAGGCACGGCGCGACACCATCTCGCAGTAAGCGCATAGTGAGAGAGAGCCTCGGTTGGCCTTCCGGAGCGTCCTCGCAGCGTGAAGGCGGGACGAAGACGCAGGGGGCTAGCGCGCCGTCTATCTGCGCCGCGTCGCCCCTCCTCGACCACGCCCAACTTCAGCCTGCTCAAGCTTCATCCTGCCCGCAGTGCACCCGCTTGACGCTGCTGGTAAGAGCGCTTCGCAAGGTCGGCTTCACCTTTCGATGACCGCAACTTGCTTCTTGCGAGGTCCTTCTGTCAAGGACCACACAGGCCATGCTTGGGCCATGCAGAGCCAACGCAGAGCGACTTGCCTGCTGGACCCTTGCGCGACTCGGCTTGCTTCGTAAGGTACAATGTGAAGGTCTCGCTGTCCGGACCGCTTGCTCGCTTCCACATGCGATATCGCGATTGACGCTTTGGGACGTCTCGCTCGCCCCCGGCGCAATTCCTGGGTAGCCCCCTGAGGCGGTGCAGTTGGCTGCAGAGTCTCCTGAATTCGGAGGAGAGACGGGCACCTCGCCGTGTCGCGTCATACGGACACGGAGTCCGCGTCCTTCCTCTGCACCTCCGGGTCTGCGAACTTGCCCCGTGATTGCTTCTCTCTCGTCTTCTTTGCCCACGTCTACATCAGCACGAGTGACAAGATGCACCCGCCAGCGCTCAACCCCGTGACTGAACGGCTAAACCAAGGGACAAGCCCGGACGGACGGCGCATCCTTGTCTCCAGCGGCACGCCGAGCGCTTTGGCCATTGACGGCGACCAGCAGCAGCAGATTGACATGCTCACCGCCAAAGTCAATATGCTCGAAGGCCTTGTCGGTGCCCTCGTCTCGGCTCGCGCAGACATGTACGCCCGGATCTCGAACCTTGCAGACGGCGTCAAGACATGCGCCGACGGCGTGGCTCGGATCGACGGCGTGGTTACGCAGCTCACAACCCAGGTCACGCAAGTCGAAACCGTCTTATCCACTCTTGAGCAGGCGAGTGTGCTGCGCGGCGAGCAGGACGCCCCCCTCAAGCAGCTCGCAACCGATGTCGAGAACGCCGCCAGGAGCGCGTCCCAGGTCCAGGCCAGCTTGCGGATCCTCGAAGCGCGAGTTCAGGTCAACGAGGAGGATCTGGAACAGATCAAGCGCTTGGACGAAGCGCGCAACGCGCGTGAAGTCCGTTCCTACACGCGCGAGATCATCGCACTCAAGAAGCGGTGCGAGTGTACGTCAGAAGCCGTTTTACGCCAGCGCTGCCACCAGCTCACGCTTCAGTCTCGCAGCCAGGACGTCCGATAGAATTGCGCCAATTCTGGCCGGCATTGCGGCTTTTATCGGGACTATACTCGCATGCAAGTGTCTCATTGCTTGACTCGAATTCAAGCGTTGATGAATCTCTTGCAGTCGCACAGTGGAGGACTTCGACGTCTGCGGATGCAGCTCCGGGCACGCCTCGCCAAAGCTGGGCGTCCAACATCAGCTGGTCGGGTCTCGTGGCGTTCGTCACGTCGGTCGCCAATCCACTCGCGGTCTACCGTCAAATGGTTACGGAGCGAAAGGCAGAGGCTCATGGCCAGCGCGACACTCTGAAGGAGATCGAGACGGACAAGGACGCCGTGGGGACACAGCCGTAGCAGCGGCGGCGGGATGTGCAGCTCCTCGGTCAAAGCACAAGCACAGTCAGTGAGAAGAAAAGCGGATTTCTGTCCCTTGCGTCGCGCTCTTTGAGAGCTTAAGATCGTTTTCGCGGGAACGCTCGCTCGATAGGACGACACATCTACGACCGCTACGCCACCCCGGCTGCCGCGCCCGGAGCAGCAGGGTGGAACCTCCTCTCGACGTCCCGCACGGCCTGCCTCGCCGCATCCGTCACGCTCCGATTCCGCCCATGCGCCGGCCTCGCCGCCGCCGCCGTCGTCTGGCTCGGACTCCTCTTGGGCGGCGCCGGCGCCGGCGCTGAAGCGGGCGCAGGCGCCGCCGCTGCACTCCCGCCGCCGGTGCCGACTTGCTGCTGGGTGCGGCGCGCGACGAGGTACTGCAGCGCGGCGAGCCACTTGATCTCGTCCTCCTCGCTCGGGGCGCAGACGAGGTACGTGCGCTTGGGCGTGATGATCTTGAACGCGTGCGCGTTCGAGAGCGGCGATTGCGCGGGGGGCGAGGTCGACGAGGGCGAGAGGAGCGGAGAGGTGGTGCCGCCCGCTTGCGACGGGGGAGAGGACGAGGCCGGGCCGGCGGAAGACGAGCCCGACGCGCCGGGCTTGGGAGGCGCTTCGTACTCGATCGCGTCGAGGATCGAGGCGAGCGGGATCTGGCGGTTGAACTTGTTGTCCTGCGTGCATGGCGACGGTAACTGCGATGTCAGCTCGTTGCGCCAGAGGCCGCGAACGAGGGAACCAGAGAGCGCCAGAGACGCACCATGTGCGAGCGCGAGTACATGAGCATGCCCGACTGGAGGACGAACCACCTCTTCCTCCACGTCTTGCGCTTGCCCTGCTTCATGAGGTAGCCCGCGAGGATGACCTTGTTCGGGTCCGCGGGCGGGAGCTGCTGCTGCTGCTGCTGCTGGTGGGGCGCAGACGGGACCATGTACTGCTGCTGCCCGTCCTCGCCCTGCGGCACGGGCGGCGCGAGTCCCTGCCCCGCCGGAGCCGTCACCGCGGGGTCGAACCCCAAGTCGGCCTCGTCCTCCGAGCTGCTCACCGCGCTCAAGCCCGTCCCCGCCCCGCCCCCACTCCCACTGACCGCCCCGCCGCCGCTGCCGCCGTGCCCCGCCGCCGAGCTGCTGTACCCGGTCGCGTTGGACGCGCTGCGCGCGCGCGGCGTCCGCCCGCTCTCGCTGCTGCCCCCGGGCGGCGGCGCGAGCGAGTCGCTCCGGCCCGACGCGCGCCGCACCGGTGGCGGCGGCCGCCCCGTCGTCGGCGCCGAGTCGAGCGAGGCGAGGTCCATCTGCTCGAGGCGCGCGTCGAGGCCCGACAGCTCGAGCGAGCCAAACCCGGATGCGGGCGCGTGCGTGACGAGCGAGTTGGGCGGGGCGTATGCGCCAGACCCGACTGCGGGCGCGGGCGCGGGCGCGGCGGCGGAAGAGGCGAGCGAGGACGAGAGCGTCGAGGCGTACGACGCCGGGACAAACGCCCCGCCGACTTGCGGCGCCGACGACCCCGGGATGTTGATCGCCTGCGTTACGGACGAAAAGTAGGGTGCCTGTGATCCTTCTGCGGTGGGAGAAGCGAGAGGTCGTGACGGCGGCGGCGGTGGCGCGGACGAGAAGCTGAGCTGCCTCGGCGTCTGCGCGGGACTCGCGCCGGGCACGGGCGTCGGCCCCGCCGTCGGCGTTTCGACGCTGTTGATCGTCGTGCGCGCGAGGTACTCGTGCTTGGCGCGCTCGATCAAGCGGCACCACGCCGTCACGTCGGCGTCCGAGTCGGCCGTGACGTAGTACGTGCGCTTGGGCGTGACGATGCCGAACGCGTGGGCGTGCTTCTTAAGCTCGACGGGCGCGACCGTGTGAATGTCGGTGAGCGGGATGAGGCGCAGCAGGCGGTATTCCTGTGCAAACCGCATGCCGACTAGTCAGTCGCGAGAACAACAGCCTCGAGGACCAAGAGAGGCGGTTTGTTCCGAGTCGCACCTTGTCGCTTTTGTACATGGCGAGCTGCCCGCCGCGGAGGACAAACCAGCGCTTCTTCCACGCCTTTCTCCGCTCGCCCTTCTTCATCAAGTAGCCGCTCTTGAGCGCGACGTTCTCGCTCAGCCCGCCGCTGTCGCGGCTCGTGCGGATCGGCTCGAGCGACGGCGGTGGCGAGCACTGCTGCTCGTGCTCGTGCTGGGGCGGGTACTGCTGCTGCTGGTGGTAGTACTCGGCGCGCTGCGCCTGCCGCGCGCCGCCAAGGGACGACGTGTCCGACTCGGCATCGTCGCTGCCCGAAGCGACGGCGTCCTCGGCCTCGGAGATGGACGACAGCGGCGGGAGGTTGGCGAGCGGGCGGTGCGGCGGCGAAGTGCGCACGCCGCCTGCTGCGGCGGCGGCGGCGGCGGCTTCGTCTGCGAGCGGGTCTTCGTCGCCCGTCGAGGTGCCGGTCGAGATGACGGAGGACTGTGCCGAACAGCGCGTCAGTGCTTGCTAGTGAGGAAAGGGGAGAGAGCGACGGACGCGACGCTGCTGGGCCCCACTTCCTCTGCGCTCGAGGAGGCCGAGTCCGGTGCCGGGCTGGCTCGCGCTCGATTCGAGCGAGGTCGAGAGGTTCGGGAGAGGGACCGCGCCGGGCGACGAGGCGAGCGGCGGGGGGAGCGAGGGCGAGCCGAGCTTGCGTTCGATCTC
The DNA here is from genome assembly GCA_036244875.1 of Rhodotorula paludigena. Lineage (NCBI taxonomy): Eukaryota > Fungi > Basidiomycota > Microbotryomycetes > Sporidiobolales > Sporidiobolaceae > Rhodotorula > Rhodotorula paludigena. Next base: position 724,529 of record BQKY01000014.1, read on the forward strand.
CTGGGGCGTCGGCGGGGCAGGGCGGGGTGCGGGCTGGATGGCTGCGTGCCCGGCGCGGATGCGGTCAGTGTCGAGCACCGCAGAAGGAGCTGCTCGAAGCGAGGCGAGGCGAGCCCAGGGAGGATCGGGCGAGAGAACCCTGGGCCCCCGCCCGCCCCGGTGCCCCTCTTTCGGCGGAATGACCCTCGGACGGGAGGGCGCGTGCACAGCGGCTGGGTCATGCGGACGAGCAGGTACGACCACGAGGGCCACACGGTACAGCTGTGCGTGCCCAGAACCGTGGCGTGCGGTGGCCGAGGGCGATGCGAGCCGAAGAGAGCGCGGAACGAAAGAGGGGACGCACGCTGCGGGTCCGACATGCCGCCGGCTGGTGCTCAGGCGCGGGTGTGTGCAGGGGTGTGCGGTCTGCCCTGGTCTGGGTCGGAGTGTCGAAGGGCTCGGGCTAGTGAGAGGGCGGGAGACGGACGAAGTGCGGGCGATGAGCGAACGGAGACGGGGTCGCGGGCGAGGGTGCGACCGGCGGGAGAGCGGCGGGCGGCTGGGTGGAGGTGTGCGGCGGGTGGGACTCAAGCTCAGAGTCGCTGTGCACGTGAGCCCAGCGGGCAACGGGCGTTGGGCGAAGCGACGGGAAGCGGCCACCTCGAATCGGCGCCGGGCGCAGCGACGACGACGACGACGACGCAGACGCACGCACGCTCACCCTTTACGACTCTAGACCCTACACGTACCATGGCCACCGTCTACACTCCCGCTCAGTTCGACAAGGCCGTCGAGCTCATGTCCGTCCCCTCTCCCTCTCGCTCTTCCCCTGCTCGTCCCCATCCCCATGCGCTCACACCTCCTCGCACCCCCGCCCACACAGCGGAAAGCTCCCCGAGGATGGTCCCGTCAAGCCCACCCAGGACGACAAGCTCACCGTCCGTCCCTCTCCCCTCTCTCTCTCGCGCTGACGCACAGCCTCCCCATCGCTCAACCCTCTCGCCCTCCCCCCCCCTCCCCGCAGTTCTACGGCCTCTTCAAGCAGGCCAACGTCGGCGACAACGACACCAAGAAGCCCGGCATGATGGACTTTGCCGGCAAGTACAAGTGGGAGGCCTGGAACAAGAACAAGGGCCTCTCGAGTGACGAGGCAAAGCACAAGTACGTCGAGCACTTCATCGCCGTCCTCGACCGCGCCGGCACCCCCGAGGCCGAGGACCTCAAGAAGCAGGTCCGTCCTGTCTCTCCTCTCACCCGCGTGTCGTCCCCGATCGCCGCCGTCGAGGCTGGCTGTCGAGGCTACGACAAAGTCGGAGTCGGACTCGCTCACACTCCGACGACGACCTCGCCCAGGTCCTCGCCGCGTAATCGACCCTCGCCCGTACTCCTCGCCGCGCTCTCCGCTCGTCTTCCCGTTGCTCCGTCTTTCTCGGTCCGCGCCCCCGCCTTCTTTGCCTTCCTCCCCTCCCCCTCCGGACACTCTCACCGAGGCCCTCGTTCGCAATCAAAGCAGTACCACCAGATTCATGCTCGCTTGCGCTTGCGCTGTCGCACTGCTGTGCATCCCGACGACCAGAGAGCACGACAAGAGGACAAGCAAGCTTTGCGGGCCGCTCGCTCGTCGCCCGCGACCAAGCGAACGCGCCGCCGAGAACAGGCCTCAGGGTGCTCTCGCTTTTCTGCACGACCTCTTTGCCCAGACGTCGACCCCGTCCAACCCTGCGCTCGCCGCTCGCCAGTCTCCCGCGAGACTCGGAGGGTTCGCGTGCAGTTTGAGTATTGCCAAAGGAAGGACGGCACGGCCTGCCCCGGTCGTCCTGTGTCTATGTATGTGCAGAGCTCTATAGTGTGACGAGAGGAAGGAGAGGGAGGACAGGGCCAGGGAAACCGAGGGAACAGATGAAGCAGCCCATCGGGACACAATCAACGCGACCGAAGAGGGACCCGGAAACGAAGGTCTCCACGAGGCAATGGATGAGGGGAAGGCGTTCTACGCCCACTTGCCAAGGAGCGCCATGATGCCTGCGCCGAGCGCAAAGCACACGAGCGAGAAGACGAGGCGCGCCCACGAGCACGTGTGGTACATCCTGCAAAATCAGTCCGCCCCAATCAGTAACGGCTCTCTCTGAGTCGGAGGGCGAGGTCAGGAGGAAGGGAGGCGCACTTGTTGAAGATGAACTCGTGCGCGATGAGCTCGACGGTTGCGGTGTAGAGGAGGATGCCGGCCGAGATGGCGTCGAGGACGCCGGACGCGACCGAGGCCGAGCCCGAGGACATGCTCTATTTTGTGCGCGTGATTGGGTCAGTCTTTGTTCGGCGAGGGAGAGCGTGCGGGTGGAGGAAGGAGCGGATTGAGAAGGTTCGGAGGACAGGCGGAAAGACGCACGAGACCCTCGCGGACGCCGAGCCCGATGGCCATGCCGATGGGAGTGCAGAGCGAGTACGCCGACGCGCCGAGCCAGGGGATCCAGTTGAACTTGGCGTCGAGCTGGAGGAACGAGAGACGCTGCGGAGGGGGGACCACACAGGTCAGTTTGGATCCCGCTTTGTACGCAGTTTTCGTGAGAGAGCGCACAGTTCCGAGACCCAGTCCCTCAAACATCTCTGTAGCGTGCGAAGCAAGGGAGAGTCAGGTCAGCTTGGAGGGCGCCAGAGGGGCGAGGGAAGGACAAACGCACGGTGGAAGATGATGACGACAAAGAGGATGTTGAACTCGTCGTCCGAAGTCGTAGCGAGCGTGAGACCGATGATGACCTGCGTGGGAAAAGTCAGGTGAGCTGAAAGGCCGCACAGAGGACGCAAAAGCACCGCGCACCGAGTGGAGCATGACGCCAAACTCGAGCGTCGCGACACCCATCATCTGCGCCACGACGGGGTTCTGCTCCGACGCGTCGTGGAACGCGTCGCCGAGCGAGCTCGCGCTGTCGTTCGAGTACTGCCCCTTCTCGAGCGAGTTGTCGACGCTCACGCTCCCGCTCGTCGCTGCCGCGTCGTCGACCGGCGCCGGGCCGTCGACGTGCCCCGGGTGACCGACGACGTGCATGTGCGGCACGGGCTGGCCGCCGAGCTTGGCGAGCCGGGCGGTGCCGAGGCGGAAGAAGACGATTTGGGTCACAAAGGTGAAGAAGAGCGAGATGAGGCAGAGAGCAAACTGGTTGCGGTTCGCGCAGGGTCAGCACCTTGCTCAGGATAGATTGGCAAGAATTGAGCCGCACAGCGTAGGGGTACTCGCCCCAGGCATCATTGATGCAGCCGCCAGCCGAGATGGTCGAGCCCTCGCCGATCTCGTCCGTCGCGGGCTCGAGCAGGTGGATGAAGCCGGTCGCAAGGATTACACCCGAACCAAAGAACCTATAAGCGGAAGAGCGAAAGTCAGTGGGTGCCCATACGCCGAATAAAAGCGCTGCACAGGATGGCTCACTTGGCAAACTCGAAGACGAAGCCGGGCACATGGCGGCGGAGCACGCTCACACGCTTGGCGAGGATAGGAAACATGGTACCCGCCACGGAGGTGGCCTGAATACGAGCGACGTCAGTCAAGTGCGCCTGTCCGCTGGTCAAGCGAAACCGGCACGCACGAGGATGACGAAGATGGCACCAATGCGCAAGCCCAGCTTGCCAACAGGTTCCGGGCCGCAGACATCCTCGAGGTCGGGCATGGGGTCAAGCGAGTCGGCCATTGCTGCAGGCGGGAAAGAGGGAGGGAGGGAGGAGCGACGGATTGGCGACTGGACGGGCGGGGGCGAGTACGTCGAGAGGCTTGTCTGGCAATGAGGCAGCGGGGCGGGAGCACAGGAAACGGGAGAGAGGAGAGAAAGAGAGCAGTGAGCGCGGGCTGGCTAAAAAAGCGGAGCACTGGGAGACGAGGGGCGCTTTTTTTGGCGGCGAAGGTCGCGACTGGAGGGAGGCCGCACCTCACCGGTCGCGAGGGTCCCCTTCCGCTCAACGTCGCTGGCCGGTTCCTGGCTCTCGATGGGGGCACATGTGCTCTCCAGGCGCATCACGTACAGTATGGGGTTGGGGGCCGAAGTCGTGCAGACCAGGTGCGAAAGACTTCTTCCGCGGGAGGTGCAAGCGAGGTGTCCCGAAATCTCGCCACGAAGCGGCACCTTCTGGCTGCTTGTCTGCAGTGAGGACGTCAAATCTGCGTCCAACAGCAGGAATTGGTCGGCGACGGCGACAGAAAGTCTGATCGTCTCGCAGAATGAGATGTGGATCTGCCGCTAGCGAAAGTACGCCTGATCGCCCGTAAGGCGGGCCTAGCGAAGCTCCCGCACGCTTTTTTGGCGCGTGCAGCTCCAAAAGCGCTGCCCGCATCCCGTCGAACCCGAGTGGTGCGCTAAGTTGGTTCTGGCGCAACCTTCGCGGCCCTCGTGGCGGAGAGCGGCTCCTTCGCGTTCCCCGGATCGCCACTGCTCGGACAGCTCGCCGAGCAGACAGCAAAGGTGCCCGGAGCAGAAGCCTGAGTACAGCTGCCGTTCCGGAGAAGACGTGGGACTGCACCGCGCGCTCCTTGCCGTGCTCGACAGCCCCGTGTCAGCGCGTCAAGGTCTGAAGCTGCGTGTCAGCGGTCACCAGGCCCTGAGTCTGAAGCTATCGAGAGTGAAAAGGGAAGACCCGAGGCACAAGAACGAAAGTCGCGGGGAGACGTTCAGCTCATCTCGACCGTGTTGGGGTCTCGCGGCGACAGCTCCCGGTAGCAGCCACAGTCCCAGCTATGCTCAATGAAGCTGACATTGCGGCACGAGTGACCTGCACTCATCGCATGACAGCACGAGCGGACTAGTCCTGTGCGTTCCCCTGAGCGTCAGTCCAGGTTCTGCAGCTCGCCTCGCTACCGAAAGGTCAAGAAACACACCCTGGTGTTTTCAGACAGGCATCCAGGCGCCGGCACGCTCGACTCGTCTGGTCGCGGAAGGATCGCGTGCGGCGCTCGAGCCAATCTGGGTGCGTCGACGTCCCCCGATCCCCTTGCCACTCGTCAGTTCAGCGCTTCCTATCAGAATCCCTGTGCCGGGGGACACCAGAACCCTTCAAGGCGCAAGCCGTGGGGCCCGCGGCGAGAGGATCCTGAGAAGGGGGGGAGGGTCGACGCACAGCGTGTTCGTGCTTGCGATCTGTCGAGCCGAGCCGGGTGGACTTGTCGGCGCTTAAGGAAGAGGGAAGACCTGGGTGCGTCGAAAGTCCCCCCAAGCCCCGTGCCGCTCGTCAGCTCAGCGCTCACTCTCGAGCCTCCTCCTCAGGTGAAAGCTCTCCAGGAGCAGCCGACGCAGCCTGCGCCAGAAGGGTAAGCGGACGGTCGACGCACAATGTACGACCATGTGCCGTCGCGCGCAGAGCCCGTCTGCGCCGGGCTCCGATCGCGCCCATGTAGCCCGACCCGCGCGAAACCTGGGTGCGTCGACGTTTCCTCGCTCGTCAGCCTCTTCTCCGCTCGGCAGGACAGCGCAACACGAGCTCGCCCCCTCCGCCGCCCGATGCCGTGCACCAAGCGAGCGAAGGAGCCCGCCCGGCGCACAATGAGGCCCACGGATTAGGCCTCCCGAGGAAAGAGGAGAGTCGACGCACGCGGACGGACGGAGAGCCTACTCGCTCGTCTTGCGCCGCTTGACCCGGTCACGGTCGCTGCCGGATGCGGTGCCTGCGCCATTGAGCGCGTCGACAAGCCGCTCGATCCGCACCGTCAAGTCCTCCTCGTCGTCGTCCTCCTCGCTGTCACCGCCAGCGCGACCGAGCGCACTGAGCTGAGGAAGGACGCGAACTGAGGGATCGAGCGAGCGGAAGCGCGTCGAGGCGGCTGCGAGGGACGCGACGAGCGCTTCTTCTTGCTCGAGGAGCCTGCGGGCGCGCGCGCGCGCGTGTGACGAGAGCAATCTCGTCAGCGTCCGGCTCTGGGCTCGTCATGCACAGGCGTAGGGGGGCTCGGAGAGCTACAGAGCTCAGCGCGCACGTGAAAGAAGGGTAAAGGCGACGCACCGACGCTGTTCATCGACTTTGGCTTCGAGCGCCTCGACGATAGCCTCCTCAGCTTCAAGCGCCGCGGCGAGCTCTCCCTGCATCGTCTAGCGCATCAGCATGCGTGCAGCGCGCCAGTATCGCGCAGCGCGGACACGAGGACGTTTCATCCTCGAGCCCCACGCAGCCAGTTCCGAGCGCGTGACGCACCGATTTGCGCCTGAGGTCCTTTTCGCGCATGAGGACGCCCAGGTCGACCTCGCGTGCTCTGCCCTTGGAGTTGCGCGCGAGGACGGTCGGGACGGGCGGGACGGGGAGCGAGACGAGGAGCGAGTCGATGCTGCGGAGGGAATGCAATCAGTCAGCACTGAGCTTTTTGCGAAAAAGCCAGACACGCGGTGAGGAAACGAGAGAGACAAGACGCACTCGTCGGCGAACGAGGCGAGCGTGGTCGTCAGCGCTCGCGCAGCCTTGGACGTCGAATCGTGCGGGAACGCCTCTTCGACACATTCGCTGCGCGTCGAATGCGGGCTGGATCAGTCCCGCTGACCCTCGATGGCTGCTGAGAAGAGAAGAGCCATCTGTGGCGACGCACCGCGCGGCATGCTCGGCGAGGAAGCGGACGTCGTCGCGCGCCGAAGCCGACAAGAGGCGCCAGCGCTTTGCGACGACTTGGCGCGCGACGCGGCGCTCGTACGGGCGCGTCGATGCGGCGGCGCCGTCGTCTTCTGGGTCTGTGCGCGAGGGGAAGGTGAGCACGAGTGCGGAGGAGCGAGGAGGGAAGCACGTGCGCACCGGAGGAGGCGGAGGACTGGTCGTCGTCGTCGTCCGAGTCGGGCACGCGCGCTCGCTTTGAGGGTTTGCGTGCGCGGGCGGATTGGGGCTGTGCCTGGCTGCCGGCAGACGCGCGCCTGGCCTTGGTCACTGGGAGAGAGCGAGAGGTGCGGTGCGAGTGGGCCCCACCGGTGCTGGACCTGCGCCGCTTTGCGAGGGCGAGCGGGCGGGAGGGAACGATGGGGTCGAGGACGCTGGGGGGCTTGCGGGAGCGGGTGGGGGCGGCTGGGCCCTTGAAGGTGAGGGACGAGCGGCGCTGCGACGAGGACAAACAGGCGTGAGTGAACATGGGCGGCGGGGAGACAGAGGGCAGCGGAGAGACGGACAGGTGCAGATGGCATGGTCAGACGCAGCGTAGACAGTGCGAGTCTCTGAGTAGCAGCAATCAACCGCGAGTAGCCGAATGTCAACCAGTGCAAGCAAGGGACGAGGCCAAGGTGCGCCTTGGACGGCTTTCCCTGCTCCCCTCGCTTCAAGTCGGGTCTGTCGAGAGCCGAGCAGTGCTGTCTGCGTTCTGCCCACCATGGCACCCACGCCCTCGCTTGCCTGGCCCGCCCCGTCGTCGTCGACTGCACCCGCTCCTCCTCGCGCCCTCCCGCCGCTCAAAGAGTCGCGCGAGTTCATCCTCGAGACCTACACCATCTGGGCCAGCCTCCAGCGCATCGTCGCAGACCACGACCTCGCAACCCTCGCAGCCTACCGCTCCGCCGCCGCCCCTCCTCCCGACCAGGTCCAGTACTACGCCCGCGTCTGCGCCCTCTACCAGGACGCCCTCGTCCGCCAGCTCCCCCTCCTGAACGCAGATGCCTCGCTCACCCCCGCCGGAAAGGCCAAAGCCCTCGCCCACCATGCCCACATGCACGGCGTCCTCGCCCTCGCCCAGCTCCTCTACTTCCCCAAGGACGGCACCGGCGACGGCCTCGTCGCAGAGGAGCTCATCGACTGGGTCAACACCGTCGACCCCGCTCCCTCGGCCCAGGACGGCAACGACCTCCTCGCGCTCGCCCAGCCCTGGCAGTCGCCCGCCTTCTTCCCCTACCTCGACCGCTGCCTCGTCCGCGGCCACCTCGCCTCGGCCGCTGCCCTCCTCTCCCTCGTGCACGCCCACCACCCGTGCCCGCCCCTCCGCGAGCTCGCGACCCGCGTCGGCCACCTCCTCGAGGGCTACCCGCGCTCGTCGGCGTTCCGCACAGAGTCGGCCTTCCTCTCGGCCCTGCGCCAGTGGCGCGCCCACCTCGCGAGCACGCGCACCCAGCACGTCGACCCCTTGCTCGCGTCGCTCGCGTCCGGGTCCGCGCCGGACCTCGACCCCGCCGAGGCGGGCGAGTGGGCCTCGTCGCTCCGCACGCTCGTCGACGTCCTCTCGTCCTCTGCCTCGTCGTCCTCTTCCAGCGCAGCGTCGACGCCCTCGGACCTCCTCCAGGGCCTCTCGACCGACTACCTCGACGCGCTGTCGTCGCACGCCCTCTTCCGCGCGCCCGCGACCCTTCGCCGCGCCGACCTCCCCGCGCTCGTCGGCGCCATCACGTCGTCGCAGCACCCGGTCGACAGCAGCCTCGCCGACCAGGTCGCGCACGCCGCCCTCCTCCGCGGCGACGTCCCCGCGCTCCTCCGCGCCCTCACCGCCGGCGGCTACAGCTGGGCCGCGACCCACGTCGCCGACCTCCTCTCGCACCTCCACCTCGCCGCCTTTGACCCGCCGCAGGGCGACGGGGGCGACGGGGTCGCGCTCGGGCTCCGCGAGCACTTCCTCCTCGACTGGGGCGAGCGCACGACCGTCGACCCCGGGCTGTGGCGCGTCAGCTGCGAGTACTGGGCCGCGTGTGGGGAGAAGGGGAGGGAGCGCGTGAGGGACTTGGTGCGCGCCATCTCGCTCGAGGTCCCGCCCGTGGACACGGCAGCGGCGGAAGAGGACGGCGAGACGACGGGCGGGATGGACGTCGAGCCGAGCAGCGGCAGCGGCGGGCTCCTCGACAAGGAGAATGTGGCGCCGCCAACCAAAAAGAAGCAAAAGGCGCCGCGGCAGGTCGACGAGATCCTCGCCGTCCTCGCCGCGCTCGACCTCGTCGACGAGTTTACGCTCACGTGCCAGAACTATGCTGCGCTCCTCGTCGAGCACAAGCGCTTCGGGGAGGCCGTCGCGTATGCGGTGCGCGCCGGGGACGGGCGCAGGATCGCAGAGATTGCAGAGCTCATCCTCGAGGAGTACATCCAGAACGGTGCGTCGAGGTCGCGTGCGGGTGTGGGTCCGTCACTTAATGCGTACTCACTCGACGTTCGCCTTGTCTATGCTGCAGGTCAAGACGCCTTTATCGCCCACGTCGACTCGATCCCGACCTCGCTCCTCCGCCCCTCCCCCTCTCTCCCCTCTCCCCCCTCCTCCCCGTCGTCGTCCACCCTCCCGCCCGCGCTCCCCTCTGCGCTCTCGACCGCGCCGCACCTCGCGCCCTACACCGCGCGCCTCACCTTCCTCGCGCGGTACCGCGACTTTTTCGCCCTGTACGCGTCGGGCGCGAGGCGCGAGGCGGCCGCGCTCCTGTGTGCGCTGCTCAGCAGCCAGGTCGCGCCGCGGGCGTTCTGGGCCGTCATGCTGCTCGATGCCGTGCCCCTGCTCGAGAGTGCGTTGTCGCACACTCCCTCTGCTTTACTCGCTGAGTTGAAAGACGAGATTGGCTGACGCAGGGCCTCCCGCAGCGACCCCGCCGCTCGTCTCGCTCGCAGAGACGTACGACCTCCTGCGCATCCTCGAGGACGTCGTCGGGCCCGTCGCGGCTGCGCCCGCGCGCGACACGTTTGGCGCGCTCGACATGCTCGGAAGGCTCGCGGAGCGGAGCACGGCGGGCGGAGGGAAGAAGGGCGGGAAGGGGGAGGGTGCGGGCAAGGGAGAGAGCGAGAGGCTCGAGAGTGCACTGGGGCAGATGAACGTTGTGAGGGGCGCGTTGGCGAGGTGCGTCTCCGTCTCCTTGCGCTGCGAGGGCCGCGTCGCTTCGGGTGTCTCGAGCGGCGTACCGTTCTTTCTTTGGCTCCTCGGGACACGTATGCTCACTCTCCGATTTCGCACAGGCACCTGGCCATATGCTGCTGCCTCGAGTAGACGCGCGGATACTGTGCAACGAGCCGAAGATGAGATCGCGTCTTCTCCGCGGAATCTGCGCAACCTCTGAACCTTTTTTCTGGCTGGTTCTGAGCGCCCTACTACGTGTAACCAATGCGTCAAAAGTGTGCTCAACACGTCCACAGGCCTTGCCGAGGGTGGTCAAGGTCGACCTTCGGCAGGCCGTCGCCTTCCCCACCTCGTCTTCCGCTCTTCGCTCTTCTCGCTCCTCTCGCCTCGATCTGCTCTCACGAGGCTAGCAACCACCATGCACCGTCTCAAGAGCGCTACTCCCGCCTCTGCCGGCGCCCTGCAGCGCTCGCGACCTTCGCTCCTCGTCGCCCGGCAAGCCCGACTTCCGAGGGCGAATCTCGCTCCTGCCTCCCGGTCGTTCGCTCCAGCAGGTACGTTGGCTGGCTCCATTGCTTCGTACCCACAGGCGACGCTTACCTCCCAACCGCACTCGCAGCTGCCGCCGCGCTCCAGCCCCTCCCCCACCTCTCGCCTTCCCTCCCCCGGTACGCCTCGACCGTCGCGCACACCCAGCCGACTCCTGCGAGCGACTCGACGCAGCGCAAGCCGCTGTTCGACAAGATTCTCGTCGCGAACCGGTGCGTGTCCAGTCTTGCTGCGCCGTCTCCCGTGTCGTCGCACCGTCTGACGGCTCTTTGTTGCGGACGCCCGCAGGGGCGAAATTGCCTGCCGCGTGTTCCGCACGGCGCGCAAGCTCGGGATCAAGACCGTGGCCGTCTACTCGGACGCGGACCGCGACGCCATGCACGTCAAGATGGTGCGTTTGCGCCCTCGCTCTGCCCGTCGTCCGCTTTCCTACGACTGACCGGCTTCATATGGGCTCTGCGTTGGCGCACAGGCCGACGAGGCGTACTACATTGGCCCGGCGCCGAGTGCAGAGTCGTACCTCTGCATGGACAAGTACATTGACGTGTGCCGCAAGAGCGGCGCGCAGGCGATTCACCCGGGCTATGGGTGAGTCGCGGCTGATTCCTGCTACTTTGCCCCATCACTGTGACGGTGATTGGGTGCGTGAGCTCACCGGAAACATCCGCGCCGCAGATTCCTGTCGGAGAACGAGAAGTTTGCCAAGCTCCTCGAGGAGGAGGGCATCACGTTCATCGGGCCGCCCAAAGAGGCGATCCGTGCTATGGGGTCCAAAGCGTGCGTCTCGTTCTTCCATTTCTGTCTGGCTGAAAGCGAACACGACTGCAGCGCTAACCTGCACGTCTTGCTGTTGCGCAGCGAGTCGAAGGACGTACGTCTGCTGCTCTTCTCCCGCACTCGGACACGGGTTTACTCGAGCTGCATCTGACGCATCAGTTTGACAGATCATGCTCGCCGCCGGCGTTCCCTGCGTGCCGGGCTGGCATCCCTCGCAATCGTCCGGCGAAGCGGACAACCAGTCGCTCGATTTCCTGCTTGCACGCGCCGACGAGATCGGCTACCCGGTTCTCATCAAGGCCGTCTCGGGCGGTGCGTTGCCATACTGCTTCCAAGCACTCCAAACCATGCAGGACGGCTGCTCATGGAGAGTCGATGCACCTTGACAGGCGGCGGCAAGGGCATGAAGATCGTCGACCGCCGCGAGGACTTTGCCGGGCAGCTTGAGAGCGCCAAGCGCGAGTCGCGCAAGCACTTTAGCGACGACGAGGTGCTGCTTGAGCGGTACATCACGCGGCCGAGGCGTGAGTTTGGATTGTTCCCTCCTTCGCGGTGGAGTTGGCTCCGTCTACAGCCAGGCGCTGGATTCGATGAACAATGCGGCTCACGTGCCTTCCCTACAGACGTCGAAGTGCAGATCTTCTCCGACTCGCACGGCAACCACCTCTCGCTCTTCGAGCGCGACTGCTCCGTCCAGCGCCGGCACCAGAAGATCATCGAGGAGACCCCCGCGCCGGGATTGCCGACCGAGCTCCGCGAGAGGCTATACGAGGAGGCGAGGAAGGCGGCAAAGGCTGTTGGCTATCGGGGCGCAGGGACGGTCGGTGCGTTGGCGAAAATCGCCGATTCGTTTTGCACGCTCGCGACCAGCCATGCCTGACTCACAACACGTCTCGCCTGTGCAGAGTTCATTCTCAACGCCGACAACATCGACGAATTCTTCTTTTGCGAGATGAATGTCCGACTTCAGGTCGAGGTACGCGTCCCCCGTCTCTTCGGACCGGCAGTCGCACTGACCGCTTTGACCTCGCAGCACCCGGTCACCGAGGCAATCACAGGCGTCGACCTTGTCGAGTGGCAGCTTGAGGTGCGTCGCGCTTACCAGCTTGTCGGTCGTGCGCGTTCGCTAACTGTGCCAGCTTGTAGGTCGCGGCCGGCAACCCGATTCCGCTCTCGCAAGATCAGGTCACCTGCACAGGTCATGCATTCGAATGCCGAGTCTACGCTGAGAACCCGAGGAAGTGCGTCTTCTCCCGTTCGAGCACAACCTACGAAGCGCACGCCTGACGTGTTTCGTCGCAGCGGGTTCCTTCCCGACACGGGCCTCTTGCTGCACCACCGCCCGCCGACACCGTCCGAGACGGTGCGCATGGAGACGGGCTTCGAAACTGGCGACGAGATCAGCGTGAGTCTCTATCTCAATTTGTCGCTCACCCGACGCTGCTTACGCTCTCGAGCTGCAGGTCCATTACGACCCGCTTCTTTCGAAGCTCATCGTCAAGGGCGACGATCGTACCGCGGCTCTTCGGGCGCTGCGCAAGGCGCTCAACGAGTATCAGGTTGTCGGCCCGTCGACCAACCTCGAGTTCTTGGGAAGGCTCGCAGCAAACGAAGCGTTCATCCGCGGCGAGGTTGACACAGCGTTCATCAAGGTACTTTCATCACTTCGACTTCGATGTCGCAAAGTCACGTCGCGCTGACCTGTCGGCCGCTACTCGCAGCGCCACCACGACAACCTCTTCCCGCCGCTCCCACCCGCCTCGCCGCCGACGCTCGCGGCTTCCGCGCTCTTTCTCTCTCAGCGCGACCAGTCTTACTACTCGTCGTTAGGGCATCAGTCGGCGTGGACCGACCCGAAGCTCGCAGGCTTCAGGCTGAACCTGGGTGCGGGCGGCGAAGGGCGGTACTGGAAGGAGTACGAGCTCGAAGCGATCGCGGCGAAGGGCCAGGAGCCGACTGAGGGCTCCACAAAGGTCAAGATTGGCCCGAGCGCATCGGTCGAGGCGACAGGCGAGATAGATATTGCGGTCTCCACCGTCGGCGCTGGCGGCGACGAAGCGGCGATCCTCTTTTCGCACGTCTCGCCCACTGTCTTGCCGCCAGCCGCGGCCTCTCCCAGCACAAGCACTGTCTCGGCACACCTGGGTTCGGCGCTCTCGCACGTCGACATCGTCTCGTGCCCCCCTCCAGCTGTTCCCGCGCTCGATGCCGCCTCTTCGCTTCCGAAGGGCGAGACGCTCCACCTCTTCAACACGGCTGAAGCCTTTTCTGGCGCGGTCGAGGTCAAGCCGCCGAGTTGGATGAGCAAGGTCGGTACCGCGAGCAAGGCTGCGGCGGGCGCGGCAGGAGCGGGAGGCGCGAGGGCGCCCATGCGTTCGTATCAGTTCCGTTCACATTCACGAGAGGCAAATGTTGACCGCTGCTTTGCGCGTGACGTGCGCAGCTTCGAAGATCGTCCAGGTCTTTGTGCAGCCTGGCGAAACGGTCGAAGAGGGCGCTCCGCTCGTCGCTGTCGAGGCGATGAAGACGGTACATTGCACCTCGCGCATGCCCTTTCGGCTAGCGACTCACGCCTATTTCTCTGCAGGAACACGTCTTGCGGGCGTCGAAGGCAGGCACCGTCGCCAAGGTCGTCGTCAAGGAGGGTGACCTGGTTCCCGAAGGCAAGGTTCTCGTCACTTTCGAAGAGCAGGTCCAGGAAAGCGGCGAAGGGACGAAGTAGCAGTCAGTTGCATTCTGTAAGACTCTCACGTGCACGGGCAACGAGGAGTTCATGAGGCATTGGACAGTCTCGCCTCAGAAAACACAATGTACCAAGCTCCTCCCTCTACTCTACGACAACATGTATGGGCCTTGTCAGCCTCGTCTCGCTCCCGTCAGCAAGGTCTACTAGGCGTAGTTGCTCGACGACGTGAGAGCCAGGGCGGATGGCAAGGAAGCGGATGCCAACCGAGGCGCACGAGTTTGGCGCGAGAGGCCTGTCAAGCCGAGAACTGTCAGTCTCACAGCCAAAGGGCAATAGCGACAACGGCGCGGCGCACCCAATGCGAACATCGTTCTCGAGCGGAACCAGCCGCGCGACCTTGCCCTCCTTCTCGCCGAGTACCCTTCTCCCCTTTGCCGCAAATCTCTCCCCCTCGCCGCCCGCTTCCGCGCCAGGCATGGCTTCAGGCGGGACGCCGACTGTGAAGCGCTTGACGGACTCGGACTGGTTGAAGACGAAGACCTCGACAAGGAAGACATCCAGGAGGTTGACGCGCGGCATGCGCGACGTGGCGAGGTTGGTGCGCTCGGCCAGCGCGCGCAGTTCGGTTTCGGCTGTGGCATCGGAGATGAAGGGCGGGACAGGGCTTGAGGGCGCCGCGGGGCTCTCGCCTGGCGAGGATGAGCCCGGCGACGGCGGAAAGGCGAAGTGAGGTGTCGCGTGCGTTGAGGCGACCGAGGGTGCTGCGCTCGGATCGGGAGAAGGCGGCGCAAGTCCCGGCAGGACCGGCGGCGGGAGGTTCTCGTTCGTCCGTCCAACAGAAGAGGCGCGCTCGCGCGCTGCAGCATCGCCGCCAGCGAAAGGGCGTGGGCGACGAGACTTCGCCGTGCGCAGCGGTACAAGCGAAACGGAGACGAGGATCTTGCCGGTCTGCTGCTGGATGGGCTCGGCGGATTGCGGCAGGTCCTCGTCATTTGCTGGCACTGCCGGCATGGTCGCTCCATCGAGTCCGAGCCCGACATGTGACGAACCCGGGTTAACCGAGGATGCGGCTCGATCCCAGGTCGTGACCCCCGACGGGGGCTGTGGAGTTGCGCTGAGGCTGCCCGGCCGGCTCTGGGACGGGGCAGGCGAGCCGGCGTTCGAGCTGCCCTGAACAAGGTTGCTCATCCAGCTCGTACGCCGCACTTCCCTCGGGCGATCGAGCAGGCCGCCAACGCTCGGGGTCGACGCCCCGCCATGCTGCGTCGGCAGGCTCGCGCGCTTGTCTGCCATCGGAGGCGGCGTCTCGGTCCGGACGGGAGCGATGATGGACGGAGCAGACGGCGCAGGGGAAGCGAGGGTTGGGCCAGACGAGTTGGTATGCGGGAGGGAGAAGAAGCGCTTCGCGGCGGCACCAGCGGCGCTGGAGGATGGGTGCGCCGATGCGGGCGGGCTAAGGGGAGTTGGCGGGAGGGCGCGGTGCGACTGCGCGCGGTCTAGCGAAGGACGGGCGGGCAAGAGTGCGCTGGGGAAGCCGTTTGATCCCTTTCGCGACATGATGGGCGATTTGAGCGAGAGCGTGGCGAGGGAAGACATGGTGTGACGCTTCGAACCTGCGACAGACTCGACCTCGACGGCTGAAGTCATTGACTGCGGTCGCAGCGGAGGGGCATACGTGCGCAAAGTCGGCTGGAGTGCGAGGGCAGCCCCTGGTCGAGCGCTGGGCACAGGAGGAGCGGCGATGGAAGAAGGGCGGATGATGGGAGCGGACGAGTGCGTGAAAGCAGTCGCGCGGGTCTGCGCGCGGCGCGCGAAACAAGATGTGTCGAGCGTGCAGTGCCATCGCGAGCCAAAGCTTCGCGTCGGCGATTCGACCTCGTCCGCTTCCTCGTTCTCCAGCTCGGCTCCGCTGGCAGCGTCGGGCACAGCGTAGCCTGCTGCGCGCTTCGATCGCGTGACGGGCCTGCCGCGAACGACAACGGCGACGTTGCGCAGACTTGCGCGGCTGCTCGCGCGCGCGCGACCTTCGAGCCCCGGCTGTCCGGGCTCGGCCGCGCTCAACACCGTTGACGGCGCCGATGCAGCCGCAACTTCGTCGGCGCCGAAGCGCGCCGTGAAGCGCTGCTGAGGACTTGAGGCGACGGCGATGGGCACGGTGCCGACCGCGGCGTCCTCCGCTCCGCTTGTGCCGAACCCGAAGGCAGCAGAACCTGACGAAGTCGCAGCGACTGCTGCGGGGATACGTGCCAGCGCGTAGAGGAAGTTGTGCTGCGTCGCGCCGCCGGCTGGGAGGAAAACTGGCCAAGGCGAGGCGGCCGAATCGCGGTCGAAGCGGATCTCGCGCACTTCGATGTCGTGCGCATGAGACGCGCTTCCACCTGAGGACGAGGAGGCCGACCGGCTTGCGCCCGCGCCTTCGACCGTGATGTCGATGCCCTCGATCTCGAACCCCTCGCCATCACCGGCGGAGGACGGCTCGGCCGGCCCGCTCACTTCGACGCACAGCACGACGCCGTCCTCCTCGTCACGTTCCCAGACCTGCCCGCCCTCGGGTAGGCCAAGCGCGCCGACGGAACACGGCACAGTGTGCATCTTGAGATGCACAGCGGATCGGACGGGGAGAACGCGGCGGATCGAACGGCGCAGAGACGAGTGAAGGAATGAGTCGGCGCCGCCCGCGCGGTTGCTTGCTGACAACGAGCGAGTGTGCGAGACGGAGAAGGAGCGGGTGTGAGGGACAGGAATAGAGGGCGGCGGCATAGGCGGGAGGTATGAGGCAGGGAGGCGGGAGAAGGGAAGATGCAGCGGGGTGGTCGAGATGGGCGAGAGCGCCGAGAGGAGGTTGACGTCTTCAGGCAGAGCAGCGTCAGAATCCCGCAGCGCATTGACAAGGCTATACGCACCATCGTAGCTGTCCTGCATGTAGTCCTCATCGTCTTCGCCGGTAGTAGGCCCAGTCGTGGACTCTCGGGCGCCGGCGAGACCACCTTCGTTCGCGCGATCCAGCAGGCCTACAAGCGCAGGGTCGTCTCGCAGTGTTGCCGTGATCGTAATGGACACTCGTGGCTGGGTGAGGTGCGAGCGGACGAAGCCTGCGCAAGGATGAAGCGTTCAGCTTGCGAATGGGGCAAGGACCAAGAGAAGATACGCACCAAGGTCGCACGAGAATTCCCACGCGCCAATCCATTCGCCTGTCTCGCCCTTGGCAACCCATACGCGGCCCTCTCGGTCATTGAATGCGAGGTTGGCAACTTGAATCCCGCCCGCCTGACCCGCAACGACGCTTGAGACTTCCCTCGCTTGGCCGTCTCCCTCTGCGTCGAGAGCTTGCGCGAGCGCCGGGAAGGGCGCAGGCGTGAGTGGGACTTTTGCGGCGAGACCTGCGAGCGAGGTTGTGCGTGCCGGGAGGGGAGGTGGAGCGCCCGAGGCTGCAGGCGGCGCGGCATCGACGTAGCTGACGTCGGCGGAGAGGCCGAGGTGCGGCTGCTGCAGCGACTGGAGGAGGAACGCGGCTGCCTGGGCGCGCGTCAACGGCGCAGAGGACGGCGACGGCGGGGCGAGCGAGACGACGAGATGGAACGAGCACGACTCGTCGTAGAAGAGCGCAGACCGCCGCGGACCTGCCACCAGCTGCTGCACCCACGCATCGGTCGCACTCGCAAGCGCATCGTCGGCGAGGCGGTCGAGCGATGTCGGCTCGGGCGCAGACGCGAGGAGCGAGGGCGACGCGCTCAGCACAACGTCGAGCGTGCTGCCGTTGAATAGGGCAGCCGGAATCGCCATTGCAACGCCTCTCAGCGCGCCTACTAGCGTCCAGGGCGAGAGCAATGGCGCGGTGAGGAGGCGAGGCCGAGCGGGGCGCCTCTTCGCGAACAAGCTGAGAGAGCGGGTCAACCCACAGTTATGCAGCCAACTAAGGTGTTTGTGTGTGCTACAGGGGCTGCCTATGAATGTGATAGAACGACGAGGGAACTAGCTACAGAAAGGCGAAAGGGAACAGAGTGAAACGATGGCCCGGCGAACAGCTTGTATATGTTGGTGGGAAGTCGCGAGTTCACGAGAGCCGATAGAGATGGGGCAGTCGTGAAGGTAAGAGTTGATTGGTGGCGCGCGTCTAGGCGAACGCTGCCATGGCGAAAGCGACGGCGAACAGCAGCGTCGCCGCCGGGACGACGACGTTGTTGCCCGCGTTCTGCAGGCCGCGAGCGCGTCAGTGCACAGTAGCATTGCTGGAAAGGCGCAAAGGCACTCACGCCGCCATTGCCGCCCGCGACCGCCG
This sequence comes from Rhodotorula paludigena, assembly GCA_036244875.1. Lineage (NCBI taxonomy): Eukaryota > Fungi > Basidiomycota > Microbotryomycetes > Sporidiobolales > Sporidiobolaceae > Rhodotorula > Rhodotorula paludigena. The sequence goes on from BQKY01000014.1 coordinate 742,532, forward strand.
ACGAAGCCGCACTCGCGAGCGAGTTGATGCCTCCGGCCGCCGTGCTGAGCGCGCCGTCCGCGCCGCTGGTGATGGTCGACCCGATGCCGCCCGCGGCGCTCGTCACCGAGCTCGCAGCGCCCGTCACACCCGAGACGGCCGTGCTGGCGGCACCCGAGGCGCCAGAGATGGCGGTGCTCGCAGCGCCCGAAGCACCCGAAACGGCCGTGCTCGCAGCGCCCGATGCACCGGACACAGCCGTGCCCGCGGCGCCCGATGCGCCCGAAATGGCGGTACTTGCGGCGCCAGATGCGCCAGAGACGGCGGTGCTGCCCGCACCGACGGCGCCCGACGTAGCACTCGAAATCGCGCCCGAGGCACCGCTCACAGCCGAGCCGGCGGCGGTCCCTATAAGCCCCGTGTCAGTAGAAGCACTGCAATCACGGAGACATGTTGCGTACCGACGACGCCCGTAGCAGATCCGCCCGACGCCGAGAGGGAGGATGCGAGCGAGGTGAACGAGCTGAGGGCTCCGTTCCCGACGAGGCTCGAGAATGCCGAGGCGCCCGAAGCAGTGGCGTCACCGGTCGCGACGGGGACAGACGAGAGCGTGGCAAGGACGTTCGTGGCTGACCCGGTGATACTCGACTGTGCGAGCGAGCCGCCGACGCCGGCGCAGACCGCCTGGCCGAGCGTCACGCCCGTCGCGTACTCCTCGGCGTTGCAGTGGTCGCCGAGGCAGTTGTAGTAGGCCTGGACGAAGGTGCGAGTGCCGCACAGCGCTATCAGGACCAACGGAGGGTCAGCCCGAGTTGGGACACATGCTGGACGACAGCGACTCGCCTGCAAGGTCCGCCGAGTTGACGCCTGGAGCGAGGTAGCCCGCCTCAGAGATCTTGGTCGCGAAGCAGCGCGTCGCACAGCCCTGCAGGCGAGGTTCCGATCAGCTTGGGCACGGTGAGCAAGGAGTGCGAACCAGGCAAGAGCGCGTGGATAGATCCACACTCGCGATACACCTCAGAGGAGAGCTCACAGGAGCGTTGGAAGGCAGCTGCGCAGCTGCGAGGCGGGCCAGCGTGGCCAGGGAGACGAATGCGGTCGTGGTCCTCATGCTCGAGGTTTGAACTGATGAGGTCGAAGATGGCGAGGCAGAGGGCGGGCGTGGTTCGTGGAAGCGCTGGCTGGGGTCCGACTGGCTACAGCAGAGTGTAGGAGAGCAGGGCAAGGAGCAGAGGAGCGCTCGAGGTCGTTGATGCGGACCGACCCGTTTTGGGAAAGCGGGAAGCATGACGAAGGGGACCTCACCTCCTCGTCCACCTGGCGTCGATCATTACGTCCTTCTTACGCAAGCGCCTACCACGTAGGTACCTCCCTAACTGCGTGCGGGCAGCGGCAGGTTCCACGCGCAGCAAGGGCGGGTCCAGCTGACTTTCAGGCCAGACCGCTGCTTCCGCGTGCAGTCCGCGTGCGTTGCTGTAGGTACATGCTGGCACGGACACGGGGCACGGCAAGACACACGGCCCCTTCGCTTTGGCGACTGGCCTTTGCCCGTCTCTCCCGCCGACGACTCGAGTCGATGGAGAGGGTAGTTACAGTAGTGCGGGTTCAGACAATGTGGACAGCGCGCGTCAGAGGTATCTATCTGCATAATGTGGGAGCGAACGGAAGAAACAGATCCAGACGTCCATCTACTGCGCCACGCGCAAAACCCGGGAGGGCGACCGGCGGCCAAACGGCGCGTTCAGACGGCCTGCTGCGGGTCCTGCGTGATGGTACGCGTGCCCTGCGTCTTCCACGCCTCGAACACGCCCGTGAAGCCGTCGTCCTCCTCGGGATGCTGCGCATGGCGGCGGCGGAAGTAGGCGCGCTTGAGGTACTTCCATCCCTCGACGCCGGCGAGGAAAACGAGCGTCGCAATGAAGGAGCACGCCCACTCCCACGAGATGGGTGCGTGCTTGAAGACCTCGTCGTTGATGACGGGGATGTAGATGAGCCTGTAGAATCGCCAGGAGTCAGTAGGGGTCTGGTGGGGAACAGCGCAGCTTGCAAACGCACGGGAAGGTGATGAGGAAACCGCCGATAACACTGCGGCAGACAGCAATTTGAATTTGATAGTGTGTCAGCTTTTGACCTGCAGAATCGAGAGGAGCAGTGCAACGCACCTGAAGAAGAGGAATTTGTTGCCCCAGACGTCGTGAGCCCACTGAGTGTACGGGCTGTGCACACGGAACTGTCAGCAATATTCTCCAAAAGGTGAACACAATTTGCGTACTAGTTTTCGTGGCCGGCGCGCTGCATACGGAAGAACGAGCGGCGAAGGTCCATGACCTCGAACGCGAGGAAGAGGAGCACGAAGACCATGGTCGAGAACGTGGCAGAGCGGGCGCGGAACACGAGCCTGGAGCCGGGGTCGCCGTTAATGTTGTTGTTTGAGTCGGTGCCGAGGTTGCCGTCGCCTTGAGAAGCGAGGTCAGCCTCACACAAATAAGAACAGAGAGCGAGACTTTGGGCGCACCGAAGCCAAAGACGATGATGACGAAGACCGCGATGTCGACGGCGGCGCCGATGATACCATAGACCAGAATGTCGAGGAGAATCTCGGGGCGGAAGACACCCAGCTTGAGGTTGTGCGGCTTCTTCAGGAGAACGTCCGGCTCGGCCTTCTCGGCTCCAAGACCCATGGCCGGGAACGCCGACGTAATCATGATGACCCACAGAATCTCGACAGGCGCGAGCGGGAAGACGGACAAATCGTCGTCGTCCTTGAAGGCGAGACCGATGAGGAGGACGAGGGCCTGTAGTCAAGCGGCTGTCAGCTCGCCGCCTCTCTAGCTCCTTGCAGATTCTCTTTGAGCGCACCTGCATGACGTTACCGGCGAGAAGATGGAGAACAAACTTAGAGATGTTGGCGAACCTGCGGGTTGAGAAGGTCAGCCACGGTCGAAGCGAGGGAGGGTACACGGAACGCACATGCGGCGACCCTCCTCGACGGCGTTAAGGATCGAGGCAAAGTTATCGTCGGCGAGCACAATGTCGGACGCATCTTTGGCGACATCGGAACCGTTCTGACCCATGGCAATGCCGACGTCCGAGCGCTTAAGACTGGGCGAGTCGTTCACTACAAAGCGACATTCGTGAGTCAGCTTGTACAGCCGGCGACTCGTTGGAATATGCACGCACCGCCGTCACCGGTCATTGCGACGAAGGCCTTGCGACGGTGAAGCGCCTCGACCATGCGGACCTTGGTGTGGGGCGCGCAGCGCGCGATGACGAGCGGGAGAAGCGGGAGCTCGTCGACCTGGTCGTCCGAGAGGCGGTCGAACTGCGCCGCCGTCATGACCATCGAGTCGACCGTCTCCTTCGACATGAGGTGCATGTTGCGCGGGAGGATGCCGACCTGGATGGCGATCGCGCGCGCCGTGGCGGCGTGGTCGCCCGTGAGCATGTGGACCTGGACACCGGCCTGGTGGCACTGGCGCACGGCACCCTTGGTCTCGGGGCGAGGCGGGTCGTAGATACCGACGAGGCCGTAGAGCGTGAGATCCTTCTCGAGCTCGGCGCGCTCGTACTCGCCCGACGAGCCGGAAGCGCCGTTGTAGGGGCGAGCCGACAGCGCGAGGACACGGAGACCCTGCTCGGCAAGGGCCTCGACATTCTCGAAGATGCGGTCGCGCTGCTTCTCGTCGAGGTCGACCGGACCGTCCTCGGTCTCGATCTGCGTGCACGCCTCGATGATGCGCTCGACTGCGCCCTTCATGAAGACGAACTGCTTCCTGCGCGTGGGGCAATGATTCTGGTCAGCCGAGGAGTTTGACGAAAAACGCAACGAGGCGTACTCGTCCTTGCGGCGAACGTAGAGAGTCGACATGCGCTTGAGGTCACTGTCGAAGGGGCACTCGTACAGGAGCTCTGCAAGGGAAAGAGAATGGCAAGGTCAGCACAATCCAGCTCGAGCAAATCGCCCAGGTGCAGAAAAGAGGCGGCAAAAGGGAAGGGGACGGCATGAACCGTGAACGAGATAACTCACTCCACTCGGGAGAGTCGCCCTCGGTGAAGCGCTCACGACCCCAGTCGAAGCGGTGGGCGAAAGTCTGGATAGCGCACTCAGTCGGGTCGCCACGGGCGTTCCAACCCTCGCCCTCCTTGTGGAAGACCTTGGCGGTGCTGCACAGGCTCGAGATGTTGAGCATCTGCGTGAGGGGCTCTCCGACCATCTCGATGAGGTCGGACGGGCCGCGAGGCTGCGGGCGCGACTGCTTGGCAGGCGATTCTGTCGCCTCGGCCTCCTCGCCAGTCTCCTCCTTGGGCTTGTTGCGCTCAGCCTCGGCGCCAGCTTCCGCAGGCGACATCTTGGCGTGCGAGAGCTCGGCGATGGTCGGGTTGAAAGGTTCAGGAGACTCGCCGACGTAGATCGTGCCGCGAGCAGGGAGCCACGCCGCGCGGAGAACCATCTTGCCTGCGATACGAGCGGTGATGGAGTCAGACTGGTCCTCAAGACGGCTCGAATCGATAGAGAACGCACCCTGGGTGAGAGTACCGGTCTTGTCGGAGCAAATGTCCGTAACGGCGCCGAGCGCCTCGAGCGAGTCGAGCTTGCGGACGATGACGTTACGCTGAACCATGGCGCGCGTGCCGCCTGCAAGCGTGATAGTGAGGACCACCTGCGAGCGCACGAGATGAGCGTTGCGCTTCGGAGGCTCGGGACTGGGGGAGAACACGCACGACGAGCGAGGCCGGAATCATCGAAAGCGCGGTGGCGATGGCGTAGAGGATGATCTCGTTGATACCGCGGAAGTCGTTTGCGGCGAAACAGAAGAGCGCAAAGACGCAACCGATGCCGAAGAGCGAAATGGCGAGCCACGAAAGCGTGCGCTGAAGCGGGGTGCCGACGTTGACGCCGAGGAACTGGCCAATGATGTCCATGACCGTGAGAGCCCACGCAGCCGGGTAGCGGTGCCACGGAGCGTGGCCATCCTCGTTGCGGCGGACCTTGCGGACCTTCGAGTCGCCGCCACGGAGCGAAGTCGCGATGGCGCCGATCGAGGTGTTCATGCCGATAGCGACAACGAGACCCTTGGCGCGACCCTTGGTCACGGTAGACGAACTGTAGGCCATGGTGATGCGGTCTGTGGAGGACAGACGTGAGTGAGTGTTCGTTCGCATACGGCACAGCTCGCCGAAGACTCACCGCCAACGCCGACGTCGCGCGGCTCGAAACCACCGTTCTTGGCCTCTTCGTCCCAGTTGGCCTCGGCGTCCTTCGCGACGGGGAGCGACTCTCCCGTCAAGAGAGCCTCGTCGGTCTCGAAGTTGACGGTCTCGAACAGGCGCAAGTCGGCCGGGATCGTGTCGCCAGTCTTGATCTCGACGACATCGCCAACGACGACCTGAGGCGAGGGGATCTGGACAATCTTGCCGTCGCGAATAACGGTCGCGTTGGGCGAGGCGAGCGAGCGGAGCGAGTCCATCGTCTTCGCGGATCCGTACTCCTGGTAAGTGCCGACGAAGCTGCAGGTACGAGATGCAGGTACTTTCGTCAGTTTCGCTCAACTTTGGCAACACCCGCAGATGCGCTTCGTCCGTCGCCGATCGCCGGCGAAGGGCTTGGCCCGGAACGAAAGGTGTCGTCAAGAACTGGGACGCACACGTTGATACCGATGACACCAGCAATGACACCGCCTTCAATCCACGACTGGATACCGAAAGAGACGGCCATGCAAATGATGAGGACGAGGACCATGGCGTCTGGCAGGGTTGCACGTGCGAGACGTCAGTTTCGGCTCGCACTCGCAACTACGGACAGCGGGCAGCACGCTCGTAGAGAGCTGATAGACGCACTGCAGACTTGTCCGAAGATGATGCTCATCAGGGAGACGCCGCCTCCGCCTTGGAGCTCGTTGGTGCCGTCGCGCTTGAGGCGCTGCTCTGCTTCGCTGCTGCTCAAGCCATCGTTCATGCTCGTCTCGAGACGCTGCTCAATGTCCTTGGACGGCATCGTGAACCACATGATCTCGTCGGAAGTCGCTGTCTCGCCGCTGAGCGACTTCTCGCTCTGCGGGTTGTTCTTGTCGCCTGGCATGCTGTGCTTGCGGGTCGTCGGTGGTCGGTGGCGGCAATCGGGGGGTCCTCACGCGAGTGAGGAGGGGTATGGAACGAGGACAAGCCTGCCGTGCACCCTCCGTCAAGGAGCCGTCGCGAGTACGGCGTTGCCAAGGCCCTCGCTCCCACTTGCGCGTGCCTTGCGCGGGCATCGTCATCCCTCCCGTCGAAAGCCCTGCCTCCTTATCCTGGCCCTCACTGAAGGTCTAGGTTGCACTGCTGTGTTCGCAAGCATCCACTGCACCCATCCCGCTCACCTAGAAGCTGCGCAACGCTGCGGGTGGTGCTCAATCGTGCTTGGACCCCCTCCTCGTACCCCATCTTTCTCCCCCACATCAGTCGGCTTGCCAAGAAGGACAGCCAGACGGGTCCGGAACGGCTTGCCTCCGTCGGCCTCGGCCTCTTTCCTTGCTTGCGGGGTAATTTTATCGTCGCTTCGTGCCCAGAAACTGGCCGTCAAATTGGGGAGATTGCAACACATGCTGACGCCACACCAGACCCACGTTGCTGCACCGATCCTGAATAATAGCCTGCACACTTGCGGGCTCGGGCGCGAGTGAGGGCGACAAGGGTTCGAGAAGTGTAGGTAGGTAGGTGGGAAGCCGCCGAGCGAAGTCGGGCGCAAGCCTGTCACTCGGCGCCGAGACGCGAAATGTCGGAGTTTGACACGACGCGGAGCTTGGAACCGTCGCCTAGCGTCGTCTCTTCGCCGATCGTGCCGGGCGGCGAGAGGACCGCTTTGACGAGGGCCCGTCCGAGGGTCGGAGTGGCGGTCGAGAGGGAACTGCCGATGAAGGGGAGACGAGGTACGACCTTGCTGTAGTCGTTGAGAGCGAGGCAGGCGACAGGGAAGAAATGCAGGAGAGGGAGCAAGGGCCCATTCAGCTAGGAGAGCGAGGTGGGGGAGGGAGGGAGAGAGAGGTTGCGAAGCGCACACGGCAAGTAATTCAGCAACGCGACGTTCTTGCCGGCCTCCCGGAGCGATCAGAACTCCGGGGCGAAACGTGAGGGCGGAGGAATAGCCAAGCCTCGCGAGGCCCTCCTCGGTGAGCCCCTTAGACTTGGGGTACAAGAACCACGACGAGGCATTTGCGCCTCCAGACTGTGTGCAGCAAGCAACAACGGTTTCGTCAGTTTCGCTCGAGCTTCTTTCACGCGCGACTTTGCGCATGCAGGCGCAAAGCGGTTCTCACGCACCGAGACGTAGGCGAGCGTTTGAGGCTTGCTCGTGCGAGCAGCCTCGGCCGCCTTCAGCACGTACAAGCGATCGATGCGCTCGAAGTTCTCGGCGCTGCCGGCAGTCGCCCGCGTAGTGCCGAGCGCGACAACAACGCTGTCCGCATCCGCCGCACGCAGTTTCTGGGTCTCTGGCCCGCCCTCCTTCTCCGCGAGCAAAGCCTCGAAGTCGAGAGCGGTGTGCTGGAGCTTGGAGAAGCCTGCGACGGACGGCTCCACCGGCGGCGGCTTGCGGCCGAAGGAGAGAACGGCTGAGATGGCGTCGTTCGAGAGGGCAGCGATGACAACCTCGCGGCCGACGAGACCGGTTCCGCCGAGCACGAGCAAGCAGTGCGGTTGAGCAGGGGTGGCAGACATCGGTGCGCAAAGAGAAGCGACGGAGTATGGCAAGTTCAAAAAGATGAGCCGGCTTTCGAAGAGCAAGCGGGAACGGCTCCGGCCAACACACCGCTGCCTCGACTTGGCGGCGGAGTGAGAGACAGACAGGCTCAGCAGGCGGTGTCTGTGCTGCCACAATGGACGCCGCGCAGAGCAACCCGCTGTACGGGTTCCTCGATCGCCTCAGTCCCTCCATGTTCGCTCGGTTGTACGCTGCACCCGCGAGCTGCCTGAGCATCTTCAGGTGCGTTTTATTCACCTCCAAAGTCTTTCATGCGACCGCCAGAGCTCACCCGGCTTTGCCTCGGGCGTCTCCACCCCACCTCGCTCGACCCGACCCGATGACACAGGCTCCTCCCCCTCACCTCGAGACATATCGTGCTCAACATGCTGTGGTACGACGAGGTCGTGCGAGTGCGCGACACTGCGCTCTGGGTCCGCGAGCGCAAGAGCGACGGCGGTGACAAGGGCGAACGGAGGTGCGTTTTCCAACTAGCGCGATCCCGTTTGAGAGTCGCGGCAGGCTCGCCGAGAAGTAGACGGGCACGACTCACCTGAGCTCCCTTTGCTAACGCCGCGCTGCGAGCAGGCATTTGACGGCGTCGCTTCAAGCCCTCTTCCACCTACAGATCCTCACTCGCTCTTCGCCCTCTTCCGCGACGCTTGCCGACGATGCCGAGCTGCAGCTCAATGCGGGTTTCCGAGAGAGCTTCCGACTGGCGTTGACGGGCGGGTGCGTTCAGTCTGTCACGACGACGCTGATCGTCGCTGACTTTGTCACTCTCATGACAGCGGGAAAGGCGGTTCTTTCGGAGCTGCAGCAATGGAGCAGGACAAGGAGATTACGGTACAGTCTCTCGACTCGTACGCCGAAACGCAGTGGGAGGTGAGTGCAACGTCCATTCGCCTTCGGAAGCCCCGCGCTGACCTGCGCATTTGCCGAGCAGACGATCCAGCACTTCATGGTCGGATCAGATGCTGGCGCGCAGAAGCCCGGTGAGAAGGTGTTGGCTCTGCTCGAGAAGAGCGGCTTGATGCAATCCCCGTACGTCCTTCTCGGGCGTAGTGCGACAAGCGCTATGGCTCACGCTCAGCTTTGAGCAGAACCCGCTCGCTCCGCAACATGCGCATCACGTCGAAAGGCTTCCAGTTCCTCCTCGAAGACGTCAACACGCAGCTCTGGGATCTGCTGCTCGTGTACTTGGAAGAGTCGCAGGTGCGCTGTCCGCAACGACTGCATTCATCTGACATCGCTGGAACACGAGCCTGGACCTGCAGGACCTCGTCGAAACCATCGGGTTCTTGTTCATGCTGAGCTCGCTCGAGCTCGGTCGCGTGAGTTGCTCGAATGGATCATCGAGAGGCCCGAGGCTGATCCGCATGTCACACAGGCGTATCTCACGAGCCACCTGAGCGCGGTGCAGCTCAGTGTACTCGCCGATCTTGCTGACTATGGCCTGATATATCGCTCGAGCGTGAGCTGTTCCAATTCCCCCTCGTGACGAGCCGAACCTGACCTGCTTTCCCCTGCAGTCGACCTCCCCAACCTTCTACCCGACCCGCCTCGCAACCACTCTTACCTCGTCCGCTCCTCCGCTCGTCTCCTCGCGTCACATGAACGAGGAGAAGGGCTTTATCGTCCTCGAGACGAACTACAAGCTCTACGCCTACACGTCCAATCCGCTGCAAATCGCCGTCCTCGGACTCTTTGCGCATCTCAAGACGCGCTTCGCCAATTTCGTCACGGGACACATCACGCGCGAATCGATTCGACGAGGCCTCGCAAACGGCATCACCGCGAACCAGGTACGCAGAGCTTCTCCGCACCGCGCTGGCCCGCTTCTCAGTTTATCTTGACACATTCGTCCTTTCGCGTCGCTCTGTCGCACAGATTGTGTCGTACCTCGCCTCGCGCGCACATCCGCAGATGCGTGCACATGCGGGCACTGACGACAAGCTGCTCCCGACGACTGTGGTGGACCAGATCCGCTTGTGGGAGCACGAGCGGCGGCGAATCCAGACCAGCGAAGGTGTGTTGACGTCTTCAGCGATCTAGCTCATCCCGCACAATGGCTAGCGCTTGCTGCGACTTGCCGCAAAATAAATGTGGCATGCAAAAAGCTGACTTGCGCGCTCTCGCAGGGTACCTCTACGATGACTTCTCATCCTCGCACGACTACGATCTCGTCGTCAACTATGCGCGCGAGATCGGCGTCGTCCTCCTCGAGCTGCCGCGCGTCCGCAAGGTGTTTGTCACGCACGACGGGCACCAGCTGGTCCGGTGCGTCTCCTGCTCGCGGGCTGCCACAGCTGCAGCGTCTTCCGCCGGCCTGGATGTGGTACTGACTCTGCCACGCGAACAGCGAATTCATCAAGCGGAGGATGGCGGCTGCACAGGCTGAAGCAGAGGCTGCTGCGGCAGGAGGAACGGGAGTCGAAGCACCCCCGGCCGCTTGAAGAAACAACCTCAGCCCCGTGCCGCTGTATAGACTCGTGTTGCTTGTACGATACGCAATGCACTCGTCGAGATCGTCCTCAGTCTACTCGCGTGAGCTTGTGAGCGCCGGCTCAATGCCAAATCTCCGCCACCTCGCACCTCGACAAAGGCCGGTTTGCTCCACTTTCGCTGCCCGCTCTTCGCGCTTCCGACGAGCGAGCGCGAGGCTGCGCTGAACTGCGCCCACACTGTCGCGCCTCGCCCTGTCGCTCGCCCGGCCAGTGGCTGCCCCGCTAGCACTGCGCCGCTCGAGCTCGTCGCCGTCTTCATCGCTCGTCGGCGCCTTCCGCCTTGTGCAGCGTCGCCGGTACAGCGCGCAGGGCGTCGAGCCGGAGCTTGCGGGCGTGCCGAGGCCTGTGCAGCGCGTCTCGCCGGCCGAGCTCGTGCCTGTGTCGACTCGGCAGCCTGATCGGACTCGACTCGCCAAGTCGGACGCGGCAGACGACGTGACGCAGGCCGTCAGCGCGCCTCTGCCGGGTGGCGACCATCTGCACGAGATGGCTGGGCAGTACGACGATGGCGCAGTCGGCGCAGTCGAGCGGCCAGAGGGGTTCTACAGCGTTAAAGTCGGTGCGTGCCCCTTCCTCGCGCATCCCGCTACACGGCGTCCAGCTGATCTCGCTCTGTCCCTAGTCAATACATGGAGAAAGATGCTCGAGCGCGAATTGCAGCTATCGCCGGAGCTCATGGCCCAGATCTTCGAGCACAATATCTACGCCGACCCCGCGCTCCGCGTTGGCGACCATTTCGAGATGCACGAATTCCATAGCCGCGGATTCGGGCATGCGGCGCTTAGCAGAGCGCAGCTTCTTTCTATCGAGCGTCGCGTCCGCCATTTCTCGGGCGCCTCGAACGAAGCGCTCGCAGCAGCTTGGGCTCGCCTCGGCCCCGTCGCGTCAAACGTGGACCGTTATGCGCAGACTGCCACGACTCGGCGCTTCGACACGCTCAAAGCTGTCGGCCCTTTCCGCGAGACATTGCGCAAGGCCAACTTCGCGACCAAGCCGGACGTGTCTACATCGTCAACCGGCGACGCGGTCGACTTCGAAGTTCCAGCAGCAGCAGCAGCAGCAGCAGCAGCATCATCATATTCCGATGCTGTTGCTGCCGATGTCGGAGTCGCTTCGACGGACCGCCCGGCCGACTCAGCCGCTGAGGAGGCGGCTCTCTCGTCCGACGGCGTTGTCGCTAAGCAAGCCGATGGCGCTGCGAGCGAAGCGCAAAAGGCGGCTCTGCCCGATCGGCTGATCCTCTGGGACGATCGTGTGTTCACCTTCCCCGCTTCTGTATGCGCCGACAGCTAACACCGCCCTGTCGCACAGTCGCTCGCGCCTGTCGCATCTTCACTCAGCATCTCCCGAAGGAGCACAGCCTCGACAGCTCCGTCTTCCCCGTGACGCCCACCGTCCTTTTCTACAGCCTCCTCGGCCAAAACCGATACCACCTCGTCAAGCACTCCCGGACCGACGGGGGTTACGACATCTACGTCAACTCGTTTAACGTCCGCAAAGGACTCTATCTGCTCCACAAGCGGCTGAATGAGGCGGGGATACCGCACCGCTTCCCGCTCTTGCCCGCTATTGCGTCCAGCGAATTGTCGCGCGGTCCCCAGCTCGTCAAAGCCAAGTCTGCGAAGGAGGTCTGGAACCTCTACCACGCCGGCGAACCTGAGAAAAGTGGGCGCGGTGCAGTGTCTCCGCTCAGGTCAGACGTCGAGCCGGTCGACGATCCTACCGCGCTGGTCGACAGTACGCCGGGCAGCGACGACGATTTCCGCATGCAGATGCATTCGCAGACGCTCAAGCGCGAGGCGCACGCTCGTGCGGCCGATCAGTATCCGTCTAAGCGTGCTCGTACGGTCGAGCCATCGGAGGATGCAACAGATTCGCCCGCCGACGAACCCTCTTTCGACGACCTTCCAGCTCCAGACGCGGCCTTTAGCGCGCCTCCCGCATCGGCGCCTTCCTCGGCGCCGTCATCGGTTCCGCCCCTTAGCCCGCAGCATGCCGCGCTCAAGGACATCGTCCAGCAGGCGAAGCAGGGTGCGCTCAAGTCGTTCGAGCTCGAGGCGCTTCGACTCGCGCACGCGCACGCGCTTGAGCACGGCGGCGCGACTTTCATCGCGCTGGACGTCGAGTTCTGGGAGCGCGAGCACAGCGTCCTGCTCGAATTCGGGTGGACTCTGCTCGAATACACGGAGGATGTTGACTCGGGCGAGATCACCGAGCGTAGGGAGGACCAGCATGTCAGTGCGTTGCTTTTCGCTCCCCTTCCAAAGTCTTGCGCGTTCCGACAACTCTTGCAATCACAGTCATCAAGGAGAACAAGTCGAAGCGGAACGGTCGACATGCGCCGGACGCTCGCGACGTACATTCTCCTCCTCCTCCTGCACTCGCGTGTCGCTGACCCCTTCTCGCGCCCGCAGCATTTCGACTTCGGTCGCAGCATCACGCTCTCGCAGAACTCGCTGTATCACCTCCTCTCGGCGCTCCTCACGTCGCATTCGTCAGCGCACGAGACGTTCCTCATCTTCCACGACCCGCGCGGCGACATGCGCTCGCTCGCACAGCTCGGTTTCGACCCTCCGGCCGACTTCCGCACCGATCTGCGGCAGCTCGGCGCGCCAAGCGAGAAGGGCGACGCGCATGGCAACATCTGGGTCGTGGACACGCAGCGCCTCTTCAGCGCGTGGACGGGACGGAAGGCCCAGGTTGGCCTCGAGAAGGCGTGTCGCGAGTTGGAGGTTCCGACGAGGCGGCTGCACAACGCTGGCAACGATGCGCACTGTCCGTCTTCTGGCTCCGTTCGCACAGGCAGGCGCTGACAACGATCCTCACGCACAGACACGCTCGACCTTTTCGAGCGCCTCATGGACCGCCGCCGCCTGCCCTCGCCGTCTTCGCCCCTATTGAAGGAGCTAGACGAACGCGCCGCACGGCTCGCCGAGTCGAAGAAGCAGACGCAGCAGCGCACGGACGAGAAGCGCGAGCAGAAGGCGCTCGACAGGGTGCGAGCGATGGCAGTGAAGTGACGATTAGGAGGGTTCTCCACGCAGTTCTAGATGTCTACGTTCCGTCTCGACTCCTCGTGTTGTTTGTACACCTCCCATTCTGCATCGCATCGTGCTTTCCCCCCTCCGATCGGTCCGGCTCGAGGAAGCCAGGCGCGGACGATCAGTCGAGACTGCCGTGGCCGTCTTGAGAACCTGTTTCGGCGGCGGCGAAAGGGAGGGTCAGTGCTTCGTCTCGACAGAGAGGAAGCCCTGGGTGCGCTGTTGTTCCATTCTCGTCGACCCCGTTGGCGACCGCACGAGCCCGATGCAGGCCTTCCCGACCTGCATCTTGCCAAGCGTCGGTGCCCTGATAGTTTCATAGACATCGCAATCCTTGACGGGACTGCATAGGGACGGCGTGACAGGCTGTAGCATGGCGGCGGCATAGGGGCAGGGCAGCAAGGCGGGGCGAGACTTCTCAATCTCGTCACATGTGGCTTCGATCGATCGGCATTGATAGGCGGCGGGAACTTCCCATATAGGATCCAGCATAGGATGGCAGAGGGAGGCAGCCCGAACGGAACAGCAACGCACCCGACTTGCCGGCATGATCAGTGCGCGAAGCCTTCGCCCGCAAGAGTAGAATCGCGAGTCTGGGTGCGCCGCCGACCCGCTTGTCAGATCCGCTTCTTTGCAGGCCGTATTCATATGAGCATGAGGGAAGAGCCCGCGGGCGGGCGACGCACCCAAAGCATCTAGCAGAGCGCGAGCCTGTCAACGCACAGAAAGCGAAGGTCAGCGCTTGCTTCGACGATGGAAACCGCCCAGTCTCCTTGTGCGTGTACTCTCATCAGCCCCTCGGGATCTCCTCGCTCCGAGCACCTGCAGGCGTGTATCCTCATTCCGTCGGGTTGACCGCCTGATCGGATTCTGCTGCGCAGTCCGCTGGTCCATGCGTCTCACGTTCTGGTTTCCGGTAGCCTTGCGCAGCTCGCGTGTGCAGCTGTAGAAGCGGAGCCGAGCCCGTCCGGGCGCGCTGGGCGACGCCCCGCTCGAGAGGCGCTCAGGAACGACTCAAGCTGACCTGTTTGCGTCGCCGAGGTCCTCATCAGTCCCGACTCTGTATTAGACGCCATGCGCGCGACGAGTGATGCCCGAAGGGCTGGACGACGCACGCTCTGGCGGATGTCAGGGTCTCGACTGGGGGGCGCATCTGCGAGAGAGCCAGTCGGGCAAAGCGTTGTCACCTGCATGGAATCCGATTCCCCTTCGCAGGCGCCGTCCGATTCAAACACGAATATCAGCATCAATAGACGGGCTTACCGAGTGTAGGCGGGCGAGAGGCGGCCTGAGCGGGTTGGGGATGACGCGGGCGAAGGTCAACGAGGCTGTCCGGCACATGACCGCGCTCGCAGACGTACGCATAGACAGCACTACACCAGCGGAGACGCCCTGGCACCTCTGTCAGCCGCCAAGGGAGAGTCGAGACGAAGCAAGGTGACGACGACGAAGGAAGCGGAGCAGGCGGAGGAGCGAAACGAGCGCAAGGCGGGCGAGGGTGGAACAGCTCAGAGGGAGAGCATTACGAGGGGAAGCAACAACGCGACTACCACAGAGGGAGCTGGCGAAAGGGTGTGCAAGAACAATAGCAATCTGGACAGTCAACGACTTCTCGCACGCCTTCGCTTCTGGAGAAGAACCGTGCTGAAGGGGCCCTCGCTCCCGGGCTCGCTCCTCTTGCTCTTTCCATCCGCTCCTGCCCGCTTGCACCCGCTTGAGGCGCTCGAAAACGCATCCAGGATGAGTAACAAGGTACGCTTCAGCCCTGCAGACTCGGCCTACCCGCGCTGACCTCCGTCCCACCTTTTGCAGAACCTCGTCAGCTCGTTGTCCTCCACCGACTCGTCAACATCTGCCACCATCCTGAGCCTGCCCAGCGAGCTCCTCGACGAGATCTTCCGACAAGCGCATCGAGCCACATCCGCGCCAATCTGCCGAACCCTCCACCCTTTCCAGCAGAAACACCTCTACCGCGAGATCTGCGTCGATTCGTTCGACCGTCTCGCCGAAGTGTGGGACGCCCTGAGGGCCAACAAAAGGCTGGCCAGCCTCGTCCAGCGACTCACGATCAGCATGACGGATTACGCTGCCGCCGGTGTCGCCACAAGGACTGTCGCTCGCGACATGTTCATCTGGGCGATTCTCAACTTGCAGCATCTCAGCAGGCTCCGCCTCGAGCACATAAATCCCGAAGCCATCGAGATGTGTCACCAAATTATCTGGCACTCGCCCTCACACGGCCCCTCCCGGCGCCTCGTTCTTGAAGCCGTCGCGTTTCCAGACGACCTCCTTGTCTTTGCGCCACGTCAATACCCGCTCATCGACACGCTCGGACTCAACTTGAGTCCACGCATTCATCGAGGCGTCGATTACGCCCGCGTCTTTCCCGCGCTCCGTCGCCTGGATCTGCAGATCAAGTACCCGGTGGACATTCAGTTGGTGCTCGACCGCCTGCCTTCCGCTTTAGAGGCTCTTTCAATCACATCCGCCACCGACAGAGGCTTCCTGCCTGACAGCCGGCCTTTCGCCCTCCGAGTCGGCGTTTCAAGTCGCCTCCAGTCTCTCAAGCGACTCGAACTCGGCAGCGCCGACTGCGCGCATTCGGGTTCCGCCTTTTTCGACTTTCTCAAGTCGATGCCGGCCCTCGAACACCTGGTCTTCCTGGCCGGCGCAACCGTCACCGACGAACTCTTACCTCGTATCCTTGAATTTGCCGCGCAACATCCCAAACTGCGCCGCCTCACGCTCAGCCACGGCAGCCCCGAGCGGTACGGCGCAACTTGGGCCGACTTCGGGTTCGTCTGGCGCGAGGAGGCGCGCTCCGAGGTATACCACACCTTGCCTGGTTGGCTTGGACCGCTCTGGCCGGACGGCTGCTCGAGTCAGGGGCAGCGTGTAGCGCTCGAGCGCGCGCCGCCCGGGCTGCACATCGACGGCGAAGTCGTCGCGGGACTCGATGCACCGCCGCGCGAGGATTCGTGGAACGAGGCGTATTACAATGAGAGCCGGTGGGGAATGTTCCTCTACTGCCGGCACGAGGGCGACTTCACATGGCTGCGGGCGTACCTCGGTGAGAAGAAGGCCTCGGAATTCGTGCGCGAGGTGGACGTCGAGGTTTGGAAGAGGGAGTTCGGCAGTCAGGAGGAGGAAGAACCGTCTTTGTTGTAGAGCTTGGTCGGGCCGGGGCGTGCTCAGCATTCGTAACTACCTATCCCAGCTCCCGACACTGCCAGCCGCTCGCTCGCACGATCCCGATCACACGAGCGGCATGGACTCGACTCGAGCTTCTGCCGGGTGACGAGCTCAGCCAAGAGGGACTTCACTCGGCTACCAATACAGCACTCAATACGACATACAGACACACGGATGCTCTCTCTTCGATGTCAGGGTCCCTCTCTAGATCGCGTTGACCTCCTCGACGGCGAGCGTCCTGTGAGCAAGCGCAAAGCCAAGTCAGCCTTGTCCGTTGATCGATGGCAGCTTGGCCCGGCAGCGCGTACTTGGCGATCTCCTGCTTTGCGACCTTGCTCCAGTCGGGTGGCAGCACCTTGGGCACCTTGCTGCCCGGGAATCCGCCGTCCTTGGCGGGAAGCATGAACTGCGCGAAATAGGCGTCGAGCGTATCCGTGTCCTCGAGACCGGTGATCAGGCCGATGTCTGTGGCGAAGCGCCGTCAGCAAGGCGTCGCGCGATGCACGAGTGCGAGGTGAAGACTGACATTGATCGGGCCGGACGACGACCACGGCGCCCTCCTCTTTCGAGATGCCGTACGCCTCGTACGCCTTGCCATCGCCCCGGTGGTCTACAATGGCCAGTGTAAGTCTAGTTCAGCATCATTCTGTTGCGCCCTAAGACTGGCGAGACGTACGGGAAGGACCGTCGACGTAGAGACGCTTGTAGTTGTGAGGGTGGAAGATGGAAGGCTGCGGGAAGTCGTACAGCTCAAGCGAAGTGCGCTCGGCCGCATCTGCCATCGCAAGAAGTCAGAATGGCTCGGGCAGACCGGCGAGTGAGAGCGCCGCACGGATAGTGACCGGGTCGATGATGGACCACCGCGGCAGGTTGCTCGGCGTGTACTTGCTGACGACGCTTTCCGGGCTGTCGAGGTACGCCGCAAACTTTTCCAGGCGCTGCATGAGCTGCGGCTTGGCAACATCGCCCGGGAAGACGAGGATGCGGAACGCGCCCGTGTACGGAATGCGAGTCGTGAGCTGGTCGGCCGTAGCCGAGGCGTGGTTGACGACCTGCGCGGAGAAGAAGCGCTCGCCGACGGCCAGCTTGGAGGCGAGCTCTGGGCGCGACCTGACGGCGCCCTTCGAGCCGTCCTTGCCGACAACGATCGAGTCGGTGTAGTTGATCGACATGCCCGCCGCAAAGAGGTTGCCCGTCGCAAAGACGTCCTTGAACTCCTTGAGGTCGACGCCATCGTCGACATCGTCGGCCGAAGCAGGCTTGCCGGAGAACAGCTTCGAGAACTTGGTGTCGAAGTCAATGAGCGTCTTGGCGACGACCTGCCGCTCGTCCGAGTAGGTCTGTAGCAGCTCGCGCTTCGCAACGCCGGTGATGACAGCACCAACTGCGCATGGTCTGTCAGTCAATGACAACGGCGAGCGTGTTCTGGGGAGAACTCACGCTTCCAACAGAGGTTCCAGGTGTCCTGCATCGAGGTGTTCATACCCTGACCGGCCTTGGCTGAAGGCGGAAGGGACTTGTGTCAGCAAAGGCGTTGCAGGTGGGTGCCGCGCTGGTGCGAGACGTACGCGAGTGGGTGTGGCATGCATCGCCGGCGAGGAATACGCGGTTGTGCTTGCCGAACGACTCGGTCAAGCGTTGTCCACTGTGTACCGGAAAGCATCAGCTTTGCGAGCGGAGCACTGGAGGCTCAGCGTGCGAGACACACATGTGGTAGCCTGTGAACCAGTCGATGTGGTCCGTGTCGAGCGTATACGGGTGCAGCACCCTGCGTGCAGTCTCGAGAATGAACTCGGGCGTGACCTTGGACTTGTCGACGCGCTCGCCCGGGACGACCTGGATCGGGAGCTGGATGTAGAGGCGCACGAGGTCACGCTCTTGCGGGATGACCATGACCGAGCCAGCGTTGGCCGAGTGGATGGCGCAGCGCATGCGGATGTCGGGCTGCGAGGCATCCTGTCAGTCGTGCTGGTATGGCAAAAGGCTCAGACGAGATGTACGAAGTTCGTCAGAGGCTTCATATCGAGGACACCCCAGACAAAGTCTGCGGAAGAAGACGACGGTCAATTCCAGGATCATTCTGTAGACTTCAACGTGTGTGCTGGCGTTCAGCGAGACGTACTCGTCTGGTCGCCAATCATGTTGACGCCGAGCTGGCGACGAGTCCACGAGTGTGCGCCGTCGCAGCCGATCACGTACTTGGCCTTGACCGTCTCAACACGCTGCTCCTGCTGCTTTTTGCTACAGGAGTAGAAGCGAGTCAGCAGCGTTCAATTGGGTCTGTGGCGGGAACAACGCACTAGAGCGCCTCTTCCTCTGCCGCCGACAGCAGCGAGCTGCGGAACAACCCGCTGCGCGTGCCATTCTCGTCGCCCTTGTACCCGCTCGGGTTCGACTCCTCGTCGGACAGGTGGCGGATGGTAAGCGTGATAGGGTAGGCGTCGACGTCGTCGACGACGGACTCGTCGATTTCGAGGGATTCGGGAAGCATGGATCGCTCGGGGAGGATTGCACCCTTCGAGTGGGTCTGTTGTGTATGCGTTTGTCAGAGGAAGCCGACCGCAAGTGAAAAGAGGCCGCGCACAGCAGCATCCTGGAGAAGGTGTGCCTCGACGCGACCTGCAAGTCGCGCACCGGCTTAGCTCTGTACTCCCCGGTCACCCATGAGCGCGAAAGACACACCTTGGTGCAAGATCGTCTGCTGGAAGCGCGAAAGACCAGGAATGGTATCGGGGCTGTTGAGGGGAATCAGCCAAAGTCATGTACAACGAGCGAGAGGGTCACGCACATCTTGGCAGTACGGACGAGGCGGCCGGTGTCGGGGCAAGGGTTCCAGAAGTTGATCTCACTCTGCGGGACGAAGCGTGTCAGAACTTCGCTGTGAAGAGAGGAAATCAGAAGGGAGAGCGCACCATCCGCGAGCCCTCCTTCTCGACGCTCTCGATGAAGCCGAGACTCTCAAAGATCTCTAGCGTGCGTGAGTTGAGTCCATCCGCCTGGCCTGCGTGCGCAACGCCCGCATGCAAGAGCAGGAGGAGCCAGGTCGAGACGAGATGAGCGCGTGGGGGAGAAGGTGAAGCGGGTCAGCTTCTGCGCCTGCAACTCACCCGTTGGAGGCAATTGGGGCTGCACGCACCATTATCGAGCTTTGCGCTACGCTTGTCGAATACCCGCACGCTCAACCCGCGGTCGGTGAATCGCGAGAGCACATCGGCCGCCTGCAAGAGCCGAGCGTGCAGCAGCCGTCAACAGGGCGTCGAGGCGGCCGCCAAAGGGACTGAGCGGCAACACGTACCATGCAGCCTGCAGGGCCGGCGCCGATGATGGCCACATCGACGTACGAGACGTCGGTGCCGTTGGCGCCGTTCGAGGAGGCGGTGCTCGCGGGCGCAGGAGACATGACAGAGGGTGTGCGCGCTTCGAGGGGGTTGTGAAGTGTGTGCAATGTGTGTGCAAGCGCGTACGAGTCGTGTGCAGCTGGAAAGAAGGACGAGAGTGAGGGCCCCAGAGATCGAGGACAGGTGGGCTGCGCGGAGTGCATCGTCCGGACCCGCAAACTCGCTTCCGCGCGGACTCCCGCGTCCTCGACGCGTCTCCCCTTCTGCCTGCATGCACGCGCGCGAATAGCACCGCATCGAAACAGCCCGCATCAATTGCACGTGCAGGAAACATGGATCCGGAAGCACTCTTCGCGACGGAACAGCCCAACCGACGAGAGCAACGAGCCGCAAACTCTAGGGTTCCCTGGCGCCTGACATCTCTTAAGCTGGTCTGACTCTGCAGTCGACGTGTCCTCTGCGCGTCCGAGCTGATGAGGAATGGCTGACTCCCCTCCTCGCCGGCGAACCTCGAGCGCATCTCGTGCGCTCACGAATGTAGCTTCGCAACCGAGTATTGTGACACCCTCGTCGGAACCTACGCCACTGCATCTGCCGTGCTCAGCTCAACCCTCGCGACGCCCTTGTTGAGGCTCTCGAGGAGCATGCACGCCTGGCACAGCGGCTGGGACGAGAGGCTCCCGCAGCGGGTGCACGATTCTGCGCGGCTCGACACAACACGCGCCCAATCAGCTACCTACCCATGATCACGTAGAAAGAGAGAGCAGATAGGGTAGAGTGGAAACGACGACGCACGCTGCACCTGACCCGCGCGCTTCATCTTGCCCTTCCTCCCCCCGACCGCCCCCGCGCCCGGTGCCGCGCCCCGCGCCGCCGCCTCTGCCGCCGCGGCCGCCGCGAGCGTCTGCGCGTCCCACTCGCCGCCCGCGCGGCGGCCGCGGAGCGAGAGCGACGCGGCGAGGGCCTCGCCCGAGTAGATCTGCGTGGCAGGCAGGTCAGCGCGCCACGTCGCGTGAGAGGGAGGGACGGAAGGAACGCACGAGATCGACGATGGCGCTCGGGCGGATCGCCTCGAGGTCCTTGACGAGCGCACGCGCGTAGCCGCGGTAGGCAGTCGGGGCGTAGATGCACTCGGTCGAGTGGTAGTCGAGTTTCTGCGGTGAATGGTGCACGGAATGAGCGTCGGACGGTGTCACTCACTCAAATCGGAGGTAGCAGCACCCGCAGGTGCTAGCTCTCCGAGTGTGAGAGAGGGAATGGGTCCGTCCGACGCACCTTGAAGTAGGCATACATGACAATCTCCTTCTCGTACGCATACTTGAATGGCTTGCTCCGCTTGATCGTGCGCGGCAAGAGGTGCTCGAGGCGGCTCTGCGGGTCCGTCTCGTCTGCGTCTGCGTCTGCGTCTGTATCGGGCGGCGCAGAGGAGGAGGGCGAGGGGGACGGGTCGCCGCCGGTGGTGATGGCGGTGCAGCGCTCGACGCGCGAGATGTCGCCCCGCAAGACTGATGCGTCCAAGGCGAGATGCCGTCAGCCTCAGAGAAACGCAAGAGCGCGGGCGAGACAGGGTGCAGGCTGCCACGCACCGTTCATCAGGACCGTCTCGGCGACATCATCTGCATTGTGCCCCGTCACGATGTGATCGACCGTGAGCAAGCTCGCTCCGCGGTCAAGAGCCTGTCGCCGGAAGACGCCGCAGTACGTGCCTGTCGCGCGGCGGATGCCGAAGGTGAGCAAGCCGAGCGAGCGGGTTCGAAGCGAAGCGGGAGAGAGACGCACAGTTGCCCTTCTTTCCGATTTCGGCGACGACCTTGTCCATGGTCCAGCCGCCGTACAGCTCGGAGTAGGACAGGATCTTGAGCGGGAGGTTGTACTGCTCTGCGTTGCGCTTGACCGTCTGCCGGAGTGAAAGGGAGGTGAGCGGTGTCGCAGCGTACGGTCACGAGAGAGCGCGTACGTCGAGTGATGCGTCTCGGTACCCGCTGATGCCCTCGTCGATCGAGAGGAGGCACAGGTCGAGGCCGTAGTCATAGCGCTCGTTGAGAAGGGTCATGACATGCGCGAGGACGGTCGAGTCTACAGGTGATAGCGGCAGTCGTCAGCACGAATGGACTTTCTCTGCTGAGTAGACCCTGCTGCTCGGGGCAATGCGGCGCCGAGTGACGGTGCCGAGGCAGAGTGCGGCTGAGCTGCCTGAGCTGCACCGCCTCACCGCCTCATATCTCGACGACGTCGCCTCGCCGAGATGAGCCGCGTCGCTCCCAAGTGCAATGGAGCAGAGAGAGGCGAGTCGACGCACCCTTGCCTCCGCTTGCGCCGATGGCGACGCGTTCTCCCCTGCGAAAGAGACTTGTCGGCGGCGGGGGCGAGGGGTCGTCGGTGGCGCGCTGCTTGCCCTTTGCGGCCGAGCGCTGCTCTGCGTGGCCGTAGCCCATGATGGCGTGGTGGATTTCGGTCTCGAACACGGCGAAGAAGCACTCTTTGCAGACGGGCTGGAGCGTCTTTGGGCGGCGCACGATGGCACGCCGCGGGGCTGCGGGCGGGCACAGCGAGCACACGGGCATGGCGGCGAGGGCAGGGCAGCTGGGATGCAGGCCTCGGTCTCGCTCTTCGGCGGGCGAGTCGACGCGGAAGGAGCAAGCCGACTTTGGACTACTTGGTACTTGGCGGAGGTTGGCTTCTCTCCGGCCTGCCAACCCTTGCCAGCGAGGCGCAGCGAGCGCGTGAGAGGCAGCAGGATGGACCAGGGCACCGTCCAACCCGCGCACAGGCCCCAGCCGGCGCTCTTCGCCGTCGGTCGCGCTCTCTCGTCTTCCCCACTTGCACGGGGACAGATCCGCTCACTCGGCTCGCACGCACAGGCGCACGCAGCGTGGATCGCAAAGCTCCACACCGCCCTCTCTGCAGGTGCGCATCCTGATTCGCTCCTACCCAGAGCCCGAGTCTGATTACGCCTGCTCGCACCTGCAGGCGCCTTCGCCGCTGCTCTCGCTCTCGGCCTCGCGCTCCACTACCAGCGCATCGTCAAGAACCAGGTACACACGAGTGCAAGCAGCTGCCGAGCATCCTGGGCTGACTCCACTCGTCGCACCTAGTACTACGGCTACCCTAAAGAGTGGTTCCCCTCCGTCTCGGCGTGCGCATCTGTATCCTTCCTGCCCCGCCTTGCTTCCGAGACTAACCCTGCTCTTTCCACAGAACCATCGGCGACTGGTTCCCCGAGCGCAATGTCTTCCAGATCCTCATCGCCCTCACCTCGGGCCCGCGCTTCCTCCTCATCCTCCTCGCCCTCGTCTCGCACCGCCAGCGGTACCCAGCGAGCGCCTTGCCCGGCGTTCTCGCATTCATCGCGGCCGTACGGACCGTCTCGTGCGGAGGCTGGGTCTTCATCACGAGCAGCGACCACGGCGACGCTCACGACGTCTTCATGGTTCTGTGCGTCTCCGATTCACACTGGCTGTTCCACGCCGAGTCCCACTGACGTCCACGAAATAGCTACATCGTCCTCAACCTGCCATACATGATCCTCCACACTATCTTCACGCCCGCCAAGACGACGTCAAAAACGCTGCGTCGCGTCCTCGGCACTTCGTTCTTTACGACCCTCTTCCCGCTCGTCTACTTTTACGTTCAGCACAAGCAGAAGCGTATTGCAGGCGGTGAGCTTTCCTGCTCCTTGCTCTGTATGAGCCGGTGATTGAAGACCGCTGCTCCCGCGCGAACAGCCTACTCGATCTACGCCCTCTTCGAGTGGCTCCTCATCATCCTCGACGTCTCCTTCGACTCGGTCTTCATCCTCGACTACTCGCCTCCCTCCAATGCGCTCCCACCGCTCGAGCTTGCCGTCGCGCCCGCGTCGAGCCCCTTTCGCGCCAACGCCGCTGGCGTGGGCTTTCTCGATGAGCGCGCGCAGAGGCCGCCTGGCTGGTTGGGGACGGCGATGGTAAAGCTGGATCGGGCGACTGCGAGCGCGCGGCACTTTGCTGCTGACTGCTACCTCTGTGCGTTCTCCCTCTCTCCATCTCGCGCGCGGGCTCCAGGCTAAGCGACTGGCACACGCTTCGCAGCCTTCTGCTACTGGACGCTGCTGGTCGCCCTCGGGCCAATGATTTTCTACTCGTCCGTCTGGGCGATGGGCCTCTCGGGCGACGAGATCGCGCTCCTCTGCACGCTCGCGCCCTTTCTCCTCGCGCTCCCGCCTCTGCGCCGCGCGTTCGCGCACCCCACGCTCGCCCATTTCGGCCTGCTTGTCGGCCTCGCGACGAGGTGGATCGACGATGGCGGGAAGTGGAGGCTGAGGTGGACGGCGGTCGGGCTCGGGTGCGCGACAATGGGGAGGGTCGCCATGTGGTGGGACGTGAGGCGGGACGCACAGAAGCTCGAGGCGCGCACCATGTGCGTGCTGCTCCATCGAGTCGCGCAGCGAGACGGGTGACTGACGGCGGATTCGCAGGACCTTCCTCGTCGGCCTCGTCCTCTCCGTCCTCGTCAAATTCGCGAATCACTCGATCAACCCGCTGTGGCCCTTTGTGCGCGCGTCGAGCAACCCGAAACTCGACAACGGCGGCTGGAACGGCGTCGGCCTCACGCTTGCAGTGATCGCGTTCCTCGACGCTACGCTGCGTCGCAAGACTGCGACGGTTGCCGCGCCCGAAACAGCGGTCGACGAGCCGCGCACGACGTTCCTCGGCAAGCTCGGTGCGACAGTCGGGTTCGGCTCGCTCTTTTTCCTCGTGCACTGGCTGTTCACCGACAGCGGGACGACCATCGCTTGGTCGTTTGAGGGCTACCCGACGACTGGCCCCTTCGCGTTCCCGCATGGCCTGATCACCATCGCGGCACTGTGTGTCGGCCTCCTCGTCGCGCCTTCGCAGCGCCTGGCGCACTCTTTCCCCGCCTACCTCGCCGCCTGCGCGTCCGCCGCGCTCCTGTACCTCGCCACCTCGTGGCTCGCCTTCCTCCCCGCCTGCTACCTCGGCATCTACGCCCTCTCGCTCTTCCCTCCCTTCCTCTCCTCCCTCCTCGCCCACACGCCCCGCGGGCCGGGCCTCGCCTTCGGCACCGCCTTGCTCGTCTACTGCCTCTTCGAGCTCGCGAGCACCTGGACCGTCGCGTACGCGTTCGTCCCCGCCGGCTTCCTCCTCCGCGAGCGCACCGACCTCGTCCTCGCGCTCGTCCTCGCCGGCGTCGCCGCCGGACTCGGTCCGCTCTGGTCCCGGCGCACGAGCGCGTCCACGCCCTACTCGGCCGCCGCCGCTGCTGCTGCGGAGCCTCCATCGGCGGGCGCGAACCGCGCGCTCAGGCGCCACGTGCTCAGCACCACGGCGCTCGTCTCGCTACTCGGGACGCTTGTCGTCCTGTACCGCGGGCCGGCGCACTGGGCGCCGCCGGCGCCCGCCAAGGCGCAGGACAGGGTCGTGACAGCGGCGATTTGGACGGTGCACTTTGGCGAGGATGGGAGGATGTGGGAGAGCCAGAGGAGGATGGCCGGGCTCGTTCAGGAGGCCGAGATTGACGTGATTGGTGAGTCGGCGTTCGGTGGCTCCTGGCTCGAGGCTTGGCCTAGAGCCTAGCCGGGTTGTACTCGGCGAAACGTTCGCTGACGATGTTTGCTCACAAACTACAGGGTTGCTGGAAACGGACAACCACCGCGTCGTGGGTGGAAACCGCGATATGTACGTCGGCGGCTAGTTCGACGCTTTGACGATTTTCTGTGAAGTATCGAAGCTGACATTGCACTTGTCGCGACGCAGTACCCAGTACATCTCGCATTCGCTCAACATGCCGTATGTCGACCTCGGTCCCGGACCGCAGAAGAACACCTGGGGTCAGTCGGCTCGTCCCACTTTATGCGAGCCCTTCCACTGCCGAGCGAAACATCTGACAGAACACGTGACCAACCCTTGCGTCGATCTGCAGGTGCCGCCCTCATCTCCAAGTTCCCGATCCTGCGCTCGTCGCACCATCTTCTCCCGTCTCCGCACGGCGAGCTCGCCCCCGCCATCTATGCGACGCTCGACGTGTACGGCACCGAAGTCGACGTCGTCGTCGCGCACAACGGGCAAGAAGAGGACCCGCTCGACCGCGAGCTGCAGAGCCGCGAACTCGCGCGGATGCTCGCCCAGAGCTGGCCGCGCCCGGCAATCTTCCTCGGATACCTCGTTACGAAGCCGCATGCGCCAAAGCCGGCGCCCTACCGCTTCCTGGTCGAAGACGGCAAGATGCTTGACATCAGTGTGCGTGGGAAGTCGAGGGACCGGAGAAAAACGACGTGCTGATGTGCCTGTGCGTTCGCAACACAGCCAAGTGACCACGACCGATGGTGCCAGTACATCTTTTACCGCGGTGTCCAGTACGTATACTTCCTGCTGCAGCCAGCAAAAGACTGACCGCATCATTCACTCAGCCGTGTCGGCTACGCCCGTCTGAACCGCGGGTCTCAGCCTGCCGTCACCGACTCGGAAGTGCAAGTCGGGCGCTTCATCATCCCCCTCCCGAACGCAACCGCCTCGCGCTTCACGACCGCTGCGCTCGCCGTCCCGCCTGGCGACGCGCTCAACGCGCTCCCGCCCATCCCGCTCGACGCGTACGTCGCGCACCTGCACGCCTCGACGGCGCCGCTCGACCAGGACTGGACGATCCCGGCGCCCGAGCGGTACCTCCCGCGTGAGGTGCACTTCCCCGCGCACCTGTACGGCAAGGACGAGCAGCACCGGTTCATCGTGCTCAAGGACGAGAGGGGCGGATTTGCGCCGAACTACTTTATGCGAGCGCAGGAGCGCGAATGGGCTGTCAGGACCGAGCTGAGGGCGATCAGGGGCGAGAAGACCCCGTAGAATGTCGGTCTGGAGTCGGAGGACCTTATGCAGTCGTTCTTGCAGTGCATCGTTATCGTCTCAGTGAGCGCTTAGAATGGCTCTCAGACCAGGGCACAGTCAGAATGCACATTTTGGGTATCCTTGCAGAAGCCTCCTTCTATATCCCTGCCGCCCTGCCGCAGCCCTACAGCCGCTCCTTACCCTTCTCGCTCGCCAGCGCCGTTGCCGCGACCGCGTTGGGCGCGACAATGTTCCACGAGAGGCGCTTGGCAAAGATGATGACGGCAAAAAGGGAGAAGAGGACTGCTGCGCATGCGAGCGGCTTTTGCAGGAGATCGACATCGACGGGGAGGGTGTACTCGATCTGTGCGCAGCGCACATAAGATGATCAGCACACCATGGAGCAGGAGGTGCGACTTCGCGAGGCTGAAGCAGAACGGGAAGGAGCTACGCACCAGCACGTCCTCGCCATGGCGGTCGGTGCACGCCTCTTTGGTCATGACGACCGTCGGGCGGCCGGTCGAGTCGAGGTAGGTCCACGCGACGGCCCCGCCCTCGGCGACAGTGTGGTGCTTGCCAAAGAGGCGCGGCGTGAAGGCCGGGTACGAGAGGGTCGTGAGCGGGAAGGGCGGGCGGACGCGAATGTCCCTGTGCGCCGAGCGAAGGGGGTTAGACACGTCGTTCTCACGATGCGAAACCGCGACGCTGGCGACGAAGCTATCTGCAGGAAGAACAGGGACCGGGTCGACGCACCTGGCACCCTCAGGCAACCGCACCTCGACGCGCACCTCGTCGACCGCGACGCCCTCGACGGGGGTCAGGAACGGCACCGCCGCGATGTACTGCCCCTTCTTGCTCCCCTGGCGCATCTTGACATACTCGCCGAGCGGGAGGTCGAAACCGACCGTAAAAGAGTAGTTCCAGCCGCCCATGAGCGGGTAGCGCGGCTGCAGCTCGAGGACGGCGGGTGTGCGCGACGCCTTTTTCTTCTGCTGCGACGGCAGGACGGCCTTGTGCGGGTTCGAGGCTGCGCCGCCGCCGGGGCGGAAGCGCGAGGTCGAGACGTTGCCGACGACGTCGTAGAAGTACGGGTTGCGCGTCGAGGGTGGGAGCGAGAGCGAGAGAGACGAAACGGCCGTCGTGCCCTGCCGGCGGTGCATGAGCGCCTTCTGGTAGTCGATGCGGGCGAACTGACCCATGAGGCTGTGCGCGAGAATAGGAGATTAGCTGGTGAACGTGCGGAAAGAGAGACGCTCGAAACGCACGTAGGGCCGCTGTTGAAGAGATCAATGTTGTCCTGCACGGCAAGGTTGTCGCCCCAGTGGCTCAGCTCGACGATGCGGTCGAGCTTGCGGATAGAAGCGACCGCTTGCGGCTGCTGGTAGTGCACACGCGCGACCTGCGGGCCCAATTCTGCGGCGTCGCCCTGGAGAGTGAACGTGACGGTCGGGCTGCCCTGCTGCTGGTGGACGACGAAGCCGTCGGGCGACTGGACGTTGACGATGCGGGGCGTCGGCGTCTTGACGCGGACCTTCATGTCCTTGAGCTTGCGCTTCTGCTCGGGCGAGAGGCCCGCAAGAGGCGCGAGGAGGTCGCCCTCGAAGAGCATGTAGATCGACTCTACGGTCTGGGGCATCGACGGGGGCTCGGGGCGGGACGCATGAGGAAGGACGGCGGAGATGGTGAGGTACGTCTTGTCGGAGGAATGAGGCGGGATGAGGGCGAGCGAGTAGTACGTCGTGTCGCTGCGGAACAGGGAGAAGGGAGGGTGAGCGAGAGGACAAGAGCACCCGAGCAGCTCGACACGTGCGCAAGCCGTCGCTATGACTCGCTCGGAGCCTACTGGCTAGCTGCGAGCGTCCCTCCAGGCTTGTGCCGCAGAGCTGCGCGAGCCACGTCCCGGACGGAAGGCGGTGCAGCCAAAGGTGCCGTCGCGGGGCAAGGCGCCCGCTGGACCGTTCGAGTGAGAGCACAGACTCACTGGTCACCCCCGACAGCCACCAGGTCGATCTTGCGGCGTGCTCCTCCGCGTCCCTCGACCGCCTCGACCCATCCGCCCTTGTTGCCTCCTCCGCGAACGCCGACGACGAAGTTGTCGCCCTTCTCGGGGTGGTTGTAGTCCTTTTGGAGCACGAAGGCAGCGGTCGAGCTCGCGAGGGACCCGCTGAACTCGATCGTGCTCGACAGCTCGACGGGAGCCCAGGCGGAGGGCGGGCTCGCGGCGTACGAGAAGACGCCCGAGTCGCGTGCGGCTGCTGCCGCTGTGGCGAGGATGCTGCCCAGCAAGGGCGCGAACACGAGCGAGAAGCGCATGTCTTGCGCGGAGTGAGCAAGTCGAGGCAGCAGCAGCCGAGGAGGTGGAGCTGCGGACGGCGACTCGCTTGCACTCTCGTTGGACTGCGCTGGGAGGGTACAAGAGCGTCTGAGGTACTTTCTGACTTGCTGCCTGACAGCTCTGAGCCTCTCGAGCGAGTTGCGACCACCTTGTCCTCGTCGTCTCAGAGTCGCGCTCACGCAGGTACGGTCCCCTGCACGCGGCGATCTCCTTCTTCCGATTTGCGAGGGTCGGGCTGTTGACGGGCGAGCCGTGCGGGGCATGGATGAAGACGTGTCTCAGCGGTTCCTCGCCCCCACGCGTCGCCCGGAGCCCCCTCTCCTCGCCCGTCTCCTTCCCGACCGCGACGGGCTGGCTCGACGGACAGCGCACGCACAGCTCGCGTCCCGGCCCGCGCGCACCGCAGCTTGCAGCACAGGATGAGCCACTCGCCAGATGGCAGGGTGGACCTCGACCTGCCAAAGGCCAAGAAGGCGCGCTCACTTGCTTCCGCATCCCGGGCGCCAGACACCCGCATGTTCCGACGCGCGACTAACAGCGCCGGCGGGCTCAGCGTGACTTGCTCGAGCTGCCTGCTGACTCGGCCGTGCTTCCGTGACCGCAGCCGCGCACAACCACCGCGTGCAACCGCTGCAGGAGGAAACGAGGACGGTGCGATGGTGCGGAGCCCGCTCCCGTCTGGCAGTACCGCTTGAGGTATATACTCACGTCTCAATTGCACACAGGCCACAAACCGACGTGCGGACCTTGCCAGGCCGCAAACGCAACGTGCGAGGTGCGTCTTCACGCTCTTCCTCCCTTCCGCCGGGCACTTTCCGCGTAGGCACTAAAGGCTGATCCACATCCCTTCCCGCGTCGACAGGTAACTCAACTGCACATAAGAACGCCGAGAACAAGCGAGAGCCAGGCTGACCTTCTTCTTTGCCGTGCGGCAGTATGAACTCGGCGGCGACAAGCGCAAGTGCGTCCTCCGCTGCCTCAATGCTATTCTCCGCGAAGACGCCCCGCTGACGGCAGAACCTGCAGGCCCTATACCAAGGCCGTCGTGCAAGCGATGCAGCTTCGCATCGACACGCTCGAGGCGCAGCTCGCCGCCTTAACCGGCCAGCCTGTCCCGAGCTCCTCATCGACCTTCGACTTCATGGCGGATGCGAGCGCGCCTCTCCCACCCGAATCAACAAGCACGACCCCCGCGCTGCTCACGATGAATCTCGCGAGCGGCGGGGGCGCGAATGGGAGCGGAGGCGGCGGCGGCGAGGGCATCTCGCCCGGAGGGACGGGCGGCGGCGCAGGCGCAGCGAGCGGAGCAGGTGGCGCCGGGTCGGGTCCGACAAGTCACAACTTTGCAGAGGGCTCGGCGCCGCAGGTCAACCCGAATCCGAACGGCCTCGACACCTTTCAGGGCGGATTGGCGATCAATGCGCATGGCGAGCTGCGGTTCTACGTGCGTTTCTTTCCCCTCTTTCCCCTTTCCGGGGCCAACGAGCTTTCTTTCGCCTCTTTGCCCTCCCCTGTACGTGAGGGCTCATGTGCTGCTCCTGCAGGGTCCAACCTCGTCGTACCGCGCCGTTCTCGCCGACTCGACTTCGCTGCTCAACACGCCCACGACCGTCAACGCGATTCGCGCCTTCTCGCTCACGCGTGCACCCATCCCGACCGCCTCGCCGGCCGATCCGGCACTGCCGAGGCGCCCGCCCGACTTGACACCCGACTTCAAGGTCAAGCTCATGAACCTCGCGTTCGAGTATTGCTTTTCGCACTGTGCGTCGACAGACTGTCCTCAATCATCGTTGCACAGCCTCCTGACCGCTTTGGGGCTCGACAGACAACATTGTGCCCGAGCGGCAGTTCTACTCGGACCTTCAGATGTACCCGTGCGTGCGACTCGTCGCCCTGAGCCGCCCTTCCTTCGATAGCTGGCTCACCTCATTGTCTTGTCCGGTGCACAGCTTTGAGCGCACTCAATTCTACTCGCCCTTTCTCATGAATGTGATCCTCGCGGTCGGCTGCCGCTACCTCGACCCGGACGAGGACTACCCGCCCGAGGTCCGCACTAGCTGCCCCGCTTGTCTCGCGCTCGATCGGCGAGACTGACCCTGTACTGGCCGCGCGCAGATCTGCGGGCTGATCGGGGACCCTGACACGCGTGGAGATGTGTTCATCACTTGGAGTCGATACCTGCTCGACCAGGAATGGTGCGTCTCGCTCGTTCGCTCAGCGACCTTCATCGCATTCGAGATGGAATGGTGTTGAAAGGCGCTTTCTCGCACAGGTACAATCCGGCGCTTTCGACGATTCGCGGCTTGCTTGTCCTCGGACTGTACCTCGCCGGACGGGGCTTCGACGGACCCTGCTTCATTTTCGTCGGCCTTGCTCTTAAACTCACCGAGGGTGAGTGCTTCAGATGAAGACTCCGACAGGCTGTCGCTGACGACGACTGCATGCAGACTTCGGACTCAATCTCGGGCCGCACCGCCTATCGATGAGCATGGGCATTCCCATTACCGAGGAGCTTGTTGCCGCGAGGCGAGACTGCTTCTGGAGCGCCTTCTGCAGCGACGTCATCTCGAGCATGTGTGCGTCCCGGTCCCACTTGTCAGCCCCGTCGGATGTACGCCTCCTGACTGATCCGCCGTGCGCCCGCGCAGACATCGGCCGCTCCATCACCTTCACGCCCGACGTGGTCGACACGATCCCGCCGCCGATCGTGCCCGAGTTTGACTTTGACGAGCCGCTGTACCGCTCGTCGGCGTTCCACTGGGCGTCGCGCCTCATCTTTATCGCGAGCAAGGTCATGACGAGCGTCTACACGCTCAGACCGGGCTTCAGCCTCGCGCAGAGGCAGGCAAAGGTGTCCGAACTGCACTTGCTCCTCGAGAGCTGGTGAGTCGCGTGTTCCTTCCTCGTGTTCGAGGTTGATGCCGCGCGTTCCGGCGAGCATTGGCAGCCCGCCGTCGCGCTGTTGCCGGCATCTCTTCGTGGCGGCAGACTGACGCGACCTACTCTGCAGGTATCACGAGCTCCCTTCACACCTCCGGGCGAGCGGCTCGGATCCGCTCAAAGCGCCGCATCCGCATATCATCGGTGCGTCGAGACCTCCAGCTTTAAACCGCTGTCTCTGCGCAGCCTTGCTCAATTTATCCTGCTTCGCCTGCAGTTCTCAACCTAAGCTACCACATGGTGCACATCTCGCTGCATCGCCCGTGCGCCTCTCGTCATCTCAGCGAAGATCCCGGAGTGGACTATCCGACTGACCTTCTCTGGCGGAACGCAGCTTCTTCCGCCGCCATTCGGCCAACCCGACGACTAACATCAGCACCGAGAAGTGCCTCATCGCGTCGAACAATATTGTCCGTCTCGTCAAGCTCTTGCGCGGATCAGCTGGCTTGCGAGTCGCGGCTCCCGGTGTCCAGCAGTGCGTTTCTCTCTAAGACAACGCATGCTCTACGAGAAATCTGACACCAATCCGCACTCACAGTGCTGCCTTCAACGCCGGTACGGTCCTTGCCATCTCGGCAGTCGAGGACGGCATCTCGGACAATCCCAAGCAGGACCTCGAGCGGCGCGCCCAGGCCAAGAAGGACCTTCGTTTGATCGTTGCGAGTCTGAAAGAGATCGGATCGACGTGGACTACCGCGCACACGAGTGCCGGAGTGCTCGAAGGTGCGCCTCGCTCGATCGCTTTTCTGCCTCTCCCGGCCTGCATGCTCATGTCCGGCTTACGCGGCATGAATCGCAGCACTCATGACGCAGTGGGAGGCGACGTCCTC
The DNA here is from genome assembly GCA_036244875.1 of Rhodotorula paludigena. NCBI lineage: Eukaryota > Fungi > Basidiomycota > Microbotryomycetes > Sporidiobolales > Sporidiobolaceae > Rhodotorula > Rhodotorula paludigena. Next base: position 775,226 of record BQKY01000014.1, read on the forward strand.
GGGTTCGACGCAGCCTGGCACTGCCGCCTACGCCCCTCCGACAACCTACCGCGGATCGCCTACTCACTCAAATTCGTCTGCCGCGACGCTCTCGCACCTCGCATCGGGCTTGCCAAGCTCTAGCGAGTCGCAGCCGCTCGAATTGCCCACGTTCGATTCGGCCGCGGTAGCGGCAGCTGCGGACCCGCGCACGCAGCAGCGACCAGGGATCATCGATCCGGACCTGCTGCCCAAGCTGGAAGAGTCGTCGTATGTGCCTGCGAGCGGCTCAGGTCTGAGCGGAAGCGCGACGCCGCACGGATTCGACGGGGCCTCGGCCTTGGGTTTGGGCTTCGCGGGGCTATCGCGACCGGGCACGGCGGGCGGGGCAGAGCAGCCGTTCGGAGCGAGTTTCCCGCTCATGTTCCCCTCTTGGGACCTCGACATGGTCGACGGTACTGGTACCGACGGTGCGGGAGGCCTGGCAGGGAACGGCGGCGGGGGCGGGGGCGGAACGCTCGACTTCCTGAGCCTCCTCAACGTCCCTGATTGTGCGTGTTCGGCCTCCGTGCCCTGCTTTGCTCGGCGCGATCGCTCTCTTGTCGGACCTGTGACGCTGACCAAGCGATCGAGCTGCAGCTGCTGCCCAGAGCGCTGCTCCCACGCCGGCCGAGGAGGTGCCATGAAGTCATCGCCGAGAAGTTGACATTCAGATTTGCCCTGGCCCTTGCGTGACGTGGAAGCGCGAGATTTGCCCGGTCAAGCCATGGCCGAATCGGGTCCGACGGAGAGCCTGCTCCCGCCCGCCGCGTCGTCCGCTCACCCGCACCGACCAGCGAGCTAAGGGTCCTCACCTAAGCGATGCCGTGCTTCCTTTCTCGCTCCGAGCTGGCTATCCTTGCTTGCCTCCCACACTCATCCATCACAGCAGCTGGTCGCCTTGACAGCTTGCTGCGATGTCGACCTTCGTCGGGAACTTTGCTACCAACCACGATCGCCAGGACCGCATCACTGGCTCTGGCAGGCGCTTCTCCAACGCTGGCGAGAAGCTACGGCACCAGGCCGAGGACGGGCCTCGCGAGGAGACTTTCGAGGAGCAGGATGCGAGGGCCAAGGCCGACGTCGCGCAACTCGCCCGCACCATGAGTCGCCGTTCGCAGCCGGGCGACAAGAATGTCACCTCCGGCGACCCGCTCAACCCGGAGGACGGCGGGATCTTCGACCCCTGGTCTGACAACTTCGACGCCGATGCTTGGACCAAAGCCGTTTGGGAGCTTTCGTCCAATGACCCCAACACGGGCCCTCACCGCGAGGCTGGCGTCGCCTTCGAGAACCTCTCGGCGTACGGTTACGGTACCGACAGCGACTACCAGAGCACGGTCGGCAACCTCCCGCTCAAGGCGTTCGGCGCGCTCAAGGGCGCCGTCGGGCAGCACGGCCGCAAGGTGCAGATTCTCAGCGGCGTTGACGGCATCCTCGAGCCTGGCGACATGCTCGTCGTCCTCGGTCCGCCCGGAAGGTACGCTTCGCTCATCTGCGTCGCTCATACCATCCTCACTCTCGCTGACGCCTCCCTCCCTCGATAGCGGCTGCTCGACCTTTCTCAAGACGCTCGCTAACGAGATTCACGGCTACCATCTGGAAAAAGACACGAAGATCAACTACCGCGGAATCACGCCCGAGCAAATGAAGAAGAACTTCGCGGGAGAGGCCATCTAGTACGTCCTCTCTCGGAGCCTTCCAAGCTAGCTGCCTGCTGATCATCTTTGCAACAGCTCCGCCGAGACCGAGCAGCACTTCCCAATCCTGACGGTTGGCCAGACTCTCGAGTTTGCCGCTCAGGCTCGTGCGGTGCGTCCGAGGCCCGCTCGTCTCAGTCAGCGCCGTCATTGACTTGATTTTCCCGCAGCCGCGCAACCCGCCGGGCGGATTAACTCACCGCGAATGGGCGAAGCAGCTTGCAGCCGTCATGATGGCGCGCTTCGGTATCAGCGACACCAAGGACGTCAAGGTCGGCAACGACTACATCCGCGGCGTGTCGGGCGGACAGTGTGTACTTACCCTCGATGAGTTGCTCGATCGCTTGACTCACTTCCCTCGTGCAGGCGCAAGCGTGTCTCGATTGCGGAGGTTGCTCTCGCAGGCGCTCCCCTCACTCTCGTACGTGGTCTCGGGCTTCTCAACCCGGTCTTCTTCCGCTGACTCTCGCTCGACAGTGGGACAACTCGACTCGCGGTCTCGACTCGGCTACGGCGGTGTCGTTCTGCCAGTCGATCCGCTCGACTGTCAAGATGACGGGCGGTGTCGCGTGCGTCGCGATCTACCAGGCGCCCGGCCCGGCATACGACTGCTTCACGAAGGCAATCGTCCTGTACGAGGGTCGCTCGATCTTCTTCGGTCCGGCCGACAAGGCCAAGGACTTCTGGGTCGCGCAAGGCTTCGAGTGCCCCGAGCAGCAGACCGTGCCGGACTTCCTCACGGGCCTCACGTCGCCGCAGGAGCGTCGCGTTCGGCCTGGCTTTGAAGGTCGCGTGCCGCGCACGCCCGAGGAGTTCGAGGCACGTTGGAAGGCGTCGGACGAGTACCGCGCGCTCAAGGCGGAGCTCGCGCAGTACGACCAGCGCTACCCGACCAACGCCGAGCTCCTCGACCAGTTCAAGGCATCTCGTCGCGCACAGCAGCACAAGGGCGTGCGCAAGACGTCGCCATACACGCTCAGCTACTTCTCCCAAGTCCAGCTTTGCCTCCGCCGCGGCTTCCAGCGTCTGGCTGCCGATCCTTCCCTCACCGTCTTCCAGCTTGTCGGCAACTCGAGCTTGGGCTTGATCCTGTCGTCCGTCTTCTACAACCTGCCTCAGGTGTGTCGCTTTCGGAGGCGCCGCTCTGCGGCTTGCACAATCCGCTGACTTGGGTTTCATTCCCTCAGACGAGCGACAGCTTCTTCTCCCGCGGAGCGCTTCTCTTCTTCGCCATCCTTTTCAATGCCTTCGGTTCAGCGTTGGAGATTCTGACGCTCTACGCTCAGCGTGCGTGCCATGAGTGCGAATCGTTTTCCGGTTGCTGATCCTTTTTTCCCCAACAGGTCCTATCGTTGACAAGCAGGTGCGCTTTCCAGGCGGTCTTACCCGTGTCCTGCTCCTGACGTTTCAGCATTCGTTCTACTCAGGCTCGCTACAAATTCTACCACCCTTCGGCCGAAGCCGTTGCGAGCATGCTCACCGACGTCCCGTACAAGATCGTGAACGCCATCTGCTTCAACCTCATCATTTACTTCATGACCAGTGCGTTCCTCTCGCCCACGTCGCCTAGGATTCCCACTCACACGCGAGTGGCCCGCAGACCTCCGTCGCGAGCCGGGCGCCTTCTTTTACTTCCTGCTCATTTCGTTCACGCTCACCCTCACCATGTCGATGTTTTTCCGCTCGGTGGCGGCTTTGTCGAGGTCTCTCTCGCAGGCCCTCGTACCTGGTGCGATCCCTTCCGCGCACTCTGAGAAACGGCTTTCTGACGCATTCTCTCAAAGCCGCGCTCCTCATCTTGGCCCTCGTGCTGTACACCGGCTTCGCCCTTCCTGTCCGTTTCATGCTCGGCTGGATTTCGTGGATTCGCTACCTCAACCCGTGCGTGCCCATTGCCCTGTCAGCACAGCGGGCACTTCTCGCTAACGTCTATCGGCCGCCGCCCAACTCAGCATCTTCTACGGCTTGTGCGACCGAGTTCATCCTGCTCCATGCTGTCTGACACGCTGACGTATGGTCTAACTGCAGCGAATCGCTCATGGTCAATGAGTTCGTCGGCCAGAATTACCTGTGCACGCAGGCCGTACCGTGAGTTGCCTCGACTCGCCCAGCGACGTCACTCCGTTCTCATTCTCATTCCTGCATGCTTCTTGGCAGCTCGGGCCCTGGTTATCCTGGTCTTGATACGCCCAACGCCGTGTGCTCCGTTGCGGGTGCAGTTGCAGGCAGTACGTTGTTCTGCTGAATGTCGCAAGCGCTGCACTCACGTTCTTGCCCTCGGCAGCCAACTACGTCTCGGGGACGGAATACATCGCGCAGAACTACAACTATCTGAATGAGCACCGCTGGCGGTACGTCGGCGCTCGTTTCACTATTCCTGCCGTGTACTCACTCTGCCGCGCAACCTGCAGCAACTATGGCATCATCTGGGCCTTCCTTGTCGGTCTTGGCGCCATCTATATCACAGCTTCGGAGTTTATCGCCGAGGCCAAGTCGAAGGGCGAGGTCAAGCTCTACCCGCGCACTCGCATACCGAAGCACGCTGAGGAGGACAAGAAGGCCATGGACGACGCGGAGGCCGGCAGCGGCTTCTCCGGTCGGACCATCCGCGCCGACGAGGAAGACGAGGGCGTCAAGAAGGACGTGAACATCCAGCGTCAGACGGCTATCTTCCACTGGCAGGACCTGTGCTACGACATTCCCGTCAAGGGCGGAACGCGTCGCCTGCTCGACCACGTTGACGGCTGGGTCAAGGTGCGTGCGCTTTCGCGCTCAACGCGATTTGGGAGCTAATCCGGTCATCCGGCAGCCCGGTACGCTCACGGCTCTTATGGGTGTCTCCGGCGCCGGCAAGACGACGCTGCTCGACGTGCTCGCTTCGCGTGTCAAGATGGGCGTCGTGACGGGCGACATCAGCGTCGACGGCAACCCGCGCGACTCGTCGTTCCAGCGCAAGACCGGCTACGTCCAGCAGCAGGACCTTCACCTCGAGACCGCCACCGTTCGGTCTGTCTCCCTTCCTTATCTCCTGTGCGGCGCCACTTCTTCTGACACGTCTCTTACTTCGCAGTGAATCGCTCCAATTCAGCGCTCTGCTCCGCCAGCCGGCTAGCGTGCCGCGCGCCGAGAAGCTTGCCTACGTTGAGGAGATCCTTGTTCTCCTTAAGATGGACAAGTACGCCGACGCCGTTGTCGGTCGTCTCGGCGAAGGTCTCAACGTCGAGGAGCGCAAGCGCCTGTCGATCGCTGTCGAGATGGTTGCCAAGCCAGAGCTCCTCCTCTTCCTCGACGAGCCGTCGTCTGGTCTCGACTCGCAGACGAGTTGGGCTATTCTCGACCTGCTCGAGACGCTCAAGAACCACGGTCAGGCCATCCTCTGCACGATCCACCAGCCGTCGGCGATGCTCTTTGCCCGTTTCGACCGCCTCCTCTTCCTCGCTCGTGGCGGCAAGACAATCTACTTCGGCGAAGTCGGCGAAGAGTCTAAGATCCTCCGCAGCTACTTCGAGCGCAACGGCTCCGCCAAGTTCCCGCCCGGTGTCAACCCTGCTGAGTTCATGCTCGAGGTACGTCCCTGGCCCTTCCGCTGTGTCGTGCTCGGCGCTGAGCGTCTCCAATGAATAGGTCATCGGTGCTGCTCCCGGCTCGCACTCGGATATCGATTGGCACGACACCTGGACGAACAGCCCGGAGCGTCAGGCCGTTCGCGAAGAGCTCGAGCAACTCAAGAGCAACCCCAAGTCGGTCGACAAGTCGAGCGAGGACAAATGGGCGTACACCGAGTTCGCCGTACCGCTTACGACGCAATACTTCGCGGTCCAGAGGCGCGTGTTCCAGCAGTACTGGCGCTCGCCGACCTACATCTACTCGAAGCTCGTCCTCACCACGCTCGTGGTGCGTCACTTCACAAAGCTTTCGCCCAGCACGCTTAATGCGACACTGACTCTGCTCCCGATCCAAAGCCTCTCTTCATCGGCTGTGGGTTGTCGCCGCGTTCTTTTCCTTCTGACCACTCGCTGACCCTCTCCGGCTACAGTCTCCTTCTTCAAGGCTGGCACTTCGCAGCAAGGCCTGCAGAACCAGATGTTTGCAGTCTTCCTGCTCTTCACCGTGTTCGGCCAGCTGGTCCAGCAAATCAGTGCGCTATCCATTCACTCGTCATCCCGTCACTTCGCACCCCTCGCGGGTGACGATAGCACCCAGCTCGCCCTCTGTTCTCAGTCCGATGGTCGAAGGTGCCGGTCGTTGCCTGAGACCGGCGCTAACTCATCGTTGGCCCTCCACAGTGCCGCAATTCGTCTTGCAGCGTGACCAGTATGAAGTTCGCGAGCGCCCGTCCCGCGTGTATTCGTGGCTGATCTTCATGCTCTCGAATATTGTCGGTACGTACAGTCGCTGCGTGGGGAAGGCGTGAGCTGACGCTGGCGACCGCAGTCGAGTTGCCGTGGAACACCCTCGCCTCCGCCATCCTCTACTTCTGCCTCTACTACCCCGTCGGATTCTACGAGAACGCCGAGTACGTCCACACCCGCATGCAGCAGAGGATGATTTCGTTGTGTGGAGGGATTCCAGCGCGACGGGCATCCGATCTCGCGTGTGTCGCTGACAAGTGTGCATTCGCAGGCCCGGCAAGCTGCACGAGCGTGGCGCCCTGTTCTTCCTCCTCGTGTGGATGTTCATGCTCTTCACCTCGACTTTTTCGCACATGGTCATCGCGTTCAATGACACGGCCGAAAACGGCGGTGCGTCTTCACCCGATCCTCCTCCTGTTCGACGGCTGCTGACGGGGACTCGTTAACAGGCAACCTTGCCAATGTCGCATTCTCGCTCTGCCTCATTTTCTGCGGTGTTCTCGCCACTCCGGACCAGTTCCCGGGCTTCTGGTTCGTGCCGGGACGATCTCTGCCTCTTCCACTCCCGCTAATCCTCCATCCCTCGTGTTCAGGATCTTCATGTACCGAGTGTCGCCATTCACCTACCTCGCTGAAGGCCTGCTCGGCGCAGCCGTCGGCAATACCCAGGTCGTGTGCGACGACCTCGAATTCGCTCGCTTCACTGCGCCGAGCGGCCAGACGTGCGGCGAGTACATGAGCGATTACATCGCGGTGGCTGGCGGACGACTGTTGGACCCGACGGCGACCGACTGCCAGTTCTGTGCGCTCGACAACACGAACCAGTTCCTGCAGAGCGTGTCGTACTCCTACGACAACCGGTGGCGCGGTACGCCCCTTCACTGCTTGTACTTTCTGGCGCCTTTCTGATTACGGCCTCTGCTTCACAGACTTTGGCCTCCTTTGGGTCTACGTCATCTTCAACATTGTCGCGGCTTGCTTCTTCTACTGGCTTGCTCGCATGGTGCGTCTCTCTTTACCGACTTCATCGACTTGAAAGTCGCTGACTCCGCACACACGAACAGCCGAAGAAGAGTCGCAAGCAGAAGAAGCAGGAGAAGGAGGCGGCGTCGCAGGCGCAGCAGAAGACCATCAGCCGGCGCAGCGACGCGGGAAACGAGAAACAGACATCGCACTAGATTTCCCGCACTTTTCTCTTACAAGTAGCTCGTCCGTCTACAGTAGTAGCAATCTAATCACAGTAGCAAGTCACCTGTCGTACCAGACGACGATTAGGTTTCTGTCGAGGAAGCTGGAGGCGTTCTTCGACGTTCGTCGCACTCTTCTAATGCTTTCGTCTTCAGCAACTTTGCTTGCCAGCTGAGATCGATGCTCCCCGCTCCTTCTCCGCCGCGGCATGGGATGGACGGCTTGCGAAAGCCGTTTTCGACGAGGTGCGCCAACGGTGCGTTCGTTCCGTCGAACGACGCGGAGACCAGCTCGGCGCAATCTCGGAGGCTCGGACGACGGCGGAGGCGCAATCGCTGGCTTGTCCCCGCGGACTCGCGTCGGAAGTGGATTTCTCGGCAGCTGCACCGGGAGCGAGGCCGCGTGCAAGCAGCGAAATTGTGGAGACCCGCAAGGTCTTGAGGTTTGAGCTGCTTCGATCGCGTCTTCTCGCAGGAAGCGCAACGCTTGATTGGCGCAGAGTTGGAGCAAAACCTAGGCGGAAAGCGGAAGTCACGGCGCCGTGCAAGTGTCCTGAGCGTCGCTCGAGTGGTGCAACCTCTCGACGGCCTTGCCGTGCGTGCACGCGTACTCGCAGCTTCTCCTTCCCGACTCTCGCAGTCCGGGACACCACGCCTCCCGCTCACCCGCTCAACCGTATTCACTGCAGGCGATTGAAGCTGCGTCTCTAGATCACCCGACCGATCGCCTCGCCGCCATGGCCAACTTCGCGGGCAACATCACGACGAATCCGGACCGCCAGGACCGCGTCGGCGGCGTCGGGCGCCGTTACTCGACTGCTGCCGACTATGCTGCCGACCAATACCCCGAGAAGGCCGGTGAGCCAGAGGAGACGCACGAGCAGCAGGAGGCGCGCGCCAAGGAGGAAGTTGCGAGTCTGGCGCGCACGATGAGCCGTCGCTCCCAGCCCGGCGAGAAGGGCGTGCCGTCCGGCGACCCTCTGCACCCGGAGGACGGCGGCAGGTTCGACCCCTGGTCGGACAACTTCGATGCGGACGCCTGGACGAAGGCCGTCTGGGAGATGTCGGCGAACGATCCGAAGTCGGGCCCGCACCGCGAAGCTGGCGTTTCGTTCGACAACCTTTCAGCTTACGGCTACGGCACGGACAGCGACTACCAAACAACCGTCGGCAACCTCCCGCTCAAGGCGTTTGGCGCACTCAGGAGCGCCATCGGTCAGGGCGGCCGCAAGGTCCAGATCTTGAGCGGCGTTGACGGTATCCTCGAGCCCGGCGACATGCTTGTTGTCCTCGGTCCGCCCGGAAGGTGCGATAAGTTGGTCTCGCGTGCCTTGGGCCGAGCTGACGAACTGTCTTTCGTAGTGGTTGCTCGACCTTCCTCAAGACGCTGGCAAACGAGACGCACGGCTTCTACCTTGAGGAGGACACGAAGATCAACTACCGCGGGATCACCCCCAAGCAGATGAAGAAGAACTTTGCTGGAGAAGCTATCTAGTGCGTCCTCCCTCGGATCCCGGAAGGTAACGACTAACAACTGCCACGCCAGCTCCGCCGAAACCGAGCAGCACTTCCCCATGCTCACGGTTGGGCAGACGCTCGAGTTTGCCGCCATGGCCCGCGCGGTAGGTCCGCCGGCTTCAGTTCATGCCTTTCGCGCACTGACGCCCGAGCTGGACGAGCAGCCTCGTCACCCGCCTGGTGGCCTCAAGCAGCACGAGTGGGCGAAGCAGCTCGCAGCCGTCATGATGGCGCGCTTCGGTATCAGCGACACCAAGGACGTCAAGGTCGGCAACGACTACATCCGCGGCGTGTCGGGCGGACAGTGCGTTCTGCTCCGGCTTTAGCGCGACGAGAACACTCGCTAATCCGAGGTCGTGCAGGCGCAAGCGTGTCTCGATTGCGGAGGTTGCTCTCGCAGGCGCTCCCCTCACTCTCGTACGTGGTCTCGGGCTTCTCAACCCGGTCTTCTTCCGCTGACTCTCGCTCGACAGTGGGACAACTCGACTCGCGGTCTCGACTCGGCTACGGCGGTGTCGTTCTGCCAGTCGATCCGCTCGACTGTCAAGATGACGGGCGGTGTCGCTTGCGTTGCCATCTACCAGGCTCCTGGCCCGGCATACGACTGCTTCACGAAGGCGATCGTCCTGTACGAGGGTCGCTCGATCTTCTTCGGCCCGGCCGACAAGGCCAAGGACTTCTGGGTCGCGCAAGGCTTCGAGTGCCCCGAGCAGCAGACCATACCGGACTTCCTTACGGGTCTCACGTCGCCGCAGGAGCGTCGCGTTCGCCCTGGCTTTGAAGGTCGCGTGCCGCGCACGCCCGAGGAGTTCGAGGCACGCTGGAAGGCGTCGGACGAGTACCGCGCGCTCAAGGCGGAGCTCGCGCAGTACGACCAGCGATACCCGACCAACGCCGAGCTCCTCGACCAGTTCAAGGCATCTCGTCGCGCGAAGCAGTCGAAGCACGTCCGGAAGGGATCGCCGTACACTCTCAGCTACGGAGCCCAGATCGCTCTCTGCCTTGGCCGCGGCTGGCAACGTCTCATGGCGGACCCCTCCCTCACCTTCTTCCAGCTCATCGGCAACTCCATCATGGCTCTCATCGTCTCTTCGGTCTTCTATAACTTGCCCCAGGCAAGCCTGCATGTCCATCGTGCGCCCGGACGCATCACTTACGCACATCGCCATACATCTACAGACTTCCGGCTCGTTCTTCTCCCGCGGCGCTTTGCTCTTCTTCGCGATTCTCTTGTCGGCATTCGCATCGGCGCTCGAGATCTTGACCCTCTACGCTCAGCGTGCGTGTTTGTCTCGACGTCCGCCTCTTTCGCTGCGACTGACCCACTCCCGCTTCGCAGGGCCCATCGTTGACAAGCAGGCGTGTCTCCTCTCTTGCTTGCGCTCTTGCTTGCGACGAGTCGCGGACGCGGAGCGCCTGCTGATCCTTCTCAAATGCCACAGGCTCGCTACAAGTTCTACCACCCGTCCGCCGAAGCCTGGGCTAGTGTGCTTTGCGACATGCCGTACAAGATCACCAACGCCATTTTCTTCAACCTGATCATCTACTTCATGACGAGTGCGTCCGTGCTGTGCCCAGGGCTGCACGGGGATTGCCTCTGATCCCTCGTTTCCGCAGACCTCCGTCGCGAGCCCGCCGCATTCTTCTTCTTCCTGCTCATCACCTTCACGCTCACCATGTGCATGTCCATGTTCTTCCGCTCGATTGCGGCGCTCTCGCGCTCGCTCTCTCAGGCGCTTGTTCCGGGTACGACTCGATCCCGCTTGCCAATGCCGATTGCTCTGCTTTACGCCTCCGTTAAGCCCAGCTAATCCGTACTCCGCACAGCCGCACTCCTTATTCTCGCCCTCGTCCTGTACACTGGTTTCGCCCTTCCCGTCCGATACATGCTCGGGTGGATCTCCTGGGTCCGGTGGCTCAACCCGTGCGTCATCTTCGTCCATCCCGAGCCCAGCCCCTCTGACAGCTTCGTCTCTGCAACGCTCTTCACCTTTCCGCCACCGTTTCTTCACTGCTGTTCGACGATCCGGCACGACGACGCTAACGCAGCATTTTCTACGGCTTGTGAGCCCCTCTCTCACGTAGAGAAGGCACTCTCAGTCATCACTGACGGCCGCTCTCACAGCGAGTCTCTCATGGTCAACGAGTTTAACGGGCAGACGTATCTCTGCTCCGCAACGACACCGTGCGTTTCCCTCGTGCCCGCCGATTGCTGTGGCACTCGCGTCCAACCCACTAACGCCGTGCTCGCCCACAGCGCTGGTCCCGGCTACCCCGATGTCGCTTCAGGCAACGTAGTCTGCTCCGTGGCAGGCGCCATTCCAGGCTGTGCGTCCCTCCGCTCTCCTTGATTACCGCCGCTAATGCTCTCGACTTCAGCGAATTTCGTCGACGGTACCACGTACATCAATCAGACGTACAACTACTATGCGGCGCATCGCTGGCGGTGCGTTGTCATCGAGTCTTGACGCGTGTTTCCCGCGTTGATTTGCTCTTGCCATGCCGCAGTAACTGGGGCATCATTGTCGGTATTGGCATCGGCCTCGCCGTCCTCTACGTCACAGCGTCCGAATTCATCTCTGAGGCGAAGAGCAAGGGCGAGGTTAAGCTGTACCCGCGGACTCGCATTCCCAAGCACGCGAAGAAGTCGGACGCCGCGTCAGATGACATCGAGTCTTCGGGTGCTGGTTCTTCGGGCAAGATTCGTCCCGAGGACGACGAGGAGGGCGTCAAGAAGGACGTGAACATCCAGCGCCAGACGGCCATCTTCCATTGGCAGGACCTGTGCTACGACATTCCCGTCAAGGGCGGAACGCGTCGCCTGCTCGATCACGTCGACGGATGGGTCAAGGTGCGTACTCTCTTGCGCTCGACGCAACTTGCGAGCTGACTCAAAACTGTCCAACAGCCCGGCACGCTTACGGCTCTGATGGGTGTCTCCGGCGCCGGCAAGACGACGCTGCTCGACGTGCTCGCTTCGCGCGTCAAGATGGGCGTCGTGACGGGCGACATCAGCGTTGACGGCAACCCGCGCGACTCGTCGTTCCAGCGCAAGACCGGTTACGTCCAGCAGCAGGACCTCCACCTCGAAACCGCCACCGTTCGGTCTGTCTCCCTTCCTTGTCTCCTGTGCGGCGCTACTTCCTCTGACACGTCTCTTACTTCGCAGCGAATCGCTCCAATTCAGCGCTCTACTCCGCCAGCCGGCCAGCGTGCCGCGCGCCGAGAAGCTTGCCTACGTTGAGGAGATCCTTGTTCTCCTTAAGATGGACAAGTACGCCGACGCCGTTGTCGGTCGTCTCGGCGAAGGTCTCAACGTTGAGGAGCGCAAGCGCCTGTCGATCGCCGTCGAGATGGTCGCCAAGCCAGAGCTCCTCCTCTTCCTCGACGAGCCCTCGTCTGGTCTGGACTCGCAGACGAGTTGGGCTATCCTCGACCTGCTCGAGACGCTTAAGAACCATGGTCAGGCCATCCTCTGCACGATCCACCAGCCGTCGGCGATGCTTTTTGCCCGTTTCGACCGCCTCCTCTTCCTCGCTCGTGGCGGCAAGACGATCTACTTCGGCGAGGTTGGCGAAGAGTCCAAGGTCCTCCGCAGCTACTTCGAGCGTAATGGCTCCGACAAGTTCCCGCCTGGCGTCAACCCTGCCGAGTTCATGCTCGAGGTGTGCTACCGCCCGCTCGCCCCTCAGAGATCACGGTTCTGATCAATACCACCGACAGGTCATTGGTGCTGCCCCAGGAAGTCACACGGATATTGACTGGCACGAGACGTGGACCAACAGCCCCGAGCGCCAGGAGGTCCGCAACGAGCTCGCGCAGCTTAAGGGCCACCCGAAGGCCGTCGACAAGTCGAGCCGCGACAAGTGGGCGTACACTGAGTTTGCCGTCCCGCTCACGACGCAATTCCTCGAGGTCCAGAAGCGTGTCTTCCAGCAGTACTGGCGCTCGCCGACCTACATCTACTCGAAGCTTGTCCTCACCACGCTCGTGGTGCGTATCTCGTGCCTGATCGTCCCCTTCGAGGTTCAAAGGCTTACTGCTTGACTCGCTACACGTCAAACAGCCACTCTTTATCGGCTGTGCGTCCCATTAAGACGTTTCAGTCGGCGTGTCAGGCTGATGTTCTCTCGCCGCAGTCTCGTTCTTCAAGGCCGACACGTCTATCCAGGGCCTCACCAACCAGCTCTTTGCCGTATTCTTGCTGTTTACCGTTTTCGGCCAGTTGGTCCAGCAAATCAGTGCGTCGCATTTGCCTTCGCTCTCGTCGGACCATCGCGTTGTGTTTCGGCATTTGCGCATGCGCCGTCGGATCACCGAGGATCGGTGCTCGTCAGATCTCGACTGACTTATACCCGACCTTGTAGTGCCCCAATTCGTCCTTCAGCGCGATCAGTACGAGGTTCGCGAACGCCCGTCGCGCGTCTACTCGTGGTTGATCTTCATGCTATCGAACATCATCGGTACGTACAGTCACGGGCGGGCGGAGGCGTGAGCTGACGTTTGCGATTGCAGTCGAGTTGCCGTGGAACACCCTCGCCTCCGTCATCATGTGAGTCGGCTTTTTGCTCGCAACGCGAGTACCTTCACTAACGAAGCTTGCGCAGGTACTTCTGCCTCTACTACCCGGTCGGCTTCTACAACAACGCTGCGTGAGTGCTCATGTCTACGAGTCGGGCGTGGCCCGGCTGACGTTCTGATCCTCCGCAGTCCAGGCGAGCTGCACGAGCGCGGGGCTCTTTTCTGGCTTCTGATCTGGGCATTCCTGCTTTTCACGTCGACTTTTTCACACATGATGATAGCCTTCAACGAGACGGCGGAGAATGGAGGTGAGTTGCAAAAGTATCATCTCCGCTGCTGGCCTGACTCTGTCGCCGCTTCTCGCCTCTCCGCGACTTGCGCCGCACATTCTGACAACCTCTGTCACGCAGGAAACCTGGCCAACCTAATCTTCAGTTTGTGTCTCATCTTCTGCGGTGTTCTCGCCACTCCGGACGTCTTCCCGCGCTTCTGGTGAGCGGTCTTTTCTGGACCTATCATAGCACCTCAGAGCTGACGCTACCCGCTCCTTTCTCAGGATTTTCCTCTACCGGTATGTCCGACGCTCTGCCTCGGGATCTCGCAGCTCCGTTGACCATGGGCTCACTTTTGGGAACCTCCCGCAGCGTCTCGCCATTCACCTATCTCGCCGAAGGTCTCCTCGCTACGGCCGTCGGCAACTCGCGCGTACAGTGCCAGGACTACGAGTTCATCCGCTTCCCGCCGCCTTCCGGTACCGACTGCCGTGAGTGGCTCTCGGTCTTGCAAGCGACAGCGGCATCATAATTGATATGGACTATCCTCCGCAGAGACGTACATGCAGCCGTACATCACTGCTGCTGGCACGGGCTACCTGCAGGATCCGTCCTCGACGAGCGAATGCGCATTCTGCCAGATCGAGTACACGAACGATTTCCTCAGGACGTTCAACTACTCGTTCGACAACCGCTGGCGGGGTGCGCTCTCGTCTTGCTCTCGTCCCACTTCTCCTCAACTCACTTTGCGACACAATGAATTGACGCGGTCTGTCTCGCGAACCAGATTTCGGCCTCATGTGGGTGTACATCATCTTCAACGCCTTCGCCGCCTGCGTCTTCTACTACCTTGCGCGCATGGTGCGTCTTTCACGCCTCCCCCACGCGAACGGGAAATCCGGCCACCATGCCCCTCATTGACTTCGGCATCGACGCCTCGTGGCAAACAATAACACGCAATGCTGACTCTGGCTCTCGCACACACAGCCCAAGAAGAGCCGCAAGCAGAAAAAGCAGGAGAAGATCGCCGAGCAGGAGTTCGCCAAGCAGATCAGCACGCAGATCTCGCGCGGCCAGTCCGGCGAGGACTACGCCGCCCAGCGTGTCGGCGACGCCGTTCCGGCGCAGTACCACACGCAGCCGCACCACCACTCGGGTCCGTCCTCAACGGCAGCATCGACGGTCGAGGCGCCGACGAGCGCCAACGGCGTCTCCGAGAAGCATGGGCTTGCACCGGCTGTGCCGCCTTCGTCGTAAACTCCCGCAACTCTCTTTCCAAATATTCATAGTCTCCGTTCTCTTGCCCTCGCTCCTCTAGACAACCCATGGTCACTCGTTTCTTTCGCTTTTGCGTCCTCTCCGTTACTTTGCTGCACGCGATCGTTGCCGTCGTCGTGTAATCGTTAGTCGGCCGGTTTCAGTATGGCATCGCATCGCGGAGAGCGCTGCCCTCCTCCGCACTGGGAAGACTCGCTCAACGGCGGCGGCACCGGTGAGGATGGGGTAGTATGGCAACAAAGCATTGAGTGGTACAAGTTTACGCCTCCGCCGCGCCGCTTTGCTGCTCGTCAGCGAGTCGCTGCGCCCGCTTGCGCAGCCAGACACCCTTGAGCACCGTCTTGAGCTGCTCCTCGCCCGCCTTGAAATTGTCTGCGTGAGAACAAGGCACGCAGTCAGTGACGATGCTCGCATTTGCTTCCGAGAGCAGGCGAGAATCCGAGCCGTACCTTTCGCAAGCCGGATGAGCTTGTCCGTCTCTTCCTCCTTGTAGTCAAACTGCCACGTCGAGAACACCTCGAGCGGATTTGGGAACTTGGCGTCCGGCAGGAGCGGGACATAGGCGAGCGCAATCCCGTCGCGAGATGCCACTTGCTCGACGGTTGGGTGGTCGTTGCGGCAGGACGAGGCGTCTTCGGCGCGGGTCGAGCCGATCCAGATGCTGCCGGCGAACGATTTCGCGCGTCAGTTCACCCGTGAACAGGCGGTCAGCCCGAAAACGCACCTGCACCGGCTCAGAGGCGGCTCCGACGCTTGGCTCGTGGGCATTGACTTGTCCATCTCACCCGCAGCGTGCTGCGCACTTTCGGGCGCACTCCCGAGCGGGACCGGTTCCGGGTTGCGCTCGTCGACGCCCTTGCGCTGCCGCAACGGGCCCGCGATCCGCTCCTGCTTCTTGGCCTGGTCGACCTTGCGCGCCGCGCCCTCTGCCTCGCCGCCCTCGTCCGCCGGGCGCGGGAAGAGCGCCTCGACGTCTACGCGCGGCCAGCGCCCCGGCCGGCCTTCGACCTCGTACTGGCGCGAGTACTCGGCCGCGCGCTGGAACCACAGGTCTTGACTGTCGGCGCTCGCGTCGAGTGCGATGACGACGTCGCACTGCCGCCGCAGGAGAGGGAGGTACGGGAGGTTGAGATTGATGCCGGCGTCGGCGAAGCCGAGCGTGCGTGCGGAGGTGAGGGATGAGGGTAGAGACGACGGGGATGAGAGAGAAGACGAGGGAAGGCGGTAGAGGAAGTTGGGGAGCTCGGCGGGTGGGAGTGGGTGGATCATGTCGAGCTTGAAGGCATTAGACTTGACTGAAGGAGGCACACAGCGTGAGGACGCGTCAACCGAGACGGTGCGTAAGATGCGCTAGTGCGTACCGAAGTCATCGATGCGGGAGAACAGCGGCAAGCTGGCCAGCAGCGGGCGGACCTCGAGGAAGTACGAGAACAGGCTCGCCGAGAATGCGCTCGCGTAGATCCCCGATAAGACGGGGATGCCAAGCTCGGGAACGCGCTCTGCACTGCGCCCATCCTCAAATACTCGTCCGAGAGCCCATGTCGGGATCCAGGCGCCGAGCTTGTCGCTCCCGACCTCGTACGGCGTCGTCTCGAACCAGGTATACTCGGCTTTCCTGCATCGCATAGCAAGAGCGTCAGACTGGAGTAGCGGCGACACAGAGCGGCAGATCGGGACGCACGTCATCCGCTCCTTGGCCTTCTCGCCGCCTTGCCGTTCTATCGCTTCGAGCTCCTCGGGCGGCGGGATGTCGTGCCTCACTGTCGTGTAGATGGGCAGCGGCGCTTTGCCGTCGTCGGTGAGGTCGCGCTGCGCCGACGTCTTGAGCGCGCGGAGCGACAGCGGTCTCGGTGGGGGTGGCAGGTCGGGCGAGGGGACGTACAGCCTCGTCGAGACGAAGACGCCGTACGCGTCGACGAGCGAGATCTCGCCGCCGGTGCTCGCGTCCTTGAGGATGGGCGCGGTGAGGATCGCGCGCGAGGCGCCGTTGTCGACGTCGAGAAGGTCGACGAGCGTCTCGGGGCGGAGGAACGGCTCCTTGACGCGAGACCGGAGGTGGCGCAGCGTCCAGGAGATGTCGCCGCCGCCGATGGAGAAGAGCGTGTTGAGCGCCCAGCACGAGCCCGAGACGGACGAGATGAAGGTCGTCACGTCCCAAAGGCCCGTCTCCTTTGCCGCCTCGAGCGACGCCGTCGTGTTGAGCATGGCGCGGTAGCCGCCTCCGCTCGCGGCGATGGCGACGACGGGGAGGTCGCGCTCGTCGACGTCTTCGAGCGGGACGTCGATGAGGCGCGCGAATGCCGCGCGCATGTGGGCGCGACGGTTGCGCAGGAAAGCCCGCTCGCTCAGCGGAAGGTCCGTGCCGAGGCGGACGGTAGCGTCCCATTGCAGTTCGGGATGGATGGCGGGGTCTTTGCCCTCGGCGACGATGCGGCCATACGTCGAGTCGGGCCCGAGCGAAAGCTCGTCCTGTAGCTTGGAAAAGGTGGACGTGACCGAGGTGATCGAGTCGCGCCAGGACGAGAGTGCGCCCGAGACGTCGGGGATGGGGATGGTCGGGAGCGAGAGAGAGAAGTCTGGGAGCGACACGGAAGGGAGAGAGAGTGACGGCGGCGACGGGAGGTTGGGTATTCCGATGGCACGCAGCTTGTCGAGGAAACCCTCGTCCTCCTTGGCAGCGGCGGCGGCAGCAGCAGCGTCCTCCTGCGCCCTCGCTTGCCTGCTGTGTGCGGGCTGATCGTCGCAGCGGAGAGAGCGGGACCACAGCGACCTCGTCGCCGCGAGGGTTTCCCGCCCAAGCCGCTTCCCTTCGAGCCCGATGCCCACGCCTAGCCCTGCACCCGCCAGGAGCACGGAAGAGGCGACGAGCGAGTGCGCGGGACGAGTGATCGAGAGCGAGCGGGACGAGGACGACGCCCACCGCCGCGGGACAAGCCGCCGCTGGTAGGTGCGAGTCTGTAGAGCAGCACGAGTGTCGTGCGCACCCGCTCGGAGCATCGGAACGCAGCCGGCGAGGGTCGACGAGCGAACCCCGATCATCCGGTTCATCGCTCTCTCGCTCGTCCCACGCCGCCGTCTCCGCGCAGGGGAGGCGCAGACTCGCTCAGCATGGCCACGAGCACGCCAGCTGCTGCCCCAGAGCCCAAGGAGGGCGGCAAGGAGGCGCGACAGCACCGCCGCCGCGAGCTGCGCGCACTCAACGCCGACGCCTGGATCCGCGCTGGACCGCCCGGTGCGCCCGTGGAGGCGCTTGCACTGCCACGGGGACACGCCTGCTGACCCCAGGAGACCCGCGCGCAGACCACCTCGGCAAGCTCGACACGAGCCTCAAGCGGCACACGGCGCTCCTCGTCAAGTTCCGCTCGTCCCTCCACCTCGCCGCAGCCGTTCCTGCTCTCGTCAAGGAGATCTCGCAGCTCTCGCTCGAAAAGTACGTCGAGGAGGCCGTCGGCGCAGTCGTCGAGGGGCTCGCGAAATGCAAGACGGCCGCAGAGACGGCAGGCGCGGTCGAGGTGCGTCGCCAGTCCCTGACTGCCGGCACGTTCGCTCTCGCAAGGCTGCTGACTGATACGCGGGACATATGCGCAGGTCGTGTCGGCCATGCACCAGCGATTCCCGGACCTCTTCACCCCGCCCTTCGTGGCCCTCCTGCTACAAGGCCTCAAGCCGGGCAGCTCGACCGCCTCGGACAAGGACATCCGCGAGAAGGAGGACAACGCGCGCATCATCAAGCAGCGAGGCTTGCTGCGCGTCGTCGGCGAGCTCGAGGCGGTCGCCATCGTGCGCAAGAACGAGGGCAAAGGCTTGACGGGCGAGGTTACCTGGGCCGCGCTCAAAGAGCTAGTGCGTGTGTTCTCCCAAGAGCACCTTTGCTTGACGTTGCACTGACCGAATGAGTGTAGCTCACTTCCGACAAAGAGGCGCTCGCCCTCGTCGCGCCGCTCGCCATCGCCTTTGCCAAACACCTGGGTTCCGTCTACCTCCCTCCCGCCGAGCCCGCCGCCCCCGCAGCTTCAAGTACCACCGAAGCCTCGTCGACACACGACTTTCCGACACTCGCGGCAGCCGAACCGGACGATCTCGTCCCACGCGAGATGAAGGACAAGTTCCGCAAGCTGCTCGTCGCCTATTTCGAGGCGCTCGGCAAGCGTGAGCAGAAGCTGCACCTTGTGCGTTCACTCCCTTTGCCCTCGTCCGCGAGGCTCGCGCTGACTGATGACGCCCTTGCAGGACCTGCAACGGCAGGACAAGCGCAACCACGAGGCCTATATCCGCTCGGGCGAGGTGTTCGAGGACCGCGAGAAGAACTACGAGAAGGCCGTCAAGTCGTGGGAGCGCGGCTGGGCCAGCGTGACGCAGTGCGTCTCGCGTCTCGCTTTTACCGCCGGCTTATCATCGATTTGTGCTGACCTGCTCAACCGTCCAGGCTCTCCGAGGTCCTCGCCCTCCCGCTCCCCGTCCTCCCCTCGCTCCAATCGACGCTCAACACGGCCTTTGTCACGGCGGGCTCGTCCGGCGCGACGGCGGGCGAGGGCGACCTCGGCCCGCAGAGCCTGTGGGCCGACGAGGAGGAGAAGAAGTTCTACGAGGACCTGCGCGAGCTGCGCGGAGAGGTGCCCGCGGCGGTGCTCGGCGTTGCTGAGGACAGCAAGGAGAAGGAGGGCGAGAAGGAGGCCGGTACGGACGAGAAGGAGGACGAGAAGGCTGACCCGGGCAAGGAGGAGGCGGATGCGCGAATTGACGATGCACCTGAAGCGGCTGACGCAGAGTGCGTCCCGATCATATGACTCCGCGACATTCCTGCTGCTCATCGTCATTCTCGTCCCGCAGAGACCCGGTCGCCAAGCTCGACACGGCTGAGCCCGACCCGGCCATCCCCTCTGGCCCGGCAGCGCAGCTCAACGGCATCCTCGCGCGCTTGCCCGAAGCGTCGTCCAAGGCCTCGATCGACACGATCGCCGTCGAGTTTGCGTTCCTCAACAGCAAGGCGGCGAGGAAGAGGCTCGTCAAGGTGCGTCTGCGTCGCAGCGTGGTATCTTGAGGTGCTTGTCCTGACGCGGAAGTTCCTGGCGCAGACGCTCGGTTCGGTCAGCCGGAACCGCCAGGACATCCTCCCGTACTACGCTCGCCTCGTCGGCACGCTCAACCCGTACATGCCGGACGTGGGCAAGGAACTCGTCGCACTCGTGAGCCTGACTCATGGTCCTCTCGAAAGATGCCGTAGCTGACGTTCCAGTCCAGCTCGAGGACGAGTTCCGGTACTTGCAGCGGAAGAAGAACGCCGACTTGGCCGAGACGAGGTCGAAGGTGCGAGCCCCTCACCCCCGCCTGGCCATCACGACACTGACATCTCGCTTGACAGAACCTCCGCTTCCTCTCTGAACTCACCAAGTTCAAGGTGACGCCTCAGCACGTCGTCTTTTACATCTACAAGGTCCTCCTCGACGACTTCTCCGGCCCCAACATCGACAACTTCTGCACCATGCTCGAGGGCTGCGGCCGCTTCCTCCTGCGCAGCGAGACGACGGGCGAGCGCATGCGCCAGGTGGTCGAGACGATGAAGCGCAAGAAGGCCGCGATGCACCTTGACGAGCGTCAGTCGGCCGCACTGGAGAACGCGTACTACCAGGTGTGCCCATTCTCGCGGCTAACGTCCCGTCGGATGCTCACCGAAAACCTATTGCAGTGCGACCCGCCTGACCGCCCGGCGATCCCGCCCAAGGAGCGCACGCCAATGCAGCTCTATCTTCGCCACCTGTTCTACAACGTCCTCAACCGCAACTCGAGCGACAAGGTGCTCAAGCTCGTGCGCAAGCTGCACTGGGAGGACCCGGCTGTGCGCCTTCTCTGTCCAATGCTGAGCCGCAAGAACCGCAGCTGACGCCTCCGACGAGCAGATCGTCCGCAAGCTGCACAACGCGTTCACGAAAGTGTGGAAGATCAAATTCAGCAACGTGCACCTCTTTGCTGTCCTCTTGTACGACCTCGGCCGGTACCACCCCGAGTTCAGCGTTGCCGTCATCGACGACGTGCTCGAGAACATCCGCTCGGGGATGGAGGTCAACAACTTCAAGTACAACCAGCAGCGCGTCGCGACGGTCAAGTACCTCGGCGAGATGTACAACTATCGCGTGATTGACTCGCGCGTCGTCTTTGACACGCTCTGGTCGCTCGTCACGTTTGGTCACCGTGCGTTCCGGATCCTCTTGGTCGCCGCTGTTGCCGAGCGCGGGCTCACGAGAGAATTCTTCCGTGCAGCCGACGGTCGCCCGTTCCCCGAGACGCCCTCCGCGATCGACTCGCTCGACGACTACTTCCGCGTACGCCTCGTCTGCACCCTCCTCGACACGTGCGGCGCGTGCTTCGACCGCGGCACGCTCAAGAAGAAGCTCGACAACTTCCTCACCTACTTCCAGGTGCGTGGCGCTCGACCTCACATGTGCGGCACAGTGTCTACATGACAGATCCGCTAACTTTGGCGCGGCTGCCAACGCAGATGTACGTCCTCTCCAAGGGCGCGCTTCCGATGGACGTCGGATTCATGTACTCGGACACGCTCGAGCACCTGCGGCCCAAGCTGGTGCGCTTCGCAACGTACCCGGAGGCGGCGCTCGCGGTCGAGGACATGATGGCAGCCGTGGCAAAGGAGGGTGAGCGATCTTGACCGAAAGTCCCGATCTCGCCGGCCGACACTGATGCTTCCGTTGTGCGCAGCACCGACCGACGAGGAGCAGGAAGAGCAGGAGGCGGAAGGCGAAGGCGCGAGGCCTGGAGCAGACGAGGAGGGTGAGGACGGTTCCGAGACGGAAGGCGAGAGCGATGTACGTTTCGGTTCCTTAGTGACTACCGCGAGCGGTGCTGATTATAGGCCTTCTGCAGGACGACACGGTCGAAGCGGACGACGCCGACGGCAAGCCGACCTTCGTGGACGAAGACGAAGTCGACGAGGAAGGCGGGCGTGGTCGCGACCCGAATGCCATGACGCAAGACGAGGAGGACGAGTTCGCGCGCGAGCTCGCCAAGATGATGGTGTCCACGGCGAGCGAGGCCCGCGAGCGCAAGCCCGTCTCGCTCGACGTGGGCATCCCGCTCATCCGTCGCCAGCAGCAGCAGCAACAGCAGCAGCAGAGGGGCGCTGAGCACGACGTCGGTGCTTCGGACGCTGTCGAGCTGGAGGAGCAGCGCGGCATGCAATTCACCCTGCTCACGAAGAAGGGCAACAAGCAGCAGGTGCGTTGTCATACCATCCCTTCCGATCCGCAGCTCGCTCACCACTCCTCGCGCTGCCATGCAGGCACTCGCCATGGAGATTCCTCGCGACTCGTCGATCGCCATGAGCACGACGTTGCAGCGCGAGCAGAACAAGGCCGAGCAAGAGCGCCTCAAGCGTCTCGTGCTCGACTACGAGTCGCGCGAAGAGGAGCTCGACAAGCAGGGTGCGTTGCTCTCGCTGACTCGGGGTAGCATTGACGAGGTCGCTTACGCTCCGACTCACAGCTCTCAAGGAGTCGCTCGCTCGCCGCGGCATCGTGCTGAACTATGGTGCTGGTACGCTTGTCACTATCTCGTTCGACGGAGCCACCCTGCTGACTGTGGGCAAGCAGAGAACCGGAGGAAGGGCGTCAAAGTTCAGGTGATTCCCTGATCCCCTTCTTCCCTCCCTTTTCCCCTTCGGCTCGTCGAGCCAATCCACCCGTTATGCCTCTCCCTCCCATGTTTTGTATCCCTCCTTACTTCCCTCTTCCGCCTGTCGAGGGCAGAGATGACGTTCTCTCCCGTCATCCTCGCCCGGAACTCGACCAGGCTTTGTCGTCTTCGTCGACGGCGCCAGCGCCCGTCTCGTCGAGCGCCTCGACTTCGAGTGCAATGCCTCGCCCTTCGTCGGCGCCCACAGTTGACAAGGAGAACGCGCCGTTGCGCGCGGCATCGTCGGTGCCGCCGTCCACGCCGTCCAGCCAGCCCTCCTCGAGCCGCGGTCGCGGTCGCGGTCGCGGTCGTGGCGGTGGACGGGGCTCACGGGGAGGTCGCGGTGGCGCCGGGCGCGGCAGGGGCGGCTCGCGCGGTGTTGGCGATAGGAGGCCGAGCGGCGCGCGCGAGGAGAAGGACAAGTTCGAGGATGCACCCGGGATGTGGGAACGCTGAAACTCGACTTGCGTTGCTTGAGCTTTGCCCATCCATTTTTCTAGGCTCTCTGCAGAGCGCAAAACGCTGAAGCACAGCTCGCATGCGCGGAAACGCCGGCACTGCCAGACTTGTGGTTGCCACCCTCGACCTGGATCTACGACGGAGACGGTCCCTCTGCCGCCCGCTCGCCGAACTCCTTCCTCCAAGTCTCGATGTCCACCTCGCGCACGAAGTCCGACGCCTGCTGCTCGCCGAGGTACTTCCGCAGCTCGGTGAAGTCGTCCTCGTGCCGGCAGAAGAGGAACGTTCCCCACTTGGTTTCCTCGAAGAACGCCTCGTGCCATGATGCGTCGCGCGGCGGTGCATCGAGCCTCGCAGGGACCTCGCCGTCGATGCGCAAACCGGGCGGCGCCCGCTCGAGAGCCGCGCGTTGCCCATGACTTGAGCAGTCTTTCGGCCAGACTGGTCCGAGCCAACCAGGCAGTAGATGGAATGGTTCAAATCGGGCATCCTCCCGCCAGACAAACCCGACGTCCGCCCAGGCTGCGCCGTACCGCTCGGGTCTGCCGTGGTCGAGCGTGAGGCGGCGCAATGTGTGGTGCCGCGCCGCGAGGTCGAGGATACCAGGTAAGAGGTAGTCGGTGACGGTGGAGCCAGCAAGGAAGACAAGGTGCTCGAGGGCCGGTAACGAGTTGAGGAACATGAACAGGGCGGATCCGGCGTGGGCGCAGGCGGCGCCGCCTAGTTCCAATCGCTTGAGGGACCGAAAGCGCCCCGAATCGCGGATTTGGAGCGCAAATGGCCAGGCGTCGGGCCAGAATTCGTCGGTGGCGGAAGTGAGGGAGAGAGCCTCCAAAGTAGAAGGCAGACAATCTAACGCCGCCTGAGCGTCTGAGGGGGACGTGAGCTGGAGGTCCAGGCAACTGAGCGCCGGAAAGACGCGGGAGAAGTCGATCCCTCGATAGCTGCGTTGTTTGAAATTGACTCCGAGAGAGTCAATGAGCGGATATTGACCTCGCGCGAAGTCCACAAGGTCGTCTGGCGACACGACGGCTTCGAGAAGGAGGCGGCGGGAGGGGCCGTGTGAAGGCAAGTGCCGGACGATCTGGTGACAAATTTCGATGACTTCGGAATCCACGTGCTCGAGGCGGAGCCTCCTGAGGTGCTGCAGGTTGAGAATCGCCCAGATGAACATGTCGCGAGCGACACTCCTCGTGGCGACACCGGCGGCAGCGTAATCCGCCATGCTGATCGTGAGTCGCTCGACGAGGCTGGCCAGCCTTTTGTTGGCCTTCAGGGCGTCCCACACTTCGGCGAGACGGTCGAACGAATCGACGCAGATCTCGCGGTAGAGGTGTTTCTGCTGGAAAGGGTAGAGGGCTCGGCAAATTGGCGCGGGTGTGGCGCGGCCCCGATGCGCGTGTCGAAAGATCTCGTCGAGGAGCTCGTTGGGCAGGCTCAGGATGGTGACGGATGCTGACGAGTCGATGGAGGACAATGAGCTGACGAGGTTCTGCAGAAGGTGGAAAGGGATCAGCGCGGGAAGGCCGAGTCTGTAGCGTGCTAGGGTACCTCTTTGGTCATCCTGAATTCGTACTTGAGCGAATCAAGCGGATGCAAGCGGGCAAGAGCGGGCGGACAGACAAGAGGAGCGAGCCCGGGAGCGAGGGCCCCTCCAGCACGGTGCTCCTCTGGGAGGTAAGGCGTGCAAGAATTGGTTGACTGTACAGATGATCACGTACCTGCACACCCTTTCGCCAGCCCCCTTTGTGGTAGTCGCGTTGTTGCTTCCCCTCGTTCTCTCTCGCTTCCTCCATTCACTCGCCCTCTCTTGAACTCGTCCCAGAAGCCATGCAGGGCGAGTGAAGTTGCTGAGGCCCTGTCTGGGCTGTGTCACTCTCGCCCGCCTCGCGCTCGTCTCGCCTCCTCGCTTGGTTCGCGTCCTTCGTCGTCGTCACCTTGCTGGGTCTCGACTCTCTCTTCGCGAGCGAGGGGGTTGCCAGGGGGTCTACACTGGCATAGTGCTGCCTGTACGTACGCCTGCAAGCGTGATGCTGTGCCGGACAGCCTCATTGACCTTCGCCCGCGTCATCCCCAACCCGCTCAGGCCGCCTCTTGCCTGCCTACACTCGGTGAGTCCGTCCACATACGGCGCTCGATGCGAGGACGTGCACTGTGTCTGCGAAGGGCGCCACACTACCTCAGACAGTTCCCGACGGGAACCCTTCTCCGCTTGTGCGCAGATGCACCTGCCAGTCGAGACCGTGACATCCGCCTCGTCGTGCGTCGTCCAGCCGTTCGGGCGGCGCTCGTCTCGCGGACGGCATCCTTCACAGAGCAGAGACTGACAAGAACGCCGGTGACGCACACAGGTCAGCTTTAGCGTTTCCCGGGGGCCTTCGAAACGGTGCGTCGCCCAGTCGTTCGGGTCGGGCTCGAAAATGCGGCGAAAATGCACACCACCCCTTGGAACTCTCATGCATGAACGGCACTGACGAGAACGCCGGCGGCGCACCCAGACTTGCTGTTGTACACGGTGCGTTGCCGTTCCGCCCGGGCTGCCTTCAGATTGCGAATGCGACCCGAACGATCCGCGAATGCGACTCGAGCGATCCGCGTCTGCGTCCGCGTCTGCGTCTGCGTCTGCGTCTGCGTCTGCGTCCGCGTCTGCGTCTGCGTCTGCGTCTGCGTCCGCGTCTGCGTCTGTGTCTGCGTCTGCGTCGTCTGGGTCAGTGTACGGTGTTTCGCGAGGTTGCAGGTACAAGCAGGAGCAAGTTCGCGAATTTCAATTTGGTTCGACGACCGGTGTCTGCGTTTGCGCCGACTCACGACTGACGACTCACGATGAATGGCAATTACTACTTTCTGTCGGAGGGCTGACGAGGGGGGCACAGCAACGCACTCGGCGCTTCCTCTCTCGCGAGGAGAAGCGCTGACTCCTTTCGA
Organism: Rhodotorula paludigena; assembly: GCA_036244875.1. Lineage (NCBI taxonomy): Eukaryota > Fungi > Basidiomycota > Microbotryomycetes > Sporidiobolales > Sporidiobolaceae > Rhodotorula > Rhodotorula paludigena. Next base: position 801,142 of record BQKY01000014.1, read on the forward strand.
ACCGCGCAACAGCCTTCGAGCGATTCGTGGCACTTCTCGGTGCGTCATCCTCCCTTCCGGGCCTTCCTCGCGCAAGTAAGACAGGGCCCTCCGTGGCACAGCCTCGAACAGTCGGCCACACGGGCGGCTGTCGGAGGGCGCCTCACCTTCGGACGCAATCTGGGACTGAACGAGGTTGGCGGTGGCGCACCCAGGCATCTCTGCCGCATCGAGGACACGACTAAGATACAGATCTGTACAATGTCTCAAGGGCTCAACTCTACAGCTTCGACGTCTCGTCCTTCGAGATGGTGATGACGACCTGCGAGAGCGAATGCAAGCGAGTCAGGCCATGTCGCAGCGCTGGAGGATTTCGCAGCAGCGCACCTTGCCAAACTGGCCGCCGCGCTTGAGCAGCTGGAAGCCCTCCTCGGCTTCGTCGAGCCCGCTGAGAGCCGTGTCGACGACGGGCTTGATCTGGTGTTCGCCGATAAAGCGGATCGCTTGCCAGCACTCGTCGCGCGAGCCCATCGTTGACCCTGTGGGTCCAGGAACTCGCCGGATCAGACAAAGTCGCCGGGAAGGGACGATGCCGAAAGAGCGCGCACGTACCCTTGAGTTCGACGTTCTTGAGCACCGCCGGCATCGTCAGCTCGATCGGCTTGCCGCTCGTCTGACCGTAGCACGCGACGACCGCGCCGTCCTTCAGCAGGCGGATGAGTTGCGCGACGAGCGGGCCACCGGCCGAATCGATCACAGCGTCGAGGTAGGGGCGCGTGGAGGGGAGGAGCTGCGCAAGCTGCTTTGGCCAGTCCTCTGCAGGTCACAGCGTCGTCAATGGCGTACAACTCACGAGCCTGGAAAGCGGAGGAAGGCGCACCATCGCGGTAGTTGACGCCGCCCTGTGCGCCCAGTTCCTGCGCGCGCTTGATCTTCTCGGGCGAGGACGACGTGACCCAGACCTTGGCACCTACAGTTCCCAAAGCAAAGCTTCACAATCAGCGAGAGTTTCGCTTAGACGACGCGGACTGGAGTCAAGTGCACGACGGACCTTTCGCGACGGCGAGCTGCAGGGCGAGGATAGCAACTCCTCCGCCAATCCCGGTGATCAAGACATTGTCGCCCTCTCGGACGTTCGCCTTGGTGAAAGTCGCCCTCCAGGCCGTCAGCGCACCAAGCGGGACCGCAGCGGCCTCTTCGCGCGACAGGTGCTCCGGACACTCGATCACGTCGTCCTTTCCGACCGCGACAAAGTCGGCAAACGTGCCCCTCCCGCCCGTCTGCTTCACGGAGCCGAGTATGCCAAACTGCTGGTTCGGTACGTCCGGGCCGAGCGGGGACGAGTGCCAGCCGACGGCGGGAGCGACCAGGACGCGCTTGTTCGCGAGCGGGTGCGAGGCGGGCGAGACGAGAATCCCGACAGCATCGGCGCCGAGAATGGAAGGGGCTTCGGGGGAGTGGAAGATGGTGCCGGGGTAGAGGCCTGCAACGGACGACGCGCGTAAGCCGGGTAAGGGGACGAAGAGCGAGGACGAGCGAACTTTGGCGCTGGAACACATCGCGGTGATTGAAGCCGGCGGCTTGCACCTTGACGAGGACTTGATCTACGGTGGCAGAGCGAGTCGAATAAGCACGTAGGTCTCGTACACAGTCAGGATCGGATCGAGCTGATCCAAGTGGGGCACGAAGAGAGCGGAGCGACGACAGCCGCGCTGGACGGCCGCGAGAGCTGGCAAGATTGCACGTACCATCCTTCGGAGTCGGCACGGGCAGCTCCTCGATCTTGACGGGGTGCCAGACCTTTGGGCCGGGCTTGAACTCGCCTTCGGTCTTGACAAGCACGAGCGCGCGCATCGAGCTGGGCGTGGCCATGGGAAGGTGCACAGGAGCAGGAGAGGTGTATAAAAGGCTCTGTCGCTGTACCAGACCGCACAAGAGACAGCAGCGAACTGACGAGGAGCAGTCGGCGAGGTGGGGAAACGGCGAGGACAATGACCGGAGTTTCTCGCTCAACGTCGTGCGAACTGGGCTTACTGAGCTGCGTCAGGCAGGCTGCAAAGCATCGAAAGCGCCATATTGCAAGACGAATACAAGCCAGCGATAACGGGCGACTCTTCGATAGCGCGCAGAACGACGAGGGCTTCACATTGTTGCGAGAAGGAAGCGCATGCAATGCAGCGTCGCTATTCCCGCGAGAGGAGCAGCACTTCGAGCTCCTTACGCAGCGCCTTGGCCTCGTCCCGGAACTCCTGCGTCCCCTCCAGCACCCTCAAGTGCTCGTCCGCCTTTTCGAGGTCTCCCCCCTCGCCCTTGTCCTCCCGCTGCGCCGCGCCCTCTCCCCGCGATAGCCGCATCTCCCACTTGACCAGCCACAGGTACACCCGCCCCATCTCTGCCGCGCCCGCGCCGCTCTGCAGCCCCTCGGCGAGCGCGCGGCGGTGGTACGCCGCGGCGTGCGCGCCCTGCCCGAGCGAGGCGTACAGCTTGCCGATGCGCAGACATAGATCCGAGCCGTCGCCTGGCTCGGTCGAGAGGAGCGCGCGCTGGTGAGAGCGGATCGCGTCGGGAATGCTGCGTGTCAAAGGACGCAAGCTGTAGTCAGCACCGAGCGCTGTGCAAGGCCCTGCGCGGCCTCTCAAGCGCGCCAATCGCACACAGAGAGCCCGCAGCAGAAACCGAGCAAGACCACGACGCACCGCATCAGCTTCTCGTAGCACGTCGCGAGCGCGCTCCACATCCTCGCGTCGTATGGCCGGAGCGCCGTCGCGCGCTGGTAGTAGTTAAGCGCGTAGAAGGGCTCGCCGAGCAGCTCGTACGTCTGGCCGAGGCCGTACCATGCGCGGTAGTCTTTTCGGTTGACGTCTGGGCGCGCAGAGAGGAGAAGGCGATCCGGAGGTCAACGCAAGCCCACGCGGAGTACGCGCGGCACGAGCGAGAGATATGACATCGTTGAGGTCGGGCTCGATCCGGCAGCACCGAAGCAGGGGCGAGGAAAGAACACGCACCGACCGCCCGCCGGTAGCTCGCAATCGCCGCGTTCGTGTTCTTGATCTCAACGTACTCGTGGCCCATGAGCGTCCACGCCGAGAGGTATCCGCGGTCGAGCTTGAGTGCGCGGCGGAAGTAGACGATGGCCTTTTCGTGGTCGCGCCGGAGCGAGTAGTAGTTGCCTGCGAGTGCAGGAGGCAGATGTGCGCAAGGTCAGTCACTCTCATCCACTGCACGGAATTGCCCCAGCTCGCACTCGAGAGTCGAGAGGCAGCGTGGCAGAAGGGCGGAGTACCGACTCACCGACGAGGCAGCACACCTCTGGCCGGACGCGGTCGACGCGCGAGTACTCCTGCGCAAGCGCGGCGAGCTCGGCGCGCTTCTCCGAGACGTAGAGGATGTTGGACAGGATGTCGACATCGTCGAGGCGGTACGGGTCCGTCTGCTGTAACGACTCGAAGAGGTGCGTCGCCTCATCGAATTCTGTGCAAGAAGGCACACGCGCTTCTCAGTTTCTTGCTCGCTGCGGAGCAGGATCGTGAACCGGGCGAAGGGCGGTCGCACGCACCTCGCACATGGTAGTGCACGAGCGCGCGCATGCCCGTGATGACGGAGCACTGCGTGCCAAAGACGCCCTCGAGCTCGTCGAGCACGTCGTGCAGCGCATCGCCCGCCGAATGGATCTCGAGCGTCGCGTGCACGTAGAAGAGCAGGAGCGGGTAGCATCGCGGGAGGAAGGGGAGGGTCGCTTCGAGCTGTGCGCAACAAGACTCGTCTGAAGATCAGGCTTGTTTCTGCGGGTGATGCGGGTCCGACCAGACAGCGACATGAGACGCACCTCTTCCGGCCCGTCGAGACATTCTGCAATTCTGAGCCACGCGCTCCAGTTGTACGGCTCGATGCGGACCGACTGAGTGAGGAGCTCGAGTGCGACGAGGCGCTCGTCGACCTGCCCTGCTGATGCTGCGCCCCCATGCACTCCGGACGGCCCTCGCGGGTGAATGGGTGCAGGAGCAGTCGGTGCGCGAGAGAGAAAGAGGAGAGCTTGCCTGCATCGAGAGAACGGGGTGAGAAGGCTTGCAAGGTCGAAAGGAGCAGAGGGCGACGCACATGTACAGAAGCCAAGCGTCGTTGACGACGTCGGCTTCGCCAAAGGACGCAATCTCGTCTATCAGTTCTTGCGTGTACGGGTTGATCTGCGGTCGGTCCTTGACGCCGAGGAGCTCGCCCGCTTCTTCCTGCAACCGCTTCTCACCCGCCTGTCGACGATTCCAGTAAGCGCGGAAAGCTCTCGAGAAAAGGGCGGCATACGCACGAGGTACTTTGCGTACGTGCGCAGCCACCGCGCCTTACCGCCCGAGCAATCGCGTAAGACGTGCGCCGCGCGGAGGAGCTCGTGGCTTCGCATGTAGGCCGACGCGAGCGCGTACAGGTCCTGCTCGTCGTCGTCGCGCTCGGCCGAGCGCTGGCGATACAGCTCAAGCTGCTCGAGCTCGGCGGACGCAATGCCGGTTCCTGCCGCCGCCGAAGCGAGGTGCGGCATGCGGTCGTCGAGGCCGGCCATGCTGCGCTCTGCGACGGGGCTCGACGCGTCGCCCATCGAGACGACGCTGCCGAGGCTCTCGCGCCCGCCACCTGCGCCGCTGCCACTCGGCCCGGGTCCGCCGCCAATGACGCCTAGATGCGCAGGCAGGCCAGGGAGACTGGGCCGCCCTGGTGCGAGTCCTGGTCCTCCCGCTCCGAGAGTCTTTACGCCGCTGGCGCCGGGCGTGCTGCTTGCGACGGTGCTCCCGCCGGGGGTCTTTACGGGCGTCGAGGTGCGGAAGTGGACATGGGGCGAGCCGTGGTGGTGGTGGTGGTGGGGTGTTGCGGTGCCGGTGCTGGTCCCCTGCTGCCGGAGGTCGCGGCGCTGGCGGGCGGCGGAATCGGGCGGGAGTGCGGCGAGAAGCTCTGCGGCGCACTTTGCGGCCTGGGGCACGTGGCGGTCGAGGCAGTCGCGGGAAGCAGCGCGGAGAGAGGCGCGGAGGGAAACGAGCGAGGGCGCACAGCCAGCGAGCGAGGGACGCGGGGCTGGCGCAGCCATGCGTGGGAAGCTTTGCACAGCGCACGCTCGAGTCCAGGCAAGCAGAGAGCGCGAGTGACGAGAGCAAGAGAGCCGCGTTGAACGAGGCGATGCACCGAAACACAGACGCGACTGCTGCAACCAGGAGCAAGGGCGAGACCTGCGACCTTCTCCAGAGATTGTACTAGACATTCTGCACCCCTCAACCGCGCACTCTGCAAAAGTCGGGGCAGCGTCGACGACCTCGCGGATTTTTGGTGAGCGCGGCTCTGTCTCCTTCTCCTCACTCGCTCCGCCTTTGCTCTCGCGCGGACGGTCTAGAGCTGGCTGCACCGCTCCAGCGGACCAGACTGTCTAGCTACCGCACTCGGCGCTGCTCAGTGCGCCGTCGCCATTTTGCTGGAGGTCCGTCACTTTTTCCCTCGCGTCCCCTCTCCCTCTCTCCTCTCCTCGCCCTGCGATGAACATTACACAACCAATAAACCCCCGATCGACCGAAAGGGCGACGTGAGGGAGATCCAGTGTAACAAACATGCATCACCAACTGAAGGCACCTCTCCTCGTCGGCTTTCGAGCAACAAAGCATCGACCACGTACCGAAGGACCCGCAGGCTGACCCCGTTCATGCCTACACAGATTCTGCTGGCTGCTTGTACATGCTCGCGGACGTTGACAGCGGGACTCGGCCCGTTTTTCTTCACCGTGAGCTTCCTTTCCCCGACTCTCCTCGACCACGACAACCAGGCGAGACGAGCACGTTCGCCAGCGATGAGTTCCACAACTCCAGTTCTGCTACTGAGCACATCATGCGGACATACGGACCATACCAAAAGCTTTACCTCATTCTGAGGCACCCATAACTTGCTCGTCTCGCCTCCGCGGCGTCCAAGCACCTGCCCCGTGACTAGCGAACCGCACACTGACACTTCTCGTGTCATTGTCGACAGGCTCCTCTCCTTCGCTCGCAGTTCCTCGACACGCGTCTGCGTTTCTGCTTCGTGAGCTTCTTTTCCCACATGTGCGCTGTTCAGCAGTGCACCCTGTCGCTTCGCCGCCATCGTCCTATGATGCATTCAGTTTATCCATTCGCCGATCAGCGGCCCTCTCGACGTCCCCGCCTCTGTGCCCTCTCTTCTCCTTTTCCTCCGCGTCGTGCACGGCGTGCCTGCTTTGCTCGCCGACTACCTCTCGCGCTTGCTCTTGTCTCCTGCCGTGCGGCGGTGTGGGCTCGTTTGGCGAGGGCGGACGAGGGAGACTTGTGCCTGTCCCGCAGCAGGCGCGCGGAGCGTGCTGGCATGGTGTAGGGCGGAGCAGGGGCAGGAAACCCCTCTGAGGGGGACTACTGTCTCTGCTTCGTCTTTCGCTGTGCTCGTGCGCTCTCGTGCGCCCGCATTGCGGGTGGGTAGAGCCTCTCTTTCCCTTCTCGTCGAGCGGGTCTGCACCTCCGTGCGGTGGAGCAGGGTCTGGCTCTGGAGGGAAAGGCGGGACTCACGAGGCGGGATCACGCGCTGTGTGCGCTTTTGGAGCGAAGGAGAGGCGGGAGGGTCTGGCGGGCTGGTCGGGAGGGAGTAAGGAGGTCAACCTAGGCTTGGCTGATCACGCCCCCTCCTCCCGGAGTTGAGGGGGCGGCGATGGCGGCGCGACGGGATCAGCAGCTTCTTCGTCGCATAGGACGACAGCACTGACGCTGGTTCCTCTCGACCTGCAGATTGTCTTCCTTGGCATCGTCGGTCTCCGGGTCTTCGACCTTCCCTTGCAGTTTCTTGCTCCGCAATGCAGCCCCTTCCACTACACTCGATTGCCTCTCGCGAGATGTGAGAGCGTCAGTGCACCGAGGCAGAGTCCTCACCCAGCGAGAGCCGATCGTTTGCATGCCGTGGGTCGCAACTTCGTCGGCGCCGCCCTGCCATGCGCTCTCCATCTCTCTCGGCGAGCCTCTCCTCCGAAAGAAAGAGACAACAACGATGCAGCGAAAGCCATGCGATGCGATGCGAATGGAAAGGGAAGCACCGTCTACCAAGTCACGGCCAACCCGTTGACCTCCTCCGTCTCGACGGCGCGATAGCTCGTCCGGAGCAACTCCTTCCTCCTCGCGTCCCGGTCTCCCTCGCCAGCGCCTGCGAGCAGTGCGTCGAGCACGCGCTCGAGCGCGGCGGACTGCGCAGCCGAGGGGAGTGAGAGGACGTAAGGCCGGATCGACGGGTGCAGCGTCTCGAGGTCGACCTCGTCGCCATCCACCGCTGCACGTTCCGGCGCCGCGCCGCCAGACCAGTACTTCTTCTCAACCTGCTGCACCCACTCCTTGGCGCTCAGCACGCGGTCCTCGTCCCCTGCGCCGTGATCCAGGTCCGCGACGACCTTGACCTCGCCCTCGAGCACGTCCTGCCCCACTGCCGCGCCCGTCTCGCGCTGCACCTCGTCCCCAACGACATCGGGCATGCCCTCGTCGTCGACGCGCCCGACATAGCCCCAGCTCGGGCGCCGCCGGCGCGCGCGCAGCGACTCCTTCGGCGGGGGGACCTGCCCTCCGCCATTGACGCAGCCCGAGGGGCACGCCATGACCTCGACGAACTCGACCTCGGGCTCCCTCTCCTTCTCCTTGTCGCCGCCCGCGAGCTTGGCCGCGCGCCGCGCGTTGGCAAGCGCGGCGGCGCTCGAGGCGGGCGCTTTGCCCGCTGCGCCGCGCGCGGTAGAGACGCCTGCGTCGCGTGCGAGCTTGCGCACGACGTTCTGCAGGTTGCGGAAGCCGTAGCACTTGGCGGCGCGCGCGACGACGCGGCCTTTGTCCTTTTCGGCGGGAGCGGAGGGGGAGTAGGGGGTGGGGAGGAGGCGGAGGGTGAACTCGAGGTAGTCGTCGTTCCGGACGAGTTTCTGGTCGAGACGGAGGTAGGGCCAGTCGGAGCGGGAGAGGGCAGGCGGGCTCGAGGAGGAGGATGAGGCAGAGGCGGCGGCGGGGGCCGAAGAGGAGGTCGAGGAAGCGGTGAGGAGAGCGGACAGTGCCGCCTGCACGTACGAGCCGGACGATGTCCCTCGCGGCGGCGCGAGTAGATCCGAGAATGGGAAATACGCCGCCTCTTCTGCGCCTCGGACCCCGTTCGACCCGTCGTTCGCGCCTGACAGCGCACGTAGCGACAGGCCCTTGACGCTGAGCATCTTGGCGACCTCGCCCGTCGTCAGTACAAGGTCGACGTCGCGCACGCTGATAGGCTCGGTTGCGGACGAGAACGGCGGCGGGGCGTGGGTCGTGGCGAAGTCGGGGCGCGAGGCTTCGAGCTTCTTGTCGTAGCAAGGCATGACGGCGACATGATAGATCTGGTCCGGCCTGGCAGAGCAGAGCACGTCAACGCCGATGCTCGAGTCTATCAGAGAGACGGCTTTGTGCAACAGGCTGCGAGAACTCACCTCAATCCCAGCTGCCCGGCAACCACACTCCCCTTGACGAGCACGCCCGCTACCGCCTGCGGGCTCTTGACGCCGCTCACGAACGGCAGCAAGTCACCGTGCGTCTTCTCGGCGTAGCAGATCCACCCGGGGCACGCCGAGCTGAGGATCGGAAGCGGCGCCGTCGACGACGACGACGGCGTGAGCTTGTTCGGCTTCTCGAGAGAGGCGGTCGAGGCTGACAGGTGTGCCGGGAGAGAAGAGGGGCCAGCGGCGGTTGAGAAGGCGTGCTGCCGCCGCTCGAGAAGCTCTTGCCGACTCTCGTGGAGGGAGAGGGCACGCGGGAAGGTCGTGTCGAAGACGAGACTGCGCAATCAGGCTGTCAGAGAAGCCCTGGACAAAGTGGAAACATCAGACGCACCGGAAGCCTAGGTGTTCCTTGAAGAACCGCCTCAGCCCTTGCATCGCGTCCGCGAGCGACAGGTCATACAGCGCAGCGAGACTCGCAACCGACTGCGGCGACACCGACAGGATCGGCGTGAGGTCCTGAAACACACAGCAGTGTCAGCAGCTGGGGAGAAAGGGACACTCCGAAATCGGGACGCACCGGCTGCTCGTTCAGCACACGATACACCTCCTCGTGAGACTGCAACGCAACCAGAACCGACTCGGCCGATGTGATGCAGCCGCTGTGCAGGAGAATCAATAACGATCAGCGAATGCCCTGGCCTGAAGGGCTATGGCGAAAACAATCGTCTCGACGCACGAGCACGCAAGGCAGTCGTTGAGCGTGATCTCCGCCTTCTTGAGCTTCTTGCCCTGCTCGCCGTCGGCGCCCTTCTCATAGTAACCCGAGTCATCGCCGATGACGATCTCAGCCTGTCACGAATGGGAGGGTCAGCTCGAGGGGCGGATGGTTGGACGGCAAGCAGAAGAGACAGACCGAAGCGGCAGCGGCGGGTTTGTCGAGTGCGGAAGGGGTCGGCTCTTCCGGGATATAGGTGACAGGCTTGATGCACGCTTGTGAAGGTGCCAGGTAGTCGGACAGGTCGGCGAGAGTCTGGGTCCGGGTCGGACGAGGAGGACGATAGGGTGAAGTGTCGCGCGAGCGGTGCAAGCAGGTCAGCAGCCCGTTCAGATAAGCTTGCAAGCGGTGCTGTAGGACGCTCGGCTGCACAGTCGACCGGGAAAGGCTTCATCGCGGTCGACTTGACCAATCGCCCTCGTACCAGCTGCATTCGGCGGCCAGTGGCGCCTTGGTCCGTCGACGCCCCGTAGAAAGTATCTCGAAGGCTCACCAGTCCCGACGAGAGCGACATCTCGGCCGCTCGTGGTTGCGAGCGAGTCGGCTGAGGTGAGCGCGAGTAGTGGCGGCTGTGCACCCGGAGAGCGGGCGAGGAGCTCTGCGTTTCCGCGCAAGCGTGCAAGTCGAGCGCTGGCTACGTCTCGATGGTCCTAGCCTAGCGTCAGAGCGGAAGAAGCTGGTTCGTCGAAGGTTGACCTTGCGACGGAAGCGCCGGAGAATCTCTGCCCGCGACTTGACCCGCGCAATCCGCTGGACGGAGCAGCACGACTTTGAGCGTACAAGAAACAGCCCGGGTGACTACACGGCATGGCTCGCAAGCTCAGCCCTGACGGGCGACGGTCCGTCTCCTTCTGCTTTCGCGCTCACGCCCAAGTCGACGCACAGCTCACGCTCCCATTGCCGGCAGAATCCGCGCCATAATCATCTCGGCGCCCTTCCTCGTCGCCTCGTCCATCCTGCTGTACAAGCGCCTCGTCCTCGGCGAGGAGCAGCGCCGCCTCCCCGGTTCCTCGAGGAGCGCACTGCCCGTGCCCGGTGACGGCGGGCCAGAGGGCATGCCGCAAGACGTGTTGAAGCGCATCAGGGAGGCAGAGGACGAGTCCAGGCGGCGGTAGCTGGTTGCAGGAAGGGACGGGGCATTCCAGCGAGTGCGTTCTGGCCCCCCTCGTATGCTTTGGCAAACACTCGCCGACGCTTCTTGCTCCACAGACACTGTTGTACTACTATTCACGTTGCAGATGCATGTTCCGTTCATCAGATGGCTCCCTGCTGCTCGCCCTTGTGCGCCAGCCCTTCCTTCATCCCCTGGTCCCGCGCCTGCTTGTGGACGTCCCGCGAGTCGGCCCCGGGCACCTTTTTGCTCGTGCCGAGGTTGCTCTGCGATTCCTGTCCATTGCGACTCGTCAGTCTGGCTCTTCCACCGTCTCGACCGCGGCAGGCACTCGGTCCGGGGGGGGTGGGCCAAGCTACCGACAAGGTGCGCTGGGCGTGCCGGACCCCAGAGAGCCTGAATGGCTCGGAAGGGGGAGAAGGACACGAAGAAGGAAAGGGAAGGAGAACGCACGCCCGTCACCTCCTGTGCGATCCCCGTTACGCCCTCTGCGACACCCTTGACACCCTTTGCAACGCCCTTTGCGCGCGCACTGACGGGGTTGTCACCGCCGACCGCCTTTTTCTGCAGGAGGGCGCTCGGATACACCGGAAGAGAGAGCGATCGGGAGGGTCGGAAAGAGGGAGAGGAAGCCGCGGGTCGGAAGTGGAAGATGCGCGTGACGAGCGCAAGGTCAGCGGCGCTCGGCTGAGCTCAACAAGAGCGTGAAAGGGCGCACCTCGCCTACGCCCTCGCCGGGATCCTTGCGCTGCGCAAGCGACGACGAGATGGCGCGGAAGTGGGGCACCCGCGCCGAAGCGGCGACGGCAGCGCAGTGCGGGCGCAGGAGCGCAGAGGCGGCGGCGGGGCGGGCGAGTGTGCGAGAGAGCATTCCTGTGTATTATTCTGAGAGCTCAGGAAGAAGCAAGAGCAGGAGACGAGGGAAGCGAGGGCAACCCGCTGTTCTTCGTCAACGTCATCCCGCGACGAGGATCAGATCGCCCCGATTGGCCGCGCAGTGCTGGGTGTCTCTTCGTGAGGATGTCGGTCCACCTTCGGCTTCGTGCACAGGGTAGCAGCGGCAGCAGAGCAATCCTCGCGTACCTACGCGAGAAAACGAGAAGGCGGAACCCCGCGGACGGGTGTGTGGTTGCAGCGAGTGTGTGTGGTATGTACGGAGTCGTGAATGTGCGAAAGGAATGAGAGGAAAGAGTGCAAAAGTGGGGAAAGAGAGGGTAGGGCGAAAACGCAGGCGAGAGTGGAAACAGCGAAGAGAGGAAGAGGAGAGGAAACCGCATCAAGCGTCCCCCGACCTGCTCTCGTCGCTCCATCCGACGCGCCGCGCATCGCCGCGATGCAAGTGTCCGTTCACCGAATCATCCGTCCCGACCGCCTGTCGACCACCAGGGCCACCTCCTCTCCGTCTACTCCTCCCCGCTCCCGCTCAGAGCACGTTCCTGCTCCTCAGTGCGCCGTTGCCCCTCCCAGCCTCCTCGTCCATGATGTCGTGCTCGTCGATGAGGCCCTCGGCGAACCCGCTCGCGCGCTTGAACCCCGGGTCGTGCTCGCGCGCCTTCTCGTGCACGTCGGCCGCGGCCGCCGAGGCGGCTTCGGCCTTGGCCTTAACTTCGGACCAGGGGACCTGCGTGTACTGCACGGGGTCGGGGGCAGCGGCTGTGCGGGACAGAGGAGGGCACGTCAGCACATGTCGCGTGAGCCGAAGAGGGGAAAATGGTGCAGCGCACGAGCAGGGTCGCCCGCACCGGCGGGGCCATAGATCTCGAGCTCGGCCATGGCGACCTTGAGAGCGCAGATCCACTTGTTGCGGCGCTCTGCGCATGTCACAAACAGGTGGCAGTCAGTGCAGAGCAACCCGAAAGCATTTTGGACAAGGTGGACGTACGGCTCTTGAGCGCAGCGTTCTGGAAGTTGCTCTTGAAGTTGATGCATGCGCCGAGCGTGAGCTTGCCCTGCTGGCTGAAGTCCTGCACCGTGATGTCGAGCGAAGGCGTAAAGTCGCGGCGCTCCTGCTGCAGGAACCTGTCGTCGCGCGCATCGGGGACGGATCAGCACCTGCGAGAGATGTAGGGGCCAGTAAAGGAACACGCACTCGATCATGCGGGCACGGAGCGCCTCGATCTTCTCGAACGACGTGCCAAAGTCGACGTCCCACGTGAACCACTCGTAGATCGGGCCCGACCGGCGGTAATTCATGACGAATTTCGTGTTGAGCAGCGAGTGCGGCGCCTGCGTGACGGTGCCGTCCGACTTCTTGAAGATGGTCGAGAGGAGGTGCATCTCGAGCACTACGTACTCGAGGCCGTCGATGTTGACACGGTCGCCGACGTCGTACGGGTGCTTGATGAAGAGGAAGATGATCGACGCGAGAATCTCTTGCATCGTCGTACCGATAAGCCACGAGAGACCAAGGATGAACGTGCCGGCACTGTCCCGTCGCGGTGTGAGCGGACGGCACGCGCTCCGGTGAGGTGAAGAAACAGGCGCACCTCGCAATCATCGTGTTGAAGCTGGCGTTGAGCAGACCGGCGAGGATGAGGATCGCCACGATGTACCAGACCGTCATGATGATGTTGTCGAGCCTGAATTGCGAGAAAGCGAATTAGTGGGGTCTGGCCAGCAAGACGCATCCGGCTCTCGCTGCATGCTGCAACGAGCGACCGCCTCCTCCGCCAGTCGCGATCACGCACCTCTTGACGGCCGAGTCAATGTCACGCATGCTGCGCGCAAGAGCCTGACGCTCGCGGTGGATCTCGAGGCACGACATCTCGACCTCCTCGAGCGTCGCATCGCCGTTACCGTCGCGGTCAAAGATGCCAAAGGCCTGTGCGTGAAATCACAACACGAGTCAGCTTCGAGCGAGACTCTGCGGCGGACGTTCGAGGCAGCGGGCCGTCCTAAACGCACCCTCTCCGCCTCCTCGCGCGAGCGGAAGCACCTCGAGATGTCGGCAAGGACCATGCCCTCGCGGTACTGGGGCGTGAACGAGTAGTAGATGCGGCGCGCGAGCTGCTTCGTCTTGTTGGCGCTCTGCAGCGCGCTCGTCACCATCGAGCTCGGCGAGTTGGGCTGGAGCACGCGCTCGCCCGCAATCTCGCTCGCGACCGTGCCGATGACGGTCGTCGCCGTCTGCGCCGCGCGCTGTGCGCCCTTGAGCGCCTTCTTGATCAGGAGCGTCGGGTCCGACATCTGACGCTTGTTCTTCGGGCGCATCGCACCGTCGAGCGTGTCGGACCTGCCGATGTCGCGCGAGCTGCGATGCAAGCGTGTCAGGATCGAATCGTGCGGAGGGCGCAGAGCAGATTTGACGCACTTGAGGTAGAGCGCGACAAGGGCGCCGATCTGGAACTTCTGCTCGACGATGCGGTCCTCGTACGAGCGCTTGTGGAAGTTGTGTGCGCTATGGGCACGGGCGTCAGGATGGCTCCTCAGCAAAGTCGTCGAGTGTGCAGGGTGACTCCGCCGTTGTCTCCGCGCCAGGAAGGAATCGAGACGCACATCATCTGAATAATGAGCTTCTCGACGAGGAGGATGACGAGGACGAGGAAGATGCCGAAGAGGCCCTGGGTGATAAGGTTGAGCGTGTTGCTCGACTTGCTGCTGCCCGCGCGCGACTTGACGAGCGGGAGGAACGAGACCCAGTTGCCTGCGACGGTGGAGACGCAGGAGTCAGCTCGAGATGACTGTACAACACCGTCCGCAATGCGACCGGAGTAATCGAGCGGGGTCGATACGATACGGGGCAAATGGCGAGGGACGCACTGAGTGCCCAGCCGGCCATGCCTGCAAAGAACTTGACGGCCTTGACATAAGCGATGTAGTGGCGCAGCTCGGGCGCAACGATGCCAATCGTCTTGTTCAGGATTGTCGGACCGAGACGTGCGACTGCGCGATCACGGAAGGCGAGACAGCATGAGAACAAGTCAGCGGGACTACATCCAAAAATGCGCGAAGACCATCGAACGCACCGAGCTGTGCACCCCACCAGCCGACCCAGACGACGCTGAGCCACACGCTCCACCACAGGAGAGGGACCGTCCAGATCGAGCCGTCCGGCTTGGCGGTGAATTGCACGATGGCGGGAATCCAGAGGATGGCCAGAATCGGGACGATATAGATGCTGCGTGGACAAACATGTCAGCACGCAGACTCGAAAGCCAAGATGCGGAATCGGCGCACATCCAGCGGACAATGTAGTGCGAGTTGAGGATGGCGAAGAAGGCGCGGGAGAACCAGTTGCCATTGCTCGGGATGAAGTCGCCCTAGGTAAGACGAAAGAGTCAGCATCGCTCCACGTGTAGCGTTGGCGTCGATAGCATAGACGATATTGAGCAGTGCTCACCTCTGCGAACTGAAGGTTCGGGGTGCTCGACGCGGCCGAGTTGAACCCGCTCGGCTGGTTCGACCCGCCCGATTCGCCCAACTTGCCATACGGCGTGTTGGTGCCCGCCGGGCCGCTCCACTGTCCGAGCCCGCCGCGGGACCCGCCGCGGTCGGCGCTGCGCGAGCGAGGCGTGCTCGCGCCGCTCGCGCCGCCCTTCTCGCCGGAGCCGTACATGCGCTCAGCGCGGGCCGACTGGCGCGTGTCCGGGCCCAGGGTCACCGAGGGCCCCGGGGCGACCGGCCGCGAGTCGACGTGCTTCTCCGGGTCGCCCTCGACGCCCGTCGGGAGGTAGGCGCCTCCGGCTGCGGCGGCGCGGAGCTGCGTGCGGCTGTTGTGCGTAGAGAGGCTCGTGCGCGGGACCGAGTTGGAGAGGTCGCCGCCGTCGCTGTAGTCGAGCGAGCCGGCCTTGCCGTGCAGCGTCTCGAAGCGGGTCGGCTCGCCGAGCGCGATGGCCGTGTACGCCTCGTCGCCGGGGTTGCTCTGGGTCTGATGGTGAAGCTGCTGGCCGTAGTAGCCCTGGAGGCGGTCGCGTGGGGCAAAGTCGTGCGAGACGAAGCCGTGTTGTTCGCCGCCAAAGTTGGGCGAGGTGTCGAGCGCGAGCGGGTCTGTCTCGGCTGCGCTCGCGTGCGCGTAAGCGGGCTGAGGGACGCGCGGCGGGCTCGGGTTGGGGCTCGTCGGCGGGTACGACGTCGGTCCTGCGCCCGGGATCGCCGGGGCGCGAGGGCGCGACGACGAGCGCTCGTCGCGGTTGCTCGTCGCCATCGTGTGCTCAGTCTAGTCTAGGAGGAGAATAGGCTGGTGGCTGAGCTGGCCTTGGTCGAGGCGAAGGAGAGAGCGGCGCGTGCTGCGAGGACACTCAAGCGCGGGAGGAGCCTGCGGAGGCGAAGTGAAGTGCGCAGACAACGGCTGCGGTGGGAGCGAGTGTCTCTGGGTCCAACGAGCGCTGTCGAGTCTGGCTGGAGCAAGGGCCACGCAAACAAGGACGCGCGCACACACACAGAGCCTGCACGCCGTGTCCGAGCGAACCCTTCGACGCAGCTCGACTTCGCCGAACTCTTTCGCTCCGCGTGTCGGCGCGCTTCGTCCCCATCATCGTCATCCTTTGACGCCACGGTCGAGCACACCTTTTCCAACTCGACATTGCAGCTTTCTATCTATCACAAAGGGTCGTCTCAAGCCGGGCGCCTCGCCAGCTCGTACGCCTCGCTCCGCGACACTGCGAACCCGCTCCCGAGGCCGCTCTTGCCCTGTCGTGCCGGGTCGCGACGAGTCGTACCGAGAGCACATGGACAAGTGCAAGGAAAAGAAAGAGCCGGCGAGGGACAAAGAGTTAGCGTGTCGTACCCCGCCGAGCGAAATGGAACGCGGAGCACGACAAGCCGACGCGCGCCGCCGCGACGCCGGCCCGTGCGTGCCCAGTCGTGTGCGGTGGCAAGGAGGCGGAAAACTCACCGTCTTGACGCGAGCAACGACTGGCTCGACGAGACCGCCAGAAAGACCGATCTGGCCGCCTTCGGTCCAGCTGCGAGGCAGGAGTCTGGTGAGCGGGCAGTCGAGACATGCGCGTGACAGGCAAGACGTACCCCATCTTCTTGAGCAGCGCAAAGCCGACGTTGTCCTCGCCGAGCTTATCCGCCTGCAAACACGAGCCACAGCGTCAGTGACGTTGAGCGGCGAGGGACCGAGCGGGCGAGCACGCACGCCCTGGCCAACGACGGAGCCCTCGTGGTTCTTGGCGAGTCCTCCGCCGCCGCCGCCACCGCCGCGGCCCTTCTTCCCTGTCGACCCCTCAAGCGCCTTCCACAGGCCGGCCATTTTGCCCTTGCGCGCACGGCCGCCGCGGCCCCACGCGCCCCAGTCGTCGGCGTCGAGCTCTTCCTCGCCGTCCGCCGTGCCGACAATCGCGCGCACGCGGCGCTCGCTGACGCCGACGACGGTCGTGCGGCTGGTGCGCTCGAGGACGGGGAAGCGGTGCTTGCCCGCGCCGAGCGAGCGCGACTTGAGGCCGTACACCTCGGCGAGGAGGTGCACCGCGATGCGCGACTTTTTCGACATGGGCGGGAGCGAGAGCGAGCTGCTGTCGAGGTCGTACTGGACGAACTTGCGGATGCGCGAGTTGACGACGGCGGCGTCGTTGGTCGACCCGCCCTCGAGCGCCGCGCCCGCAGAGAAGCCCTTCTTGCCCGCCTTGCCTCGGGTCGTGTATGACGAGTCGCGGAATTCGGCCTCGCGCTCAGCCGCGCGCTGGGCTGCGCGCTGTGCCTTCTTCGATGCCTTTTTCGAGCGGTCGAGGTCCCACTGCGCGGCGAGTGAGGCCGAGAAGGCGCCGCCGAACGACTTGTCCTTCTTCCGCTGCTTCTTTGACGCTGTTGAGACGCTTGTGAGCATTCGTCCGAGAACATGAGCAGCCGTGCAGTTCGTGGCGAGCCACAACTGGGACGACAGCGATCGAGTAAAGGCGGACTTACAGCCGAAGCCGTTCTCCTCCTCCTCCGCAAACAACGCATCGACGAGCTCTTCGTCGAGGTCATCGATGTCGTCGCCGAGGTCAATGTCATCGAAGTTGCCCTCCGAGACGGCCTTGAAAAGCTTGTTGCGCTCGCGACGGTTCGCACGGCGATTCTGGCGACCGCCTGCGGCCGTCTCGAGCAGATCGGCGTTGAAGCGAACGGCAGCCTGTCATCGAAAGGAGGGTGTCAGAGCGAGAAGAGCGATGCGAAGCAGCAGTGTGAGAGAGAACACGAACCTGCACCTTGGCGATGTAATCCTCGTCGCGGTCGGCCCAGCTGTCCTTGCCCGTGAAGAGCATCGCATCGTCGTCGTCGTCGTCCTCTCCCTCGTCCTCGTCGTCCGGCAGCTCAACCTCGCGCGCCTTGCCCTTGCGCTCCCTCCTGCGCTCCTTCTTCTTCTCGCGCTCGGCCTTGCGCCCGCCGTGCCCGCGCTCGCCCATCTGCGAGAACTGCACTTTCTGCCCGGCGAGCAGCGCAGACTCGAACGCGTACAACTCGGCGTCCGAGTCCGTCGAGGACGAGAGCGAAGAGTCGAAAGACGAGTTTTCTTCCTCAGACGAAGCGATCGAAAGCGAGTGCTCGACGCTGCGGGTGGACAGTCAGAACAGGACTCGTTCAGGCAGCTTGAGAGGACGCACCGCCCATCAGCATCACCGAGTGAGTACTCCATCTCGAGCTCGACATCCGAGTCGACCTCGTCGCTGTCGTCCTCCTCCTCGAGCGCGAGTCGGCGGTCGTACGCGTCGGCCGTGTCCTCGTCGCTCTCGCTCCCCTCTTCGCTCGACGTCCCCCACTCGCTCGAGTCGTCCGCCTCTTCCGCCATGCGCCTATCGAGGTCGTCTCCTCGCTCGTGCGATCCTCCAAGCGACCCCGCCATGCCGCTCGCAAACGCCTTGAGCGCCTCGAGATCGTCCTCGCCGACGTTCGCCGCATAGTCCTCCTCCGCAGCCCTCCTCCGCCTCTGCCGCTCCTCGCGCGCCGACGCCTCGAGCGCAAGCTGCAGCTCGACCTCCTCGCGCGCCGCGCCCGCCGCGACGAGCCGCTCGAGCTTGTCGGCCTCGCGCTGGTCGGCCCTCGCCGCGCGCTGCACGTGCTTCTTGTCCCGCCCGCGCACCCGCGCGCCGGGCTTGCGCGCGCCGAGCCCGACGGGAGGGGGAGAGGCGGACCCCCAGTCGAGGTCAGAGTCGTCGCGGCGAGGCTGGCCGTCTTCGTGTCCTTCTTCTCCGTCACTGGTGACGTCGTCGTCCGAGTCGGAGGCGTCGAGCATGTCGTCCATCTCACCAACGCCGGTGCCGTTCAGGCGCGCAAACATCCGCGCACCCTCTTCAGCATCTTCGTTCTCCTCGTCGTCATCGTCCTCGTCGAGCCTGCGCCCGCCAGAGAGGTGCAAGTTTCCGCTCCGAGCGTGCTCGCGACCAGCTTTGCGCGCCTTGCGCGAAGCGCGCTTCTGCGCCTTCTTGCTCTGCGGCTTGAGCTGTTGCTGCTGATGCGGCTGCTTCGGAGCCTGCTTCGCTGCCGCCGAGTCGCGAGCGGCAGAGGCGGGCAGGGCGGTAAAGTCTGTCGAGGCGCTGACGGCGTCTGCGGGTCGTGCGGCGGAAGAAGGAGGCGGACTGGGACGGCGAAGGACAGGGTCGGCGTGCGCGACGGCGCGGCGCGGGAAGACGATCTGCTCGTCCTCGGACGACTCGTCGTCTTCGGCTGCATCTTCGAGTGCCGTCGAGCGCAGAGCTGCGGGTGGCGCGAGCGATGCGGGAAGCTCGACGCTCACTTCCGAGCGCGTGACCGAGATTTCGAACAGGGGCGGCTCGTCGTCTGCGGCGACTTCGAGCGTTCCGGCGGGTGGCGCTGCTGCAGGCGTAGGGGGAGAGGGGCGGCGCAATCCAAGACCCGGGTGCGAGACGGGCTCAGCCGCGTCGGGCGCATCTTCAAGTTCATCGAGCGCCATCGTCGCCGTCGAAGCTGGCTCGGGCTCGAGAGCGGTTTCGGGCGGCGGCGCCTCGACGACCGTCAGGCGCTCCACCTCGTCCGCGAGTGCGCTCTGGTCCGCGTGAGATGGAGGCAGGGGCGCCTCTGCGCCCGCCTTGTCGAGCGTATGGTCGTCCTCGCCGCCGACAGTCCCGAGTCCCGCGCCCGATGCGCGCACAAACTTGACGGGCACGAGAAGCGGGTTGATGCCGCCGCTCTCGCCGTACGAGCGCGGCGTCGACGCGCCGGAAGAGTGGAACCCGCCGCCGCCGCCGCGCCCTCCTCGTCCTCCTCCTCCTCTCGCGGCGACGCCCGAGAAATGCGATCCGAGTCCGCCGCCCCTCCCGCGTCCAGCTGCGCCACCCCTTCCTCCACCTCGCGCGCCGCGGAACGAGCCGGCGGGGCTGGCAGTCCCGCTCGAGTGAGCGCTGCCGCCGTGTGCGGCACCGCGTCCTCCGCCACGCGAAGGGGTGAAGGCGCCCCTGCCGCGGCCTCCGCGGTTCGGCGTCGCGTGTCCCGAGTGCTGCTGCGGCTGCTGGAAAGGCTGGAATACGGGCGAGGGGGTGAAACCTATCGATCGCGGAGGGCAGCGGTCAGCGGCGAGACGAACGTGCGACCACGCTTCGGTTCGGCGTGAGGGTCGGAAGGGAAGCGCACCGAGCACGTCATCGTTGACGAGGTCTGCATAGTCGAGTTCGAGCATCGAGTAGTCGTGGCGGACGGGAGCACCACCTCCAGCACCGCCTCGTCCCCTCCCGCCGCGAGCACCACCGCGGTAGCCGCCTCCACGGGCAGGCGAGGGCTTCGCTGATCCTCCACGGCCTCGAGCCATGGCAGTCTGAGTGCGCAAGAAGCAAAGAGAGCGGAGTGTGTGGCGAGAGCGCGACAGATGGCGACGACTCGAGTTGCGTCGAGTCGCAACCGCGCGCAGCGACAACGCCGCTCTTGGGGCCCCTGAACCACCTAGACCGTTAGCTGGAGACGTGTACAGCCCGACTGCCTTTTCGGCGCACTCGCAGCTGCCGTCGACACCATGGCGCAGCTCTCATCTCCCGCTCTCCGGACTCGCCCTCGCACGAGTCCGCCAGAGCCCTGGTGCATCCTGCGAGCACACGCAGCCCCGCTCTCCGTCGTGCACTTCTCCGCCTGCACCCGCATCCTCTACACCGCGTGAGTCGACGCCCGTTACAGCCGCTCGAGGAGACGAGCACCCGCTGACCCCCCTCTCTCGCACGCTGCAGCGACACGGACGGCTTTGTCGCAGCGTGGAATCTCGCAACGAGACGTCCGCTGTGCTTCTGGAAGGCGCACGAAGCGGGCGTGCTCGGTCTCGAGGAGCACGACGGCGGGCTGCTCACGTTCGTTCCGCTCTTTCGCTCTCATGTCTCTGAGTTACTGCCAACTGACATGAAACGCACGCAGGCAGGGTCGAGACAACATTGTTCACCACTATCGCTTTCCCTCGAAGCACGCAACTTCCGCGCAGCCTACTCGATCGCTCGCCGTCTCCGGCCCTGCAACCGCTGTTCCCTCGCCCTCAAACCCTTCGACCAATGTCCAGCGCGTGTGGTCGCTCGATATCAACGCGATGAACTTCTGCCGCATGAGCTTGTGCCCGCTTGGATCGCAACCACTGAAGGGACAGGGCGAAAAGGCGGAGGAGCAGGTCGAGGAGGACGAGGCACTCGTTGCCGTGCCGAGCTTGACCAAGGACGAGGTGGTGCGTCGCTTACCTTGCCGTGTGTCTCTGAACCGAAAATCGCGCACAGTTGCTGACTCGCAGACGTTGGCGACGCACACAGGTCGACATCTTCTACCTCCCCAGCAAGGCGCGCGCACATCGCTCAGTCGGCGCAGGCGCGTTCATTGGATCCAAGACAGGTGCGCGCCCTTCTTGTCTGCGATGCTCGTTGAAGTTCGCCGATGCTGAGCTGTGGCTACGCGTGCGGCTACAGGCACCGTCATGGCCGTTCACCTGTTTCACCTCCCGGCTTCCACCGCTTCCGTTTCGCCGTCCAGTCCCTCCGTCTCCTCCACATCAACGCCCGAGCCAGTCACACCTGCGTCCCTCCACCTCCTCATCGCCTACGAGTCCGGCCAGCTCGCCCTCTTCCGCTTCACGCCCACACGGAGCTTCGAGCACACACCGAGCAGAAACGGCGACGCGGCCTGGATGCCGCGAGAGGGCACGATGGTCGAGGAGAGCGAGGGCTGGGAGCTCGTGTGGGTCGAGAAGGGCCACCGCGACGCAGGTGCGTGGCGACGCTTATCCTTTCGGCCTTCGTCAATTCGCGCTGACAGATACGATTCTCCTGGGTGTTGCTTTTACGTGCAGTCATGTCACTCGCCGTATCGCGGGATCTGCGCTTTGCCTACACCGTCGGTGCAGACCACTTCATTGCCAAGTACCGCATCTTTGACCTGGTCCGTCGCTCTTCCCAACTGCCAGTGCTTCTGTGGCTGATGCTCCTGTACCCGCTCGCCTTCAGAATGACAAAGAAGCTGCGCTCCCGCGAATGCACGTCGAGGGGACGACTCAAGCTGGGAAAGCGGCTGTCGCGGTGCGAAGCGATGGCAGGTTGCTCGCAACCGCTGGGTGGGACGGCGAGTGCGTCTCCCTTCTCTCTCCAATCGTCTCTTTCAGCTTCTATGATGGTAGATCGGGTCATGAGACTGACGTTACAAATGTGACAGGCTGCGCCTCTACTCGGCCAAGACGCTGCAACCTCTCGCGGTACTGTCGCACCACCGCACGGCGCTCCAGTCGCTCTCCTTTGCCCCGCTCGCGCCGCATCGTCGGAGCACGACGCGTTCGAGCGAGGCCCTCCTTGGCGGCGACGCCGAGGACGAGGAAGAAGGCGAGGGCGACGGCGGCGGCGAAGAGGGGAGGGCGTGGCTCGCGGCTGGCGGACAGGAGGGCAAGGTCTCGCTATGGAGCGTCTACCCACCGCAAGACAGCCGCTAAGCACCGTCGGCGTAGGCATCCACGCCCGGCCCGGCACGCCGAAATGCAGACCCTGGATCTGCTGCTCATTTCTCGCGCGCGAGAGCGAGCGCGGATCGTGTCTCGTGTTTCACTCGGGGAGAACAAGGTTGTCGAGTGTGTGTGCGGTTCCCGGACCGAGAGGACAGGGCGGGCCGAGTTGGGAAGGTGCGGTTGCACGTGAGACGCGACGAGAGGTTGTCCGCGACACGACGGCGCACGACAAGGCGCTTGTGTTGGCGGGGTCGGCTGGCTGGCTGGGCAAGAGTGTCGCGTGCTGCTCTCGCTCCCGTTGCACTTGCTTACTGGCTGGGAGATTCGCGCGAGAGGCGTTGAGCGTTCCCAGACGCGCGCGGCTCCGATCACTTTTCTCACGCGCGTTGGCGATGTCGCTCCGCTCGTCGTTCACGTCCTGCGACCTCTCGTCTGCTGCTGCTCGCGCACGCAGCAGGTTCAGCATGCCCGGGCTGCCCCCGCCCTCGCCCTCGCCGGCCAACTCGCCCGCGCTCGACGATCCGCTCCTCCCCGCGCACCTGCGCTCGCCATACACGCCCGACCTCGCCAACGCCGGCCGCTTCCCGTCGCGCGCAGACCACGCCGCGTACGACCTCTCGCCCGACCCGAACGACTACCGCACGCCCTCGTCGCCCAGCTCGAGCTCGGCCGGCAGCGACTTTGACGAGAAGGACGAGATTGCCCGCGCCGTGGCGCTCCTCAACGGCTCGGCGTCGTCTTCGCGATCTGCCAGCAGCAGCGCAGCCAGCGCTGGGTGGCCTACTCCCTCTGCGGGCGGTGCGAGCAAGGCACCTCTTTCGGCATGGCTTGCGGGACTCGCGAGGCGTGTAACCCGCCGCACACTCCTCGCCGCGCTCCTCGCTGCCGTCTTCCTCGCTTCCATTGGGAGCGCGGTTCGCTCGGCGCAGGACGCAGAGGGAGAGGCAGTGTTGGGCGGAGGCTGGAAGGGCGCGGTCTACACGAGGTGGAACGCGCTGCGGTATAGCCGCATCGCGTGGGAGCACGAGCCGGTTCACAAGCCGCTGAACCTCTCCAAGGTGCGCCGGCGTGCTCGACGAATCGTCAAAGTGCCGCTGACGAGGCTTTGACTCGCAGATACTAAATTACGACGAGCCTCGAGCAACGCTGCGGGAGCAGCTCAAGCCGGGACTGCGTTACGTGACTGCGATGGCGTACGGCGGGCATGGTGCGCCGTCCATGCCACTGTCAGTCAACCGCATTCTGCTGACGTCGTTGTGAACTCGCAGCGAACCAGCTCATCAGCATCCAGAAGATGCTCTACTTTGCCAAAATGACGAACCGCGTCGGCATCATCCCATCTCTCATCCCCGTCCACATCGACGGCGCACCGACCGATATCACCGATTTCTACGACCTCGCGCGCTTCTGGACCGAGTCGCACATCCCCGCCGTCGAGATGAGCCGCGTCAAGCCGATCGACCTCAAGTCGGAGCGACCGCAGAACGAGCGCCTGTCGTGCTGGTCCGTGCAGGAAGCGACGGTCGGGTTTGCAAACCTTGAAGCGTGGTCTTTCGACCTGCACGACATCTGGATCGACCACTGGGCGCTTCCGCGCTCGATGGCACGCGGGATAGGCGGGTTCGACCTCGCGTTCGACGCGCTGCGCCTCTTTGACTTTGACGTGTGGGGCAAGATTAAGTGGGTCGAGGAGATCCAACGCAAGTCGATTCCGCAGCAGCTCCTCGCCGACGGCAGCAAGAACAAGACGGCCGTCCCGACGGACAACCTCAAGCGCGGCTTCGACCCGGTCAACTCTGCACCGCCAGACGACCAGATCGCCTGCTTCGACAACACGCTTTTCCTTGGACCCGTCATGTTCGAAGAGCTGCCCATCACCGATGAGGCGCTCGAGCTGCCCGTGCCGGGCGAGGGCCTCAGCTGGATCAACGCGGGCCAGTACCTGCACTTCAACGACGCCGTCGAGCAGCGCGCCGACGAGTACCTCATGGCGCTCTTTGGCGTCTCGCGCCCGTCGGACGTCCCGCCCTTCATCACGATCCACCTCCGCCGCGGCGACTTCAAGGAGTTCACGGGCTTCACCGCGCTCGAAAAGTACGTCGCGGCGCTCGAACGCGTGCGCGAGCGCCTCCAGGCGCGCCTCGACGACCCGCACGGGTGGACCGGGCCCGGGCGCGCCGCGTTCCGCAAATTCGGCCGCCTCGCCGCCAAGGACTATGCCGTCGTCGCGACGACGGACGAGCGCGGCGACTCGGAGTTTGTGCAGGAGGTGCGCGCGCTTGGGTGGAAGGTGCTCGACCACGAGGCGTTCGAGACCAAGGACAAGCTCGGAGGGTGGTGGCCGACGATGCTCGACGGCGCGATCCTCGCGCGCGGTCGAGCCTTTGTCGGGACGGACCGCTCGACGTTCTCGCACCTTGCCGGCGTGCGCGTCAAGTAGTGCGTTCCTTTTCCTGACTACATGAGTCGACCATTCGCTGACGTGCTACCGATTCACTCGCAGCTGGCGCGGCGGCCTCGTCGAGACGGCCATCTAGACTGCTGCCCCCTCTCTGCAACTTCCGCATCCCCCTTGTATCCCACCATCCGCTTCCATTCGCAGGTACATAGACTGCTGTGCCCCCGTGTTGTAATTTTCGTATGCTTCCTTGGCCCCGATGTCTCTCCTGTCCTCGCCTCGCCGCGGTCGTCCGGGGACGACGGACGCGCCCCTTGTCTTCCGGCCTCTCGGCTTGTTGGGTGACTCGCGCTGCTGGTCCTCCGTCCTCATTTGTCTTTGCGCTCGTGTGCTTCGTGCTCGCTCCGAAGTCTTCAGCAACCCGCTGCTTAAGCTTCGGCTCTTCGTCGTTCGCTGCGCCATGCCGTTCAAAGGCTTCGAGATGGGAGCGAAGACCTGGTGCGTCCTCGCCACACGCTCTTTTCCGCTTCCTGGGACGTCAGGAGCTGATCATTCTCCCCGATCGACAGGCAGCATCCGGAGGTGCACCGGCGATGGGTCGAGGAGGAGAAGGCGGTGCGGCGATCTCCCTCTGCGGTATCGAGCACGAGCGTCTTTCGAGCACCCGCTGATCGCATTTCCGCCTTCGATTTGTCTCGCGCAGAAGGCTGCTGAGCAGAAGAAACAGAAGGACGAGGCGAAACTCGCCAAGGAGGTCGAGGTACGGCTTCCTTCGCCGTGCTTCAAGATCAGCAGCTAACTATCCGCTTTGTGGATGCAGAAGGAGCAGCGAAAGCTGTTGCAGAAACAGCTTGCGGCGGACAAGCTGCTCGACAAGGAGCGGAAGGAGGACGAGTAGTGCGTTCACCTCGACTCTTACTGTCGCTGACGCTCCTTACTGACCTGGGCGGGAGCCTTCTAGTCTCGCCAAACTCAAGGCAGACGTAGCGAGGCTCGAAGCAAAACGAATGGGGCCAGTACGTCTGTCTCGCTCAATTGCGAGGTCTGCGCTAATCCGCCTCGGCTGCCGCAGCAACCCAACAAGATTGCTGCTTACAACAAGGAGCGAGTGATCAAGCAGGCCGAGGAGCGCGAGAAGGAGGCAGAGAAGGAGGTCAAGTTGACGGCAGCGGAGATGCTCAAGCTCAGGGAGAAAAAGCTCGAGGACAAGAAGAAGGCACAGGTACGTGTCGACTGCGCTGTCCATCGAGGTGCATGCTGACTGACCATTCTTGCAGGAGAAGGAGCTTGCGGAACTTGCGGATCGTCGTCGGTAGGTTCAGCAGGTTCCTCCCGAATCCCGTTCGAGCAATTGACCCTCTCGCGTGAGCAGCCGCGAGCTGTTGGAGTACAAACACGCTCTCGGCCTGACGCACGATCAGCCGCATCCGCCTCACCGCCCTAAGCGCTTCCCGAACCGCCCGCTGTCGCTCCTAACCATCCGGAGTTCTGGCGGTTGAACGATGCCGACCGGCACATGCTCGAACTGATGAGCCCGGGCGAGCGAGTCGAATACGGTTTCGGCCCGTATGAGGAAGACGAGCTCGAATACGAGCGTGTGTTGCCTTTGTCTGCACTTGCGTGAGAGTTCCGCTGACGCGCTCTTTGGCTGACAGCCGAGCTTCAACAACGCTTCAGCAGTCTGGGGCTAGGCACGACTTCGGCAAACAAGGCCCACACGGCTGACAAACTCCGCAAGTTCATCTTCAGTACGTTCTCTGATACACGTCTTCCGACAACTGGCTGACCTGCCCGCCAACGTCAGCTCGAGAAGCGAATCGTAAAGCCAGCCCTTTCGCGATTTTCTACTGCAAGAGTAACGTTTCTGCACTACAGCGCCAGGCGTCACAGCCGCATTCGAGCCCATCTCGCTCGCGCTTCCGCTCGAGGGCGTTCCGGATCTCTCGACGCTGTCCGCCGAAGACAAGGCAACAGTCCAGCTCATCGTGCAGGAGGAGACGCAGCGTCTGCGTGAGGAGCTCGCCAAGTACGCCATCGAAGAGTTCGGCGCCAACGCTTTGCTGCAGTTCGAGACGAGCGGGGCCGTGCCGGTCGAGGATGAAGCTCAGCTGCAGGCGGGCATCGTGCGTGTCCTTCTGACGTGAGGCGTTACCAGCTAAACCTCCTTGTTCCGCAGCTCTACGAGATTCGTGGTCAAGGCATCCCGGCGCGTCTAGCTTCCTCGAAGCCGCACCTTCGCGCGCAGCGCCCGTCTCAATACACCCGCTTCGCCGCCGCTGCGCACCCATCGCCTAGTGCTGGCGGCGGACGGGGCTGGCAGGGCTTTGGTGGCGCGGCAGCAGCTGGAGGCGGCGGAGGTTGGGGTGCAAATGCCTACGAGGCGAATGGCGGAGCTGGCTGGCGCGATCCGCCACTGTTTGGCGACCACGCCCAGCGTGATGGCTGGGGTCCTACGGCAGGAGGTGCCGGTGGAGGAAGCGGCTGGGATGCCTGGACTGGTGGTGCAGTAGCAGGCGGCGGTGCGCAACACGGCTGGGGCGCAACGGGCTTGCCCGGTGGATGGAACGCCTCCGCTACCGAACGTCAAGGTGTGCTCGAATCCACTATGCTTGTCACTGCCGTGCTCAGTTTCGGCGACCGCAGATGGTGGCGCTTTCTGGCACGGCCTTCCCAATCGCGCACCTCGCGCTCGTCAGCCGCACGGCATCCATGCGCAAGCTCCTGCCGCTCTGCGCAACCTACCTTGGGGCGCGCAGCAGTATGTCAAGCGCATGCGCGAGCAGCAAGAGCGCGAAGAGCGTGAGCTGGCGGCGGCGGCCGCCGCAGGAGGAGCAGCAGCAGGATTCCCTGGTGCAGGTGCGCTTGCCCATGTCTACCGTACACTTTCCAGCATTACCTGACATCCCTTCTGATGCAGCCGCTGGTTTCACCGCGCCGCTCGCCTCCCAGACCCCCAAAGTCCCCTTCGCGACTGAAGACCCAGCCCTCTTCGGCAACGCCTTTCCGCGCCCGTCCTACCCGCTCTCGCCAGTCGCGCCGTCTCTTCGAGCCGTTCCCGCGCCTCCGCCCGCTCAGACCGGCGCGACAGGGTGGGGCTCGCCTCTCGCGAATGGCCAAGCCGCAGCCGCGGCCGCCCAGCACGCCCAACAACCAGGCATGGCCGAGACGCGACCGGTTGCGACAACAGATCCGGATAATGGCGGCGTTGGCGTAGGTGGCGGCGGGAGTGGAGGCGGGAGCGGCGGGCTAGCGGGCTGGTTCGGCTGGGGCAAGGCTGCACCGGCGCCTGCCCCGGCGCCTGCTGCGGCAGCTCCCGTAGCTCAAGCGCCTGCCTCAAGTGCTCAGCCGCAGGCACAAGTGGGCGGAGCGGACTGGAAGATGGGCCAGGCTTGGTAGACAAGTTCGTGTGCAGGTCATCACGGGGCTGACTACAGGCGGGAAACAGTCCTCATGCCGTCACGCCGCCATCAACCGGTAGGACCGCTCCCTGGAAGAGCAGTCAGGAATGAGCACAACGCCAAGAAGCGGAATGTGGAAGCTCACCGTGATAAAGCTTGCGTCCGGGCTGAGGAGGAACGCGACTGCCTTGGCAACCTCGACCGGCTCGCCCACCCTGCGCATCGGGACAGTCTCAACGAGATCATCGAGCGAGAGTGCCGAGTCTTGAAACATGTTGTGCAGTAAAGGCGTGTCGATAGGACCTGCACGGGCGAGATTCAATACGAGCTATACCGCGCAGAACGGACGAGACAGACCTGGTGCGACAATGTTCACGCGAATGCTCTGCTGTGCGTATTCTTTGGCCAGAGCTCGTGACATCCCAAGGACGGCATGCTTGGAGGCGCACTGCACATTGTAAGGCTGAGCGAGCGGAAGACACGGCGGGCAGCAGCGGCAAAACGCACGTAAGCAGCAAGTTGCGGGATACCTTCCAAGCTAGCGTTGCTGCCAATGTTGCTATGAGATTAATATGTCAGTACGTCCACTGAGAACTGGCTCGGAGGACGAGACAGACACGATTGCGTAGCCGCCAGACGGCGGGTCCTGAAACTCCTGGTCGGCCGTCACAGCGGCGATGAAGTGCTTGCAAAAGGCAAAGGTGCCCTTCACGTTGGTGTCCATCGTCAAGTTCCACGCCTCCATGCCGAGCTGGTGCGCTGGCGGCAGCGGAAGGTTGACGCCAGCGCAGTTGACAAGGCCGTCTAGCCGCTTGAAGGTGCGCTTGAACGACCGCACGAGCTTGCCGACGGCCTCTTCGTCCCGGCAGTCAAGTCCAGCAAAGGCGAGGTCGGTGTCGGGGTGCAACCGCTGAATCTCGGCGCAGAGAGTCGCGCCTTCCTCCTTGTCCTTGTCCGTGAGGGCCAGCCGCGCTCCTGCGTTCGCCAGCACGATCGCCACAGCTCGCCCAATACCGGAACCGCAGCCTCTGTGTGCAATCTTGGTCAGCAGGCGTGCCGAGGCGCTGCACAGGGTGTTCGAGGCGTACGTTACGATGAACGCGCGGCCGTGCAGCGGGCCGCGAGGGGCGCTTGTTGGTGCAGAAGTCGGTGCAGCGGGCTGTTCTGCCGGCTTGCTGCCCCAGAGAGCGTCGAGAGCGTTCATCGCTGCTGGCGATGAGATGGGACAGGAAGTGGGGAGAAGCGAGCGGAATCTGGGAACAGGGGCTTGTGGACGCCACGCGATGGGTAGCAGCGAGGTCGAGTAGCTCAGAACTCAGACAAGTTATTCCGGATCGAGCGCACGGTGCGGAGGTCTTCAGCAAGAGCCTCGCTCTCGAGAGATCCGGCTCTTCCTCTCGTCATCTGCTCCGCAAGCCCGAGTTGAGGCAGCGCGTTGTCGACGCGCTCTTGAAAGGCCTGCATGGGCTGTACGGGGGTCGACAGCAGCGTCGACGTGCTCTCAAGCTACGATGAGAAGGCGGTGCAGGGAGGAATCGGCGTGGCGAGGGTGAAGGGCGCGAGGGGCTCAACAAGGGGCCTGAGAGGCACGAATAGGGCTTGTGAGTGAAGGTGATTTGCCCTACAAGCTGCCCACCCTGTGTGCGATACTGTGTCGACGTTCCCGCTGACCCTCGTCTCCGTTAGTCGCAACGTCGAAGCCGCGCATGTACAGCATAGCGGCAGAGAAGGCAGATTGATCTGCTGGACCTCCGCTTGCTCCGACCTGCTAAGCTATGATCCCGGGCTGGCTGCTCGACGCGTGACTCTACGACTCAAGTTCTTCAATTGCTCCATGCGAGTTGACAGCTAATTCTTGTTCATGCCCGATAACCGTGCGTCCTACCGGCTGCTGCACCTGTCGGCCAGAAGCTCGCTGTGAGCGCCCGCTTGCATTCGCTTTGCCGCTAGGTACCCAACAACTTCGATGAGGTGTTGCTCGCCCTGGCTGCGCTCAAGAGTATTATCGGGTGATGTCGAGCGAACCGTGCAACATCGAGAACCCTTACCTACCGGTATCTACGATGCTGTCCCGCTGTTCTCGTCGGGCAGATTGCGTCTCCTCCTTCTCCGGGCCGCACCCCTCCCGCGGCTTGCGCTTCGCGTATCGCCGTACGGACAAGAGCTCGAGATTGCAGCGTTTCTGCCTGACGCTAGCCTGGCAATATCCCCTGCGCAGCGTTCGAGAGTTCGTGTCGAGATTCGCACATTGCGGAGTGGACCTATTTTTGCTGCTGACAACGATCGAAAGGTCCCGCGCCCGTATCTTGCTCCGCTTTCTCCAATCTCTGGCCGCGCTCGAGCTCACCCTCGCTCTCTCTGTGCTCCTCTACCCTCGCCTACTGCTACTACAGTCTATCGATTGCGCTTTAGGAGGTCTACCGCTGAAATCGCCCGCTTCATCACCTCGACCTCCGCACTCGCGCATCAAGGCTCCACTTCAGCATGTCGTCCGACACAGCGATCCTCTCGCAGGGGGTCGGATATGCGGTTGTACTAGGAATCGGGTGCGCTCGGTGCACTCGCTGAGTAACTCGGAGCGGCGGCTGACCATCCTCCTCGCTATGTGCAGCTTCTTCTTCACCTTCCTCATGTCAGTACTACGCCGCCTCGTGCTTTCAGCATGCGCCACTCAGATGCTGACACGACAACGCCAACAGGATTGGCATTACCTGGATCCAGGAGCGCTACACCAAGTTCAAATCGTCGAACATCGCCGAATTCGCGAGTGCTTCGCACTCTGTCAAGCGTGCGTCTCTCCACTCCCGCGCTCACAAAGCACTGAGGGTATTACAAAGATACGAGGCTTGCCGATGGACGAGTGCTGACCGTGTCTCTCGCCATGCTCTTGACACACAACAGCCGCCTTGATCGCCACAGCGATTTGCAGGCGAGCTTCTTCGCTGTCTCGAGCATACACGAATACTCACGTGTCGCTTGTGCAGTTCTTGGACCTGGGTTCGTTGCAAGCCGGCGCCGTGCCTCCCGATTGAACGCTGCCTTTGCGATCGAGCTAACTCTTCTTCTCGACAGGCTGCTACCCTCCTCACTTCGACTGCGCAGGGTTATAAGGTGCGCACTACTGACGCACAAGCAATTTAGGGTGCAGGTGCTGACTTGTGCCCTTGCAGAACGGGATTGCCGGCCCTTGTTCGCCCTCGTCCTCCGTCTTCCTTCCCCAAAGCCTACTCATCATTCGCGCGACAGACTCGTATGCGGCTGGTGCCACCGTCCAGATCCTCCTGTTCGCCATGAACGCAGCCAAGTGAGTCGAAAAGCGGAACCTGACGTTTGCAAGGTAAAGGTACTTAACCTTCTCGACTCGCAGGATCAAGCTAAACGCCCCGAAAGCGCACACCTTCCTTGAGGTGATCCGCGTACGGTGGGGAAAGGCGGCCCACATCGTCTTCATGTTCTACGCTCTCGCAACATGTCTTCTCGTGTCGGCCATGCTTGTCACGGGCGGAAGCGCGACCGTCACCGTCCGTTGACTTCTGATCAACACTCAGGGACAGCTGCTGATCAGCTCGCGTATTGCAGGACCTAACCGGGGCCTCGACTCCCGGCATCTGCATGCTCATGTGCGTCGTCCCGCTTCTCCTGGGGGCTGCTTCGCTTGACTGACGCTTCCTATCTGCAGTCCGCTTGGTGTTATTGTGCGCTCGATACTTACATCTTACTTGGCTATGGCTAACACTCCCGTACACAGTGCTACGTTCTTATCGGCGGTCTCCGCGCTTCGATTGTGTCGGACTACATTCACACCGCCGTCCTTTTCGCCATCATCATGGTGTTCCAGTACACCGTATTCGCCACGAGTGACAAGATCGGCAGCCCAACAGAGATGTACAACATGCTCGTCGACGCCGGCAACCGCTGGCCGGTCGAGGGCAACGCGGAAGGCTCGTACCTGACCTTCCGCAGCAAGAGCGCCATGATTTTCATGGTACGTCTCACGCACTCTGTCACCCTTGTGCACTATCCTGCACCAGATGGAGGACTCAGATGGCGAGGAACGGCCGGAATCACTAAGAGGAGCGGGCAGCAGCCGCCGGAACGCTCCAGAGTTTCCGCGCACTGACCCGGACATCTCGCAGGTCATCAATCTCATCGGCAACATGGGTACCGTGTTTATAGACCAGTCTTACTGGCAGCGTGCGATCGCATCACAGCCCTCAACGGCCGTCAAGGGATACCTGTTGGGCGGGAGCGCATGGATGGGGTCCGTTCTGCCGCTTTCATGGTCTTCGAGGCTTGTCTCACGCTGATGGGCTCCTCCACTTGTACTGTACCGTACAGTATCCCACTCGGCATGGCTGCAACCATGGGACTGAGCGCCGTTGTGCTCAAGACGGACCCTTCTTACCCGAACTACCCCGATGGCCTGACGTCCGCCCAGGTCGGCGCCGGCCTGCCCGCAGCCGCTGCTGCGCAGGTGCTGCTGCAGGAAGGCGGGGCAGCGCTCCTGCTCGTCCTTCTTTTCCTCGCCGTCACGTCCGCTGCTTCCGCTGGCATGTCTCGTCCGTCTCGTCCGTCTCGCTATACTCGCTCAACTTACGCTTCCGTGACTTGCAGAGCTCTGCGCTGTCTCGACTGTCTTCTCGTACGACATCTTTGTCCCGTACTTCCGCCCGCACGCCACCGAACGGCAGGTCCTCTTCGTCGACCGCTGCGCGATCGTTGCCTGGGGCCTCTTCAGCGGAGTTCTCGGCGTCGCATTCTACTACGCCGGCATCTCTATGGGTTGGCTTTACGAGTTCATGGGCGTGAGTTGCGATTGATTTTCACAACAAGCCATACCTGGAGTCAAAGAGTGCTGACAAAGGCTCTTCCCAATTGCGCAGGTCATCATTGGTGCCGGCGTCATCCCCGTCGCGACCGCAATTATGTGGCACAAGGCTAATAAGTGGGCGGCGATGACGGGCGCCATCGGCGGTACTTCGTCCGGCGTAAGAAACCTCATCGAGTGTCTTTCACGGCAACGGTGCTGACTGGGACTGGAACAGATCATCGGTTGGCTCGTGTGCGCCTCTGCTCTCAACGGCGGCGTCCTTTCTATCGAGACTACCTTCCAAGACTACCCTATGCTCACCGGCAACATCCTCTCGTGCGTACCATGCCGTCTCCGTCCCCTCACAGTACAACACTGATCCGCTTCAATGAGCAGCTTCTGCGTCTCCGGCCTCATCACCGTGCTCGGTTCGCTCATCTGGCCGGAGAACTACGACTGGATCGAGACGCGCGCGCTGCACGCGTACAACGAGGCGACGGAGGAAACGGTCGCGCCCGCCGTGAACGAGACGCCGAGCGCGACGGCTTCGACGTCCGAGGTCGCTGCGGAGAAGGAGAAGGTTCAGGCTCCCGCCGACGCGCTTCCTGCCGACATTGGAGAAGGCGTCGAGGTGGACTCGCCGGAGCACATCCGCAAGACGTTCAAGATTGCGACCGTCCTTGCCACCTTTGGCTTCGTTGCGCTTCTCATTCTCATTCCTCTCCCACTTGTCGGCACGTCCTACATTTCGACGCTGTCCGGCTTCACGGCGTACGTCGTGATCACGATGATCTGGATTTGGTGTACGTCTCAAGCTCCTCGCTCCCTCCTGCAGCGGCTGACAACGCCTCTACTCTCGCAGGGGGCGCCTTTGTCTGTGTCATCCTCCCTCTCTGGGAGTACCGCCACTCGCTTGCCGAGATCTTCGGGCACATGTGGGCCGACATCCGTGGCAAGCGCGTCGAAGCGTAGGAAGGGAGGCGCAAAATCTGTTTGGTATAGCTGCGTTTCATGCTCGACGAATCTCCATCTGTCTCATACTGTCTGCTCTGTTGATAGCTATGCTCGTCGAAAGGTGCAGAAGCGAGAGCACAAGCTGCTTGGGAAGGTCAAGGCTCTTTTCGACGGTCTCTCCACTCTCGATGCAGGATCGCTCGCCTGCAGCAGCGTGAGCTACTGGGCAGCCCGCACGCAAAGTACACAAAGCTCGACTTCCTGTCCGGTGCCGATGTCAGCCTACGTCGACTCCACGCGGAAGCGGGTCTCCTTGCCTTCGCCTGAGCTTTTCCGCCAGCGAGCCTCCCCCAGTCTCACTCAGAGCGATCAAGCATGTTGCAACCGCTCCAGAAAGCCTGCAGGCCCCCCGTCGCCGTGTGTGAGCTCGGTCCAGCTCGTCGTCCTCATCAGTTCGGCCGCCCCACCTTGGCCTCGTCGCTCCCGCTGCACCGCTCGAGATGCCGCCGCCGCCGCCTGCCGAGCCTGCTGCTAAGCGGCAAAAGACTGCTGAGGCACCGCTGCCCTTTCACCCATCGCTACTTGTCGAGAGCAACGTCGACCGCCTCCAGCAGGCGCACGAAGCCTCGACGCCGTACAAGCACGCCGTGATTGACCGCCTGTTCGATGAGGATTTCCTCAAGCGGGCTCGCAAGGAAATCACCGAGCAGCTCAGCTTCCGCGAGAAGGAGACCGACATCTGTGCGTGCACCGCCTCACGAAGCCAGGAGAAGGAGCTGACCCTGCCCTTGCGCCCGCAGACAAGGTGCGCATCAGGCATAGGCATCTTACAAAGTGCGGCACTGACCTATCCGCGGCTCGCAGATCAACCAGACGGGTGACTTGACCAACCTCTCGGGTCTCCCCTCCTCCGAACTCGCCCTCCTCCCGACCCTCCTCGAGCTCCGCGATGCCATCTACAGCAAGCAGTTCCGCACCTTCTTGCAGAAGGTCACGGGCTGCGGGCCTCTGAGCGGTATCAAGACCGACATGTCGTGCGCCGATTACAGCGAAGGGTGCTACCTCCTCAACCACGACGACGTGATCGGGACGCGCCGCATCAGCTTCATTCTCTACCTCGTTCTTGACGAGCCCGCGTGGAAGCCAGAGGTGCGCTCCTAACCTTCAGCTGCGCCGTGACGAAGCTGACCTCCATAACTGCAGTGGGGCGGCGCGCTTGAGCTGTACCCGGTGCTCGAGGCTGACGAGACGAACCCGGACCGCCCGAACGTCCCTGTTGCCAAGCCTTCTGTTGTCATCCCGGTACGTAGATCCGGTCGCAGGAGTGGATTTCCAGACCAGCTGACCCGACTTCGCGCGCAGCCCGCCTTCAACCAGATGGTATTCTTCGAGGTCCAGCCAGGGCACTCGTTCCACTCGGTCGAAGAGGTTGTCGTCGAGGGCGACAAGCAGAAGGGCGGCGTTGGAGCACGTGTCAGCCTGAGCGGCTGGTTCCACAAGCCGGTCGAGGGGGAGGAAGGTTACGAGGGCAGCGAAGGCTTCCAGCCGAAGAGCAGTCTGCAGCAGCTCGTGCGCCGCTTCCGCATTCGAAACTCTGACCGCACAGCTGATGAAGGCGGCTCATGCAGTACGCGACGACTCTGTCTGCCGCAACCCCTTACCCCGACCCGCTACCGCTTCCTCTCCCTACCGCTCCGTCCGCCTCCGAGCTCGCCTACCTCAAGCCGCTCGTCAACCCCGCCTACCTGACCCCGAAAGTCCTCACGCATCTCCGCACCCAGTTCGTCGAGTCGTCGCACCTCGTCCTCGCCGACTTCCTCCTCCCCTCGCTCGCGTCCGAGATCGAGTCCCTCATCCGCGCGCGCGACGCCGAGCTGGAGCGCGACCGCCGCGGCGTCGTCGTCAACGGCTGCAAGACGAACAAGGTCCCTCCGCACGACGCGGGCGAAGACGCCGCGCAGGGCTGGACCGTCGTCGGCCCGCCGCACCTGCAGCGCTACCTCTCTCTCTCGCCCTCCGCGCCGTCCGGGGCCCAGGGCCGGCTCGAGGAGCTCCTGCGGCAGGTGCACGACCTCTTCACCTCGCGCGCGTTCGCCGCCCTCCTCGCGTCCCTCACGTCACTCCTCCCTACGGCGCACACGACGGCCCTGCGCCGCTTCCGCCCCGGGCTCGACTACACGCTCGCGCGCGGCGAGGCGGCGTCGGACGAGGGCGCGAGCGCCAAGCTCGACGTCGGGCTCGGGTTGACGCCGCGCTGCGACAGGGACGAGGACCGCGAGCGGTGGGAGAGCGGCGAGGTGGGCGGGTGGGACATTTGGCTTGCGAACGAGGAGGGAGGCGACGAGGCGACTTATGGCGGGGCGGGGAAGGAGAAGAGCGCAGAGCCGGCTGCGAACGGGGATGACAAGGCGGAAGGTGTGGACGGCGAGGCTCAACCGCAGGAGGACGCGGAAGAAGGCGCCGGAGAGGAGGAGGAAGAGGACGATGGCCCGCTCCTCGCCCTCGAGCCAGAGTGGAACCGCTTGCACCTCGTCCTGCGCGACCCGGGCGTGCTGGCGTTCGTCAAGTACCTCTCGGCGCGCGCACCCGCGAGCCGCTGGGACATGGTCGGCGAGTGGGAGGTGCAGGGCGTCGAGGAGGACGGCGACGACGAGGAGCAGTAGACGTGGACGGGGACCGATAATGCGAGCATCTCGCAGAGGAGCAAGTCTCCGTTCTTGACCTGCCAGCGCCGCTTGTCGCACGCACAGACGGCATTGTCGAACGCAACGTCCGAATGCGGTCCGCACGCATGAGAGAACGGTCGATCACGCTCGGGAATCGGATGCGAATGAGGCAGTGCTATTACAACCAGCGTGCACTTAGCACTTTCTCGCGATGCCCCTTCTCCGCTCTTCTTCCCTGTCTCGCACAACCAGTCAGCAGCTTGCCAATAGACTGCGAGGACGGCGCGAGAGGCAGCGCACCGATACTCGAACATGAGCTGCACGCCGACGAACAAGCACGCGCTCGCGACGACGAGGAAGATCCGGCCTGCGCGCGTCATATCGCCTCGATCTGATCAGCTGTGCTACTCGCCGCGCCGCGCGAGTCGCTACGTGCCGACACGAGGGGGAGGGGACGGGGAAAAGCGCACCTTCCGGGCCGCCGAGCATGATGCCCCACAGCGCGCGCGCGTCGTCGACGCCGAAGACGAACCCGACGAGGTTGGCCGTCATCATGAGGAGGACGTTGGCGACGCCGCCGAGGGCGCACAGCGGGCGGTACCACGCTTTCGAGGCGAACTGGTTTGCAAGGGACCGTCAGTCGGCGTGAGAAGAGCGGATCGGGGCAGAGGCGCGAGTGAGCAAGGAAAGAGGACGCGAGACGCACGCGCGAAGCGGGGAAGAAGCGCCGTGCGAGCATCTCGGGCGCAATGAAGAGCGTGATGCCCCAGCCCCAGACGAGGAGGCGCAAGCGGAGGTCGTGCCACAACGCGACAAAGGTAAAGACGCCGAGCGTGGCGAGGAGCGGGCGCGACGAGCCGCCGAGTGGGATGTAGAGGTACCTGCGTGTTCATTCTTGCCCTGATTAGCACAGCGAGTGAGACAGGAGAGAGTGAGGAAGAAGGATACGCACCGGACGACCCACATGTTGTAGCTCCGGTGCCAGCTGCGCCAGAAGCCGAGCGTCGAGTAGTTGTTGGCCATGCAGCGCACCATGTTTTCGGGCGGCGAGATGCCGTCCATGAGGGCCCACAGGCGGAACAGGCGCCAAGGGAGGAGGAGCTGTGCCGCACCGACGGATCTCAGCATCAGCATCAACTGTTCGAGCCGAGCGCTACAAATGACAATATGAGAGCGAGGGGCCGCACCTTGAGCCACACGACGATCAGGTTCCAGAACCCGACCATGCTCACCTGCGCGGCGCTCAACCCGTCCCACCATCCCGAGCCCGAGTCTTTGAGCGCGACGACGTGCATGTAGTGCAGCACGAGCTCCATCGTCAAGAGGCAGACGAGGAAGCGCGTCGCGTAGGAGAGGAGCGCGAGCGGCGAGGTTTCGGAGCGGGGGGACGGGGAGGAGACGGGAGCGGCGGGTGAGGAGATGGGTGAGGAGGCGGGTGAGGGGCCAGCGAGCTGGGAGACGAAGGAAGGGTACGACATGATCGGGCCGGCGAGGTACAGCGGCGGGTAGAGCGTATAGGCGAGGTAGGTGGTAAAGGTGTAGTTGCCGGCCGAGGCAGACGGGTCAAGAGTCGGAGTCTGGCTCGATGTGCGCGGTGACCTCATAGTCGCCTGTGAGCATGGAATGGGAACGCTATAGTCAGCGCAAGCCCGCAGAGGTGCGAGGGCGCAAATACGCAGAAGCATCTTTCGCGCTCACCTTCTGCATTGGGCTCGTCGGAAGCTCGGGCTCGTGCAGCGCAGCACTCGACGCCCAGTAGTACTCCATGTTGAAGCTGACGAGGCGGAGCATCGAGATGTTCCAGCTGATGTGCCACCGCGGGAGGAGCCCACCATAGTCGTCCTGCGGCGGCGGAGCCGCGATGAGCCGAGGAGACCCGGCACGAGAGCGAGGAGAGCAGACGCACCAGCCACGCTAATGATGGAGAGATGGCGCGGTAGTGATATCCCTCGGCAAGCTCATTTGCGAAGAGGATGGCAACGTTGAACGCCCACGTCGCGTACGGCGTCCACTCGCGCCGCCACCGTCCCCCCGACCTTTTCGCCGACCCACCCAGCATCGCGATGCGGTAGTTTGCCCAGAGGATGGCCAGCATCTTGGGCAGGCTCGAGCCGTGCAGAGCGGCGAGGAGGACGAGGGAGAAGGTCGCGCTGAAGCGCGCGCGGGCGGTGCGTGCCTTGCTCGGGGCGTACGAGGACGAGCGAGGGTTGCACGAGGGGGATATGCGGGAGAGGACGAGGCGGAAAGAGTGCGAGAGGAGGACGTGGAGGAGGAGGAGGGCGACGAGGAGCGGGAGGTGCGAGCGGAAGAGGTGGTACTGGTCGTCGGTCACGTCCTGTGCGAGCCGTGTTCTGTCAAGCGGAGCTCCGAACTAACTCTGCGAGCCGGAAAGAGAGCATGAGAGACGAGTGCACGCACGACTCGTCTCCCAAAGATCCACCCGTCGCTGAGGTGAGGCCCGTATCGCCAGTATGCCTCGCGTTTCGCTGTCCGGTTCGAGGCGAATCAGCCTGAGCAGGGTGTGCACGATCGAAGGGAGACGCACGGCTGGTGGCCGAGACTGCGAGGGACCACATCTTTGGGAGTGCGACGAGGAAGACGCAGTAGTAGGCGACGAACTCGCGGGATCTCCAGCGCGGTGGCGGGGCGGACTGGACTGCATGGCTCGGTGCAGGTGCGGGGACCTGTACGGTCAAGTCTGTGATGCGCGGGCCGCGGCGAGAACGGAGCGAGCGGGAAGCAGACGACGGGGACGAGGAGGGGTCGTCGAGGGCGGGCGCGAGGGCGGGCGTGGGCGAGGGCGGGCGGACAGGCGGGTAGGGCGCACTCGCCCGCATCCTCGCGCGCGGACTCAGCGCGCAGCAAGCCGGGAAAGGAGCGACGAGGACCAGAAGGAGCACCGCCCCCACCTCGTCTCGCTCCGGCCATCCACGCGCGCCACGAGCGAGAGCTGCGCACACAGAGCCATGAGCGCCCCGCAGCAGTCGGACGCGGCAAAGGGCAAGCAGCCCGCCCCGCTCGACCCGCTCGACGACGCCGACCTCGACCGCATCTTCAGCCAGGAGGCCTCGCTCGTCTCGCGCGAGGCAGAGGCGCGTCTCCCGCTCAGACAGTCCCACGAGGCTCAATGCACTCACTGGCGACACCCCCGCAGGTCCTCCGCGTCCTCGCCGCGTTCAAACTCAACCCGTACGAGATCCTCGACCTCGACTGGATGCCCGGAGCAGGAATCACCGACCAGGACATCCGTGCGCAGCCTTGCTCACTCTGGTAGCTACTAAACTCAATGTCCCACCCACCCGCAGAGCGCCAGTACCGCAAAAAGTCACTCCTCATCCACCCCGACAAGCTGAAGCACCCGCGCGGCATCGAAGCCTTCGACCTCCTCAAAAAGGTGAGCGCACCTTCTCACTGGCTCTACCGGCGCATACTGACGCCGCAAGTGCACACGCGCAGGCGCAAGTCGAGCTCGGCGACTCGACCAAGCGGAAAGCGCTCGACGAGGTCCTGTCGGACGCGCGCATGCTCGTCCTCCGCGAACTCGGCCTCCCGCGCGACGCGCCCAACGACCACGAGCTCCTGCGGCCGCCAAAGATGAAGGACCCCGACTTGAAGGAGCGCGTGCGGAGAAAGGCAAAGGAGATCATGATTGACGACGAGCTCCGGCGGCGCAGGTGCGTCGGCTGGGTTCTCACCACGCAGGCTCCTTTGACCTTGCGCCGAGCTCAATCTGCGGGGGGATGCGCGAAGGTGCGGAATGTTGTGCTGATCCTAACCGCCTCTTCCGCTACTGCGCCCGACGCAACAGGGTGCAGAAGATGACGATGATTGCCGAGGGTGCTGAAGCCAAGCGCGTTGAGGAGGCAGCCGCCGAGCGCAAGCGCAAGGCCGAGGAGAAGGAGCGGTGGGAAGGTGCGTTCGCGCTTTCGTGCCCCTTCCGCGCCGCAGAGAGCGGACGCCCCCTCGTTCCGAGGTCGTCCGCCCTGCTTGTGGTTCTTGTAGGGCGACACTGATGTCTCTTGCTCCACGCACGCAGAGACGCGCGAGGACCGAGTGCACGACTGGCGCAACTTTAACAAGAAGAAGAAGAAGACGAAGAAGGGTCCGCAGGTCCTCGGCTAGGGGTCGCCGCCCTGTCTCAGTCTCGTTCTTTTTGGCCCCCAGTGTTGTAGCTTGCACCCTGTACCGCTCGTCTGGCCCGTCTCTGGCTCACCCAAAGTCCGCGGCAGTCCGGGCTTGACAAGTTTCACGTCGAGCCGCGTCTCCCCCGCGCCCTCTCCCTCGCCCTCATCGCTGCTCTCGCCTCCTCTCTGTGCGCCCGCGCGCGCTTTGCAAGTGTCTGATGGAGGACGACGACGATCCCTACGGCGAGGCAGACCTCGCGTGGGACGACGCGGCGCTGCAAGAGCTCGAGTCGTTCGAAGTCAACTCGCTCGCTCAGCACCGCGCGACTCAGGCCCCGCCGCCCCCGCCACCGCGGGCGAGCCAGGTCCCACCGCAGAAGCCTCGCACGCCGGCGGTTCAACGCCCGCCTGCGCAGCACCAGCAGCAGCAGCGACGCTTCCCCGCTCCTGCGCCCGCTCCGCCGCGAGCTGCAGCCGGTCCTCCCCCGACTCAGAGCCTACCACAGCCGACTCAGCAGCCGCAGTACGGCCACGCCAAGCCGAGCGGGATCCTCCGCCCCGCGCGCCCGCCTCCGCGCCCAAACGCAGCCTCGACCTCCTCTTCCGCCTCTGCTTCGAATGCGACTGCCGCGACCAAATCAGCCGCAGGAGGAGGAGGAGGAGGAGGGTGGAAGCCGCGCCAGTCGCTCAACGAGCGCGGCGAGCCCGGGTTTGTCGACCCGAACCCTTTCGCGTCCGCGTCCACGCGCCGGGCCCACCCCGCCGTCGTGGACGAGGACGAGGACCTGCCTGCGATCGAGGTGTCGGAGGAGGGGTACCGCGCGGAACCGCAGAGGGGGACGACCGTCTCGGTGCCGCCGCCTTGTGCAGGTGCGGGACGAGAGCCCGGAGGCGGGAAGGTGCAGCCGGGGCGGGGTGGGATGCTCGCGAGCGAGAGGGGATCTGAGGAGGGACAGAGGGCTGTGGTGGAGCGAGGGCTAGACGAGGCGGGGAAGAAGGAGGTCGAGGCGCTGAGGACGGAGAAGGAGAAGGTGCGTTCCGCGCGACTCGATCACCAGTGCTTGCCTTCGTCCTCCGTGTCTGGATGCTGATGTAGCAGTGTCGCGCGCGTCGCACAGCTTGCGCAACAACTGCAGCTGGCGCTGGACGCGCAGGAGAAGCTCAAGCTCGAGGTCATGACCAAGGCGGGCGAGAACTCGCTCGTCCGGCAGCGTCTTACCAAAGTGCGCTTCCCCGTCGCCTAGCCTCGCCCTTCCACCGAACTGACGCCAGTGTTCCTTCTCCCCACAGGCCGAAGCGGCGCACACTGCCGCCATGCGAGCCGAGCAGCGCGACAAAGCTCTCCTCTCGGAGCAGCTCGAGGCCAAGGAGCGCGAGTACCGCGCCGCCTTTGAGCGCATGAAGATGGAAGACGCTTTCCGCCGCCAGGAGCTCGCCACTGCCGCTTCTGCGTCGTCAGCGGCCGGCACATCCGGTTCGGCAACGAGCCAGCGCCACTACCACCACCCGCACCACGCCGGGCTCAGCTCGGCCAAAAGCCAGCGCTTCTACGCCCGCGCGCAGAGCGCCGCCCCCTCCGCGCAAGCGAGCCCGAGCGCCGGCCGAGCCGCTCGCGCAGCGTCGCAGCAGCCGCCCGCTCCCGCGAAGAAGCCGCCTGGCCCGTCTTTCGCCGGGTTTCAGAACGCGTTCGGGCCATCTGCTGCTGCGCCGGCCGGTGTGGCGGGCAAGAGCGCGCGCGCGAAGGGCAAAGAACGTGAGCGCGACGAGGGCCAGGTGGAGAAGAGGGGTGCGGCGGCGGACGAGCCGGAGGGGTCGATGGGCCCGCCGGTGAGGGGGAAGAGGGAGGCGCCGCGCACGCCTGCGGCGGGGCCGAGGGCGAAGCGGCGGCGCGGCGAGGAGCGGGAGGACGAGCGCGACTCAGGGAGGGCAAGTAGGAGCCTCTTGCTTGTCGAGGAGGAAGGGGAGGAGGGCGACCTGGGCGGGCACGAGCACATAAACGTGCAGGACGGCACGGGCGGGCCAGACCCCGTCGCTGAGGAGAACGACGACGATGGAGAGGACGCGTGGGTCTGGGTCGCCGAGCAGCACGACACGAGGAGCGAGCTGCTCGCTGCGGTCTTCACGCACACGACGCTCGTCAACATCGATCTCGAGCCGGCCGCTGTCCCGCCCACTGCGCATCCGCACTCGCATCATCGCTCGCCTCTCGCGGCGGCGGGCTCGACGCTCGCAGGCGCTGGTACTGCGCGAGCAGGCACAGCGCGGCACGGCACGCTCGGTGCGACATTCGGCACGCGCACATCCGCGGCAGCTACGCACGCACCGACTCCCGCCGCGCCGAGCGGCCCAGTACCCACCTTCCACGCCCTGATGAACCTGCGTTTCCCGCCATCGACTCCTCCCGCGCTGGTCGCCGAGCACGAGTCCATCGCGCGCGAGCTCTTCACGCTCCTCGGCCGGCGCTTCGACCCGCACTCGCTCTCCCAGCCGGCGACATCGGCTCTCGCGTCCCTCCCGCCGTCCCTCGCGCTCCTCACGTCGTCCTCGCCAGAAGAGCTCGAAACCGCGCTGCTCGCGTACGGTCTCGCGCGATCTTTTGCCGCGCTGCTCGCCGTGCTCGACGCGGCGACCCTCGTCGGCCCGATGACCGCGCTCATGCGCCTGATCGCCCATCTGACATTCATCTTCCCGCCCTTCGCGCACGCCTGCTGCGTTGTCTCAACGAAGCCCACCCCGAACGCCACTTCGTCGAAGCCTTCAACAGCCGGCAGCGCGCAAAGCGAGGTCCCCCTCCTCTCGCTGCTGGGTCGCATCATCGCGCGCTACGGCCGCCCCGAACCGCCATCGAAGGACCCAGCAGGCCCGTCGTCCTCGTCTTCGTCCCTGCACGGCCGCACGACGCCGACGACAGCCAGCGGGCCCGGCTCGCGCACCCTCCTGCGCTCGCGCAAAGCACGGGTCGCACGCCCGAGCGGCGGTGGGCGGAAGCGGCGCGTGGGCGAGAAGGACGGCGGCGCGGCCGAGGAGGAAGAGGCGCGCGTACCGCTCGAGTCGGGCAAGCGCGCCAAGCTGCTCGAGGCGCTCTTGGCTGTCCTCGAGGGGGTTGGGTGGAGGTGCCTTGCGGTGCTCGGCTCGCAGGGAGGGGCGACGGCGGATCATGCAGGAGCCGGCGACGGAGGGCGGGCGGCAGAAGAAGCGTGAGTCTGCTCGCGCACGCCGCTTAGCCCACAGCGATGTCATGGCGAGCTGACGCCCGTGCACGACTCGCTACAGCTTCCTCGGTTTGCTCAAGTCGCCTAACGCCATTGCGACGCTTCTCGATCCAAATCACCCGATCGGCACGCTGCTGGCCAGCACGCGCGTTCTCGCCATTCTCGCCTGTCGTGCGGCCTTGCGATCAGTCTTCCGTCGTGCCCTGCGACTGACCTGTTTCAACCACTGCAGGTCCCGCCCTCTTTCGCACCTTGCTGGGTACCAAGTTCTACGAAGCGCCCGACGTTCGCGCGAGCAAGCTCCCGCTCGTCGACCGCATTGCGACATTGCTCGTCGTGCCGAGAACAGACTCTCCCAGTGTGCGTCACAAGAAGGAACTCGACAGCTTGCTCCGAGCCGCGGCAAAGTCGCATGCTGACTCCTTGCGCTATGCAGACTCATACGCTCGACCAGACGCTTCTCACCCTGTCGTCTCTTCTCCTCACCTCGCACGAAGACGCCATCATGCTCGTCGCCCAGTCGGCAAC
Organism: Rhodotorula paludigena; assembly: GCA_036244875.1. Lineage (NCBI taxonomy): Eukaryota > Fungi > Basidiomycota > Microbotryomycetes > Sporidiobolales > Sporidiobolaceae > Rhodotorula > Rhodotorula paludigena. The sequence continues at coordinate 845,391 of BQKY01000014.1, forward strand.
CTTCGTCCCCGAGCTGCTCGCCAAGATGTGGCGAGATGTGCGCACGCTGTGGGACTGGGACGGGCGCGATGTCGGACCGCACGGCCTGACGCGAGAAGTGCTCAACCGGTGCGTTGCCGTTTACCGCCCGCCGCCGCCGACTCTACGAACTGACTGGGTGCTCTCCTGCAGCACGACCGCGCGTCTCTCGTCCCTCCTGCACGTCTTCTACTACCTCTCGCTCGCGCCCCACTCGTCCCTCACGATCGCCGACCTCCTCGCCGGCCCCTCGTCCGTGTCAGCATCCATCGCCGCCGACGGCACCTCGGTCGCGCCTCCGGCAGTCAAAGACGCGCCGGCGTACCAGCGCCAGGCCGTCAACGATCTCTTCATGGCCGCGCTCGGGACCGTGGCGTTCGCGACGCTCGGCGCCGACGCGGACGAGGACGGGCCAGGAGGCGGAGGCGGCGGCGGCGAGGGCGGAGAGGGCCCGGCGGAGCCGCAGGAGGAGAGCGGGATGCCGAGCTGGGCCGAGAGGGGGAGCAAGGAGCGGAGGATGCTGTGCGAACTCGGGTGTGCGTCGCGATTCCCCTTTCCAGCTGCTCCTGCCCGTCGCTGACACCCTCCTGTGCTCGCGCGGGACAGACCTAGCGCAGGAAATCCTCGAGGACGTCTCGCCGCTCGAGCTCGAAGAAGTCGAGGTGTGCTTCGGCCCGATCGACCTCGCATCTGGCGGCGGAGGCGGCGGCGACGGTGGGGCGGACGGGTCGGGCGGCGAGGGCGACGACGACGCGATGAGGGACTCAGGCGCCGGGGCAGACGAGGAGGAGGCGCAGGCGCAGGGAGAGGTGGACGAGGAGGGCGAGAGGGAGGCGCGGGCGGCACTGGACCGGGAAGAGGAGGGCGAGGGCGCCTCGTCGTAGCTAGCTGGACCCGCTCGCTCACTGCGCCTTCTCTGCTGCCTTCACCTCGCTCTCATGAGGCGAGGAAGCACAAGAGAGGAAAGGCAACAAGGTCAAGCCAGGCAATGCAGAACCGCGTCTCAAGCCCTCCGTCCCTCGACAAGCAGTCCTCCCCCAGCCCTCTACCCGGACGCAGCCCTACTGCTCCTCCTCCTGACCGGCGGCACTGGCAGCGGCGACGCCTTCTTCTTCTTCTGCCCGTCCCCCTTCGGCTTGCTCGTCGTCGTCCCCGTCACGCTCCCGACGCTCTTCTTGGTCACCTGGAACCCCAGCCTCGTCTGCTGCTGCCCCTGCCCCTGCTGCTTGCTCGACGAAGCGCGCGAGAGCGAAGCGTGCGTCGCGCTCGCGGTCGACGCGCGCGAAGAGCGGCGCGAGGCGCTGGACGCCGACGACGCGGGCGACGCGGAAGGCGACGGCGAGGGGGAGGGCGAGGCGCGACGGACAGTGAGGACGCGGCGCGAGGCGGCGATGGTGCCTGTCGCGCCGGGTTCAGCGTCGTCTTCTTCGGACGAGAGTGCCGAGAGCGAAGAGGACGACGCAGAGCGGCGCGGGACGAGGTGCGCTGCGACCGATGCGGGGTGCGCAGGCGGCGGGAGCTTGAGCGCCGCCGCCGCAGCAGCAGTAGAGACGGGCGCGCTACTGCTGCTGCTGGTGGTGGTGGTTGGGGCAGCGGAGCGCGGCGCGGGCAGCTCGAGCGTGAAGCTGTGGCTGGACGAGGTCGCGCCGAGAGCGGGTCCGGCGGCGGCGGCAGCGGCCGAGCGCGGGCGAGAAAGTGGCTGCTGCTGCTGCGCGGCTGAAGAAACGGTCGACGGTGGCAGCGGCGGGAGGAGCGCGTGCGCCGGGAGGGTCGACACCATCGCAGCAGGCGGCGGCGGCGCCTCTACCCGCCTGCGCTTCTTGGACGGCGACGCCGCGGGCGACGCTGCGCCGCCAGCCGCGCGCGCCTCCTTTCCCCTGCTGCGCTCCTCTGCGCGGCGCGCGCGCTCATTCTCCTTCTCCTCCTGCGCCTCCCTGGCATCCTTCTTCTTGACGGGGCTCTGGAGGCCGGCGGCGGCGTCCCTGCGCTCCCTCTTGCGCTCCTCCCGCGCGCGCTTGCGCTCCTCGCGCGCCGCCTGCTCCTGCGCGAGCCGCGCGCGCTCGGCCGCGACGACGGCGACGAACTGCTGGATGTCGCCGCGGAGCCAGCAGTCGAAGACGCCGGCCCACTCGCGCGAGGGCGTCGGGAAGTCGTAGTTGAGGTAGATCGTGTGCACCGGTGGGGGCTTCTTGGTCGCGCTCGTCGTCGGGGCGCGACTGGGCTGCGAGGACGACGGCGCGTCGTCGTCGTCGGAGGGAGGGGCCGAGGGTTTCGGCGCGGGCTTGATGACCTTGGCGAGCTCGCGCACGAGGCGCTTGGTCCCCTTGACCTTGAGCGTGGTCCCGACGACGAGGAGCAGGTCGGGCCTCTGACCCATCAAATCGCGCTGGGTGATTTCTCCGACGCGCTCGCCGTCCTTGTGCTCCTCGCCGTAGAGGACGACGTCGGGGCGGAGGACGCCGACGCCGCGGCTGCGCTCGCCCGCGGCCGCGCGCACCGAGTCGGTCTTGAGGCACCCGGGGCAGAGGGGCGCCGAGCCCGAAGAGAGGAGGTCGAGGTACGGCGAGGTCGCGACGACGTGCTTGCAGTGCGAGCACGAGAGCGTAGAGAGGTGCCCGTGCAGCGGGATCACGCGCGGGATCGCACTGTGCGTCGCCGTGGCGGCGGCGGGAGGAGGCGAGGTCGAGGGCCGCGGGGTCGGGTACGTCGACGACGGGGCCGAGGTCGACGCGACGGACGACGCGACCGAGAGCTGCGACGACGAGGGCTGGAGCGCGGCCGAGCGCGGCGTTGGCGCGCGCGAAGCGGCCGAGGGTTTGGACGGCGAGCGCGGTGCGCGACGCGGAGGGAGCGGGAGCGACTTGTCGCCGAGGCCGTAGGTCAAGCCGGCCTTTTCCTCAAGGGCGTCGATGTTCCTGTCGAGTCACTTGTCAGCTGTGTCACGGCGCGGAAAGGGCGGAGAGAGCCGCACTGTGTGTAGACGCGGAAGAGCTTGCCGTCGTCGTCGAGGTGCTTGAGCCAGGAGTGGAAGGCGGTGGGCTCGACTGCGTCTGCCTGCTTCTTGAGCTCTGCAATCATGCCATAGAAGATGGAGGCATTCTGCTCGGACTGGGTGAGGTGGGGGTTGAGGGAGGGAAGGGGGGTCAGTCAACATGGTCTGGGAGGGGGGAGGGGAAGGGACGGGGGAGGGCGCACGGCGAAGAGGCCGACGTCAAAGAGGTCTTTGCCACTCGAGAGGCGAGCGTCGGGGTGCTGCTTCTTGAGGGATTCAAAGAGGCCGGCGCTCGAGCGGAAGTCGGGGATGCCCGAGGCGGTCGAGATGCCGGCGCCTGCGGAGGGTGCGTTTAGTGGGGTGCAGGCTGTGTGGGTGTAGAGAGTACAAGTGCACCGCATACGACTGCGATGCGCTTTGCCTTGAGGACGTGGCGGGCGACGTGCGAGAGGTCGAGCGAGGAGGAGGGGGCGGGGGAGGGGGAGGGGGCGGTGGTGGCCGGGGCGGGGTGGTGCGCGTGGTGGATGGGGAAGGGCGGGGCGTTGTCGGCGGTGAGCGGCGGGACCTGGTCGCCGAACGAGACGACGGCGAGGGCGGGAGCGTCGGGTGAGGACGAGCGGGGCGGGGCGGGCCGCGGGTGGGAGCGGGGCATGGTGGGCGGGTGTGCGCAGCTGCTGTGGTTACAACGAGCTGCACTCTGCCAGCCGTGCTTTCGATCGCAGCAGAGAGAGCGGCGCGAGGGGAGCGCAGGGAAGAGGGCCAAGCGGAAGCGCGGAAGCACAAGTTGGCTCACGCTTCTCGTCGTCCCTGCGGCCCTCTCCTGGCTGGACTCTGTGCAGCCTGAAGAGACTGCTACTAGCACTACCACTGCACCCGCTAGCTCGCTCCCTCTCCTCTGCTCGCTCGACGGCCCCGAGGTGTGCAACTCGCTCTCATCATGCGAGCATCCCCGCCAGGAACCCTCACTCCGAACCCGCAAAAGGCCATGCACTGACTCAGACAGGCTCAACGCAGACTACTCCACCCCGCCCACATGTCGATCGACCTCGACTGGAGCGCACTCGACGCCCAGCTCACCCTCGCCTGCACCCGCTTCCTCGCAACCGCCTTCGACACCGCACCCCGCCCAGACTTTCTCGGGCCCCTCGCCGTCACCGCCTTCTCCTTTGGCGACACCCACCCCGACCTCCTCCTCGCCGACGTCCGCGACATCGACCACCACTTTCTCGTACCCGACCCCGACCTCGACGACGACCCGGCACCCGCCCCTACTCTCCCCATTCACACCGTCCCCGCCTCGCCCGCCAGCAGCCTCGCCGCCGCGCCCCTCGCCGCAGGCACCGGCGCCGGCCTCTTCTCCCCGGGCCTCCTCCACCACCACCGGCCCCCACCTGTCGCCTTCTCCGGCGCAGCCTTCCATGCCGGCCATCCCCCCGCACCATACCCGCACTCGGGTGCGCGCAACCGCTCCCGCTCGCGGTCCCACTCGCCGCATCCAGGGGGATTGGCAGCCGCTGCACACGGGGTCGACACACACTCGCGCTCGCACTCGCAGCACACGCACCCGCACTCGTACGCGCCGCGCTCCCCAACCCCCTCGCTCTCGTCCCTCCCTGCCCCCGGCGCGCATCCCGCCCCCACCGAGTCCTCTGCCCCCTCGCCCTCGTTCCAGCTGCACGTGCGCATCTCGTACGCGGGCAACCTCACCCTCGGCCTCTCGACCGCCCTCTTGATCAACTACCCCTCGCCCGCGTTCATGCGCCTCCCGCTCGCGCTGACGCTCACGGGGCTCGCGCTCGAGGGCACCCTCGTCGTCGCGTTCGAGGGCGGGTCGCGCCGCGTCCACCTCTCGCTCCTCTGCGACGACGACGACGAGCCTACCTCCTCCGGCGCCGATGCAGCGGTGACTCGGGCTCCCGGCGCCGGCCGCTCGACGGCGGTGGGCAAGCGCGAGTCGCCCGGCGCGCGGCTGCTGCGCGCGGCGCACGTCGAGAGCGAGGTCGGGCAGGCCGACAAGCACGTCCTGCGCAACGTCGGCAAGGTCGAGAAATTCGTGCTCGACGTCGCGAGGAGGACGCTCGAGAACGAGTTGGTGTTCCCGTCCGTCTCGTCTCGTCTCCCCCTTTTTCCTCTTTCCTTGCTTCTCTCGCCTTTGTCGAAATCGCACAGCCGCTCGGGGAGGCAGTCGCTCTCCGCTCGGTACAAGTTGAGCTGACTCAGACCGCCGCTTGGCCGGCATTTCTCCGACCGCAGGAACTTCCAGACCATCATGTTCTGACGCGCACCGCCCCGCCCGCCGTCCGCCTGTACCTTCACGCCGTCGTCCCCGCAATGTTGCTTGTACTCTTGTCGCATCGCATCCTGCACCTCCATTTGACATCATCGGAACCAGGCCTTCACGGGAGACACAATCCAGAGCACACGCACGGCACGCGCAGGCGCTGCAGGAGGCTTCTCACAGCGTGGGATACGCACTGCCCGCTCAAGCGTGCTTCGGCTGCTTCCCATTTCTTTTTCCACCCAGCACACGTCCGGGTACAAACCTTGGCGAGACGAGACGCAGGGAAAGGTCCCCCGAGCTGTACGCAGGCGCTCGGCGGGAAGCAGGCCCACCTCGAGAAAGGCATGGCAAGGGTCGCTGGTCTCTGCTTACCAGACGTGCGGCAGAACCCGTGCTCCTTTCTACCGCTCATGGCGCGAGTCGAGCGATCTCCTTGAGAAGCTGGTCGCTTCCGCGTGGGAGCACCGCGGGCGTTTCGAAGGCGCACTCGCCTTGAGGGCCTGCAACTGCGCGCGGTAGCCGTACGAGGTCTGTAAGCGCGTCAGCAAGCGAATCAAGCGAAAGTGCGGCCCTGTGCTCGCGATCTCGATCCCCTCGTCGTCTGTCTCGCTCTTCTCCCTCCTTCGCCTTACTCACAAATGCCCACCTTCACGCGCTCGTACCAGCTCGCCAAGGGGCTCAAGATCCCCGCAGTGGGCCTCGGGTGCGCCCCGCCCGCTGTGCTCGCTCTGCACAGAACGGATGAGGCTGACGTCTCGCTTCCCCACATCGCGACCCGACGACGGCGTGAGCAGCACGTGGAAATCCAAGCCGGGCGAGGTGCGGAATGCGGTGCGGGTGGCTATCGAGGCGGGGTACCGGTGCGTGCTTGCTGCGCTGCTGTTGCGCCTGCCGCTCCTCCGAGTCGTCGCTGACCACACCCTGCCTTCTCGCAGCCACATCGGTGCGGGGTTCCCTCTCTCGCTCGCCTCCACCGTGAACGAGAGCTGATCATTCTCCGAGCTGCGGGGAGCAGACTGCGCGTGGGCGTACAGGAACGAGCACGAGGTTGGGCAGGGGATCAAAGATTCGGGAATCAAGCGCGACGACCTCTTCATCACGAGCAAGGTGCGGCCCCTTCCCTCTCGGTGCACTCGCTTCCCGCGCAGCGCGAGAGAGTACTTACAGCTCGTATCGGGTGGCCACAGCTCTGGAACTCGTTCCACAAGCCGGAGAAGGTGCAGTCTGCGCTCGAGGAGACGCTGGGAAACCTCGATGTCGGCTACCTGGACCTGTACCTCATGCAGTGCGTTCTCCTGCTCGCTCTGTCGCGCTGGAGCCTTCTGAGGTCAGGCGCTGATTGCAGCGCGCGCGGGTTCGTACAGCTGGCCGGTCGCGTTTGACGGCCAGACGAGCGACGGCAAGAACCGGATCGACTGGGACTTGACGAACGACGTGACGCCGACGTGGGCCGCGATGGAGAAGCTCGTCGACGGCGGCATGGTCAAGAACATTGGGATCAGCAACTTTACCGTGCTCAAGACCAAGAAGCTGCTCGAAAAGGTGCGCGCGGCCTCGATTGCTCTCTGCTTGGCGCGGTCGGCCCCTGCTCTGCCGGGCGCAGACACTGATCGATCACCGTGGTCGTGCACACAGGCCAAGATCAAGCCGGCGGTGAACCAGATCGAGCTGAACCTCCACTGCGCTCAACTCGAGCTCGTCAGGGTGCGTCCTGCGCTCCCGCACACGTCCTCTTCCCCGTCTCCTGCTTGTTGCGGCGGCAGCACATGGTCCTCACTGCCACGGCTCCCCCGCAGTGGATGCAAGCGCACAACATTGTCGTCGAAGCCTACTCGCCGCTCGGCTCGACGGGCGCGCCGCAGCTCGACGACCCGGTCGTCAAGGAGATCGCGTCCGCGCACGGCGCGACGCCCGCGCAGGTGCTCATCTCGTGGCAGACGGCGCGCGGCGTCGTGTGCTTGCCCAAGTCGGTCACGCCCGAGCGGATCAAGAGCAACTTTGAAGGTGCGCTCGGTGGCTGCCCAGAAAACCGCTTGCCTTGCCTCTCTGTCGAGACGTGCTGACGGTTTATGCTGTTCTTGAGCGCACAGAGGTCGAGCTGACGACGGACGAGGTGACGCGCCTCGAGCAGCGCGCGGCCGAGTTTGGCACGCGGCGCACGGTCGACCCGAGCAAGGACTGGGGTGTGCCCGACCTGTGGAAGGACGAGGATGGGATTGCGGCCAAGCTCTAGACGGGGCATGCAGCGTGTAGAGGGAGACGAGCGGGAGGAGATTTTGTGCAAAGAAGAACAAGGACCTTCCCAAGTCGCCGAGGTGTGCGAGCGAGGACGACGGCGAGAAGAGGCTCGGTGCGCCAGGCTCGAGCTGGACGTGTCTTTGCGTGTGCCTGTGGTTCAGGACAGGCGAGGAGGTCCGCAGGTGCGAGGTGGCCGCCGGATGTCGACCTCGCTGCGCCTCGGACGCGTCGCTGCGGGACAGCGCGCACCCGACGCCAACGTTTGCCGAGCGCACCCTCGCCTCGCCCGCTGCTGCACGAATTGCTCTGTTGGCACACAGAGAAGCGTCCAGTCTGAACAAGACACACTCCCGAGGACCGTGCACGCGCGCGCTCGTCTGCCCGTGCGTCGCAGCTTAGCGCAACCGCCGCCTCATTCAACGACCCTCTCGCTCCGAGCCTCGGCCTCCCGTGCGCTGTTTTCCGAGCAGCGCCTGTACTCGACACTGAGTCCCAGCAAACATGCGGCACCGCCCGACCACCCTGCCCGCGCTCGTCGCCCTCGCCCTCGTCGCCCTCCCTGCCTCTGCCTCTGCCGCGACCCACGACCTCGCTGCCGCGCCCACGCCCGCACCACCAGCGCCCGTCCCAGCCCGTCTGGCGCGCCAGCGGCGGGCAGCTCTCGCGCCCGCCGAGCGCGCGCGCCACCTCGAAGAGCGCCAGTTCCTCTGCGGCCTCTTCGGCACCTGCTCGGACGACGACACCTCGGCCTCGGGCGCCGCGTCGAGCACCGCCGCGTTGGCTACGGACTCGGCGGCGCTGAGCGCGTCGGACCCGGCGGCGGCGGCAGGGAGCTCAACGGGGGAGCCGAGCGCGACGAGCGCGACGGACCCGGCGCTCGCGCAGAGTAGCTCGACGACTCTGACGAGCAGCTCGACCGAGTCGACCGAGAGCTCGACTACGCGACGTGAGTCTGTCTTGCCTGTGTGACGGGGGCTTGGTGCGGCTGGCGCTGTCCACCGAGACGAGACGAGGCGGACTAGCGCCCGGCGCGGACTGAGCGGTGCATTCGAGCTGCTGGGATGCCAGACGCGTCCCGAGGCGTGCCTTGCCGGACTGCATGTCTCGAAAAGATTGTTCGCTGTGCTGACCTTCGGCGGACTCCGCTCGCAGCATCTCGGACGAGCACGACCTCTTCGTCCACTACAACGACTCCCTCATCCAGTTCGTCTCCTCTCTCACCTCGGCCTACGCAATCGCTGACTCTGACTACGCGTCGTACAGCTTCGCAGATTGTCGTCACCATCACGTCGGTCGTGACGAACGAGGATGGCTCGCAATCGACCATGCTGCAGGAGTCGGCGAGTGCGGTTGCGGCGAGCAGTGGCGGCGGCGGTGGTGGCGGGCCGAGCGGCAAGACTTGGGGCATCATCGGCGGTGTCGTCGGCGTGCGTCCACTCCCGATATCTCCCTCTCGCTGCCGTCACTGATTTGATTTGCCGCCCAACGTGCAGGGTGTCGCCCTCCTTGTCGGCATCGTCCTCGTCGTGTGGCGCCTAACGCAGCGGCGCTTCGCCAACCTCGACAACGACCACGACGAGATCCGCTGGCCCGAGCTGCAGCCCGACGGGCAGACCGTCTCGACGGGCCTGTCGACGCTCAACCCGCAGGGCACGCGCCGCACGGGCGGCGCCGGCATCGCGATGGAGAAGGACGGCGACTTTGACGACGACGACGACGACGACGAGCTTGACCGCAAGGGCGGCGCGGCGGGCGCGGGCGAGTGGCCCGTCGAGGCGAGCCCGCGGCTCGGGGGCGGCGGGGCCGGCGCACCGGGCGGGGCGTACGCGCTCGGGAACAACCAGAGCGAGGTTGGGTTCTTCGAGGGACAGGGACAGGGCGCGAGTCCGTACGAGCTGGCGTACGCGCATGGGCAGGCGCAGCAGAGGCTGCCTAGTCCCGCTGCAGGAGGGAGGACGAGCTACTGTACGTTTTCGCGTTCTCCTCTTCACTCCGTCCACCCCCGCTAACGACGGCTCAACCCGATGGCAGACGACCCCTACCTCGGCGCCGCCCCGATCGCCTCGCCTCACCTCGCGCCCTCGTCATCCGACCCGTCTCTCCCGCTCCCGTCCGTCTACCCTCCTTCGTACGCGACCGCGCCCGCACACTCGGCCGACCCGTACGCAGCAGCGGCAGCAGCCGGCGCACGGAACAGCCTGTATGGCGGCATGGCGGGAGAGTACCAGGTCCCGATGTCGCAGGAGGAGCTGCAAAGCCAGCAGCAGCCGTATGGGCACTACTCGCCGCACGCGCACGGCGCGACGAGCCCCAGCATGCGGTACTAGATCAGCGCGCCTGACCATTTCCTTCTGTCCTTTCGTTGTCCACCCTTTCGCGGCGCGAATCGCCGCGCCTTGACACCTGTTGTAGCCCCTTCTCCTCTTTCTCCGCAGACACTGTTCCTCCCGACGGCCCTCTACTTCTTGCACTCGCATAGTTGGTCTGGCACTTTCGCGCGGTATCCCTGCATTGCGATTGATCCTGCATGTTGTCTGCGGGCTTGACGAGAAGACAGGAGCGGTTCGAAGCGCGCGAGGCGTGCGACGGACCGGTCCCGCGCGCGGTGTCGGCAGGGCCTCAACTGAATGAGCAGTTCGAGGCGTGTGGGGCTGGACGAGCGCGCGGCGTATTGCGCTCGTACGAGGTAGAGTGAAGCGAGCTCGAGGCGTTCCTGTGCAGACTGGAAAGGATCAGAACGCGCGCTCTGCAAGACCAATGGAGCGGGAGCGCACGTCTTGACTGGCCGCGGTGGATGGAGCACCGTTGGGGAGCTCAAGCGCCGTCGCCGCGGTCCTCGAGGAAGCCGACGAGGATGGCAAGCACGCGTTCTTGCCGCTTCAGGAGGGTCGGATCGGTCGTCTTCTGGAATGTCGGCACGCCGAGCTGTTCCGCGTGGCGCGTACTGGTCAGCAGAGAGCACCGCAACGATCGCGGTCAGGCTGCAGAGGTCAGGTACGGCAGCGTACCGACTGGAGCTGCCCCTGCTGACTAGTCTGCAGCGCCTGCCACTTGCGCACGGCGCCGCGGTCCCACTCGCGAAGCTTCTGCGAGCGCACGACGGGGCTGCACCGAGTGAAGGGTAAGCCTGGCGCAGCTCGGCACGAGCGGAAGCAAGCGACCCGAAACGAACTTGGCCCCCGACCGGCCCAGCTCTTGATCCAAGCGGTTCCGCTCGTCCTTCATGCGCAGTTCCCACGTCTTCTGCTCGTCCCAGACCTCCTCCACAGCCTCCAGAAAGTGCGGGTCCATTGCGAGCGAGTTGAGGATCGGCAAGGCCTCGTGGAACGAGAGCGCCGAGTGGTCCTTCGCGCGAGTCGGCGGCGGCGGAGCATGCTGCACAGGTTGAGCGTGCGCTGGACCGCTCGGCAGGGCCGTCAACGTCGACAGGAGCGAGTCGAGCTCGCCTTGCGAAGGTGCCGGCTGATGAGAAGCTGTAGGCGGCGCAACCGCAGCGGGCGGGCCAGGTGCAGGCGCACCGCCGTCCTGAGCCTGCCTGAGCGTCGCAAGGAGCGCTTCGAGGTCGTTCTGGTCCATCGCGGCGACACGACCTCGATCAACTTCCCCGGTCACCACTAAGAGGCGCTTTCCACGGCGCGCAGTCCCACAGCCTCAACGCGTGGTTGTATCGGGCCCAAAAGCTCGCTAGCAATTAAGGGGACTAAAAGCAGCCACCAGCACTTTTTGCAAGGCAGTCTGACCACGGGAGGGCGCAGGGAACAGTTCGAGAGCTGAACGCACACATCGCCAGCTTGTATAACGCTTGCCCGAGCGCTTGCAGAGGGACTCCTTCAGGCGCCGTTTCACAGACCAAAAGTCTAGTAGAAGCCAGACGAACGGGTCCAAAGGTCAAAAAACAAGGGGCGCAAGAGCTCGGAGTCGAACCCTCGACACTCCTTCCCAAACGTGGTGCGATGTGCCGCTGGGGCACGCGTGCACGCGCGCTGACATGCCAAAACTTCTGCGAATACATCCTGCTTGTGCTTTCGGGACCACGCAGCGTGATGTGGCCCCCATCGGTGTCAGAAATCTCGACAGGAGTGGGGGTTGAAAGAAAAATCCCACAGCTGTGCGCGTCAGGTGATGTGCGGACGAGGTGCAGCAAATGTCTCTCAAGCGCGCTTCCTGACGCAGCGCTTAGAGTATGCTTTGGCTGGGAAGCACAGGGTGTTGTGTCGAGCAACATCAGATCGCCTCGCAGAGCGTGGCATGCCGACGCGGAAGCGGCATGCCGAGCGTTTCCCCCGTTCGAACAACCGGGGGAACAGCATGAAGCGGGCGCCCCTCACGCCGCCGTGACCTCACCTCTAGCCCGCACATCGTTGCCTGTATTTCAATCCCGTGCGGAGTCCATTCAGGCGCCCTACTGGCCATCGTAAGAAAGTGACAAAGTCGGGAAGAAGAGCCTCGGAGCGCAATCGGAGCGGGAAACAGAGCAGAGTGTGCGCCAGCTAGACGCGCAATCAGGTTAAACCGATAAGTTGGCTGTATGGCTGCTCGGTACGCCTAAACTCGAGGCGAGAGTAGGCGATCGCAAGCAGATCAACTGCGTCGTCCCCTCGCTCATTTGCAGGCTCAGCCCCCCTTGCCTGCTTCGTCCTCGACAAGCGACCGGCCTTGTGCAGGCTGAGACACCATTGTTCGTGCTGTCTGCACATGCAGCGGGTCGAGTGGGGATGTTCCCTGAGGCCGGTTTGCTAGCCTTCCGACTGCGCAGTGCAGGGCAAGGGAGCCTGATCAGTGAGTGTAGCGCCTTTGCGCTCAGCTGTACAGTCAAGTGTAGCAGTGCGGAAGCGGCTGTTCTGCATTATCCGCCTGCCCTCGACAAAGTGATTCAAGTCACATCTGCTTCCGCGCACTGCGCTGGCACGCAGCTTGCCGCTTTCCGCATGCTCCTGGTGGGTCCTGGTGCTGCACAGGCTCAGCGTAAGCTTGCAAATGACTGCCAGTGCCCACTGAGTGCAGCCGAAAGCTGGACATGCGAGTCGAAGTGTCTGGCCTGATTGCACGTCTGTTCTGCTTTCTGGGCAACGGTTGAGCGCACAACCAGTATACAGTGCACACTAGAAGGAACTATCAGAAGGGATTCAACGCAGCTTCTGCCGCTTCAGGGTGCAGTCGTCGCCTTCTCCAGCCTAGACCGCCCGCGGCTCCTTCTCCTTCTCGCCCGCAGACGCGAACCCCGGATCTTCCATGTCGAGGACTGCAGTGCGCGGAGATGCGCACACCGGGCTTGTGCATATCCACCAGGGAGAGGCTGGATCGAGGGCGTAGCACGCCGGATGGGCGAGTTGCGAGCAAATGATGCAGGAAAGGGCGGGATGGCGCTTGGACGGAGTGATCCGGCGTTGGCAGGCCGGGCAATTGTGCATCCAAGCGACCTATAGCATGGGAAGCGTCAGCAGTTGGTCAATAAGTGGATGGACGACACACACTTTGGCGGGAGGAAGGTCAAGTTCCGGTCTGTCTGGCGGAACAGCGACAAGCTGGCGGGCCTGTTCACAAGCTGGAGCGTCAGTGCATTGTTTGGTTTTAGTTGCTAAGGTACCGACCTACTCGTGCAAGTCCTGACTCGTAGTATGTGTGCCAGATCTTCGATCCACGCGAAACAGCTTCAGCTGGGTTGCCCCAGGCGAAAGGGTCAAGCGTGACCCTCCAGCGCTGCTCAGACAGCTCATCTGAGCCGTGCAGCTGCTCGGCAAAAGGCAGATCGGGTGACCAAACCTCCACCTGCGCGCCGACTGCAGAAGCCCACTGCTGCTGCGCCTGAGTGCGGAACTCGGCATGGGCCGCAACGCTGCCGTCGAAGCGGTAGTACAGGAGGCGTATCCCTTGGGGTCCAGGGAGGGGAGGCAGACAGTCGGATCGGCGCGAGTAAGCCCGGGTAGAACTCATTGAGTCCAGTTGGGCAAGCTCAGAGGCGCCCACAAAGGTATTTGCTATGAAGTGGTAGTTCTGATAGTCGATGCAGCCCACTAGAAGCCAGCGGAACGACCTGTCGTTGATGCGGACGTCAAGGACGGGGGAGAAAAAGTCCCCGGAGGATTTGGGGGCCGGCTCCTCGCCGTTGAACCACTCATAATGGAGCGTGAGGAAGAAAGGGAGAGACGCAGGCGCTTGTAGATGACGCGAGACCCCGAAGCAGGCCCGCTCGGACTCGGAGAGCCCGTATTCACAGGGATGAAAGGTGGAAGGCACGGCAGGATGAACGGCCAGGCGTGACACAGCTGCCTGGATGGCTTCTTCAACATTGAGAGGGGGCTCAGAAAGCGCAGAAGCACACTCCCCCAGGTGCAGGGGAGAAGAACGAGCTTCGATGAACGGATGACAAGCAACGTGCCCGCTAGTGCAGACCGTCAGCTCGAAGCGAGTGTGGCAGAAGAGGCTAGCAGTCGGAGTGGAGACGGGACGAGTTGTTCGTTGGCTGAGTGCATGCCCGAGCACGACTTGAAGCCATCCCTGTTGGATTGAGGGATCGGATCAAAGCGATGGGGTCAGGTTAGTCCCGTTCCGCCTGGACATTGACGTAAGGAACAAAGGGAGGGCCAGGCGCACTTCGGGAGACTCGAACCGGTTACGCTTGCTCCGTCGGCTCTCGCGCAGAACCTCAGCATCCTCCATAGCGCGCCGCAAGTCGTTGCGCATGAGCGTGAGCTTTGCCTGGGCTGCATCGACTGGCTGCTGCACGCCTCCGTCATGCGAGTACTGTAGGTATGCCGCAAGGCCGTGGATGATGGGCCAATACGCCTCACTGAGCGAGTCGCCGGAGAAGAGTGACGCGAGGTCGATCGGCAGGTCCGGGTTGACGGGCGAGCGAAGCCAGGCGGGGGCGATGGCGAGGAATGCGTCAAGCCAGCAAGAGTTACTCTGCCAGACTGGGGTGAGAATCTGGCCGTCAGGCGAGTGAAGAAAGCCGTTGTGCCCATAGACGAGCTGAGGGACATGCGAAAGCAAGCTGGATGCGCCTTGTTGAGCGTTGTTGGAGCCTTGCGACCTGCGAAGACATCGAAGTCAGTCACATGTGCACCCTGAGTGATCTGAACCGTGCCGTTTCACTGTTGAGGGATGAAGGGCAGTCCTAACTCACTTGCGCGGGGAAGCAATTGTCTTTCCCGGTCTTACCGCAGCCGAACTCGTGCGTGTCTTGCCCGATCTGTTAAGATGATAGGTCAGTGTACGTGCTGCCAGTAATGAGGTAGAGGTCCACCAACCGTGGCACGTCTGCCTGTGGTGGAAAGGTTGAAGGGTGTTCTTCTTTGCCCTTCCGGACTCTGCGCCTCTTCGGCTCATGCGGCCGTCCATCTGATTGAGCCCATTTGACCTCACCCTGGGGCGGAAGCTCGGAGCGCAACGGCAAAGAAGGGTTTGGGAGGGCGGGACCGTAGCCGGCGGCTGAGTGGTGCTGGTGTCAGCTGTTTCCGCGGATGAAAGGCACATCCCACGTACACTTGGACTTGAGTGAGTTTGCATAGAATGTCGCAACGTCGAGGAGCTTCCGCACACCCACGTCGAAGGAGTACTTGTCGCCGTCGCCAGCGAGCTGAAGGACGCGCTTGTGGTGCGCCTCGACCGCGTTCGTTGTCTCCGGCACCTTCGCCAGGTCAACCGGCCCCATTGAGAGCTGCGAGGCATACGCCATGCCGGCGATGCGCTCGCTCGACCACCAACGAAGCCACCAGTCAAGCTGCGGCCAGTTCGAGCGGATCTCGTCCGCTTGCGCCTCGGCCTCGACCGGCGAAGTGAGCGTTGCGAGCTTGAGTGCGGCTCGCTTGAAGCGGCTTGCGTCGCCCTCGGGGATGGCCTTGCTCTTGGCGATGCGGAAGACGTTGGCGTCATAGTGTCGGCGGCAGCCGCGGCGGGAGCATCGCGCAAGTTGCTCGCCGACTTGGTAGCGCTCCTCGTACGTCATGGCGGGAAGCTGGTGTGCAAGGCCGCGCACGAGCGCCGCCGTCGATTCGTCGAGCTGAGCGTAGACAGAAGTGAAAGCTGGGCCTGTCAGTGCGACGCCTTGCGCTGCCTCGGCGGCCCGAGCCGTTTCGGGGTCGGTAAGCTCTGACTGGAGCACCTCGCTCAGTCTGCTGGGCGACTCGAACGTCGCAGTTGCGAACCACGACGCGAAGGCCTTCTCAAACCCAAGCATCTGCGCGGCCGAGTAGTCGAAGACGCTGAGCAGTCGCTCGAGGATGGCGAAAGAATCGAGCGCTGCCGCGGTCATGATACTGATGAGATGGGAGAAGTGGCGCTGGTATGCCGCAGCAGACTCGGAGTCCATGACGCTCCAAAGGACAGGAACCCAACAAGCGAGCGGAATCGAGAACACAACAGTCTGAACGAGGTTGAAACTAGACGAGAAGAAGGTCATGTGGGCATCCGTGCAGGTACCGCCGCGATGGAGGACAGCACGGAGCTGAACCTCATCTTCCGATGCGAGAAGAAACTGCGTCATGGTCGGGGTAGAGAGATGGACCGAGACGATCCCGTCTTGTACACACAGATCAGAGAAGGTATTCGGGGAGAGTTGTGCCAGTCGAGCGAGCTCGATCCCACTGATCTGCGCTCCGAGTGCGCGGGTGCCCGGGTGGAAGGCGGGCAGACCGCCGGAACGGCGCACCTGGGAGAGCGTACGGGGATCACAGAACTTGGGATGCAGACTCAAAGCAGAGGGTACATGCGCAGGATGCAAGGGCTCGAGGACGTTGCGCCCGGCACGGAGCTGTGCAGGCGTCATGTCGGGATGGACGGAAGCAATCTGAAGAAGGGCGGTCTTGGCATCCTGCGGAACCGAGCGGACTGCGGGAGCACGATGCTGGTGCCAGCCCTCGTGCCAGACTTCGGTCTCGGTAGCTCCCTCGTCAGCCTGGACAACAACGAAGATGGCATCGCAAGGTTCGGAGACCAGCGCCTTCCCGCAGGCGGGGCAGGGTGCATCAGCGACTCGTGCGGCGGTCTTGCGCTTCTTCGGCTCGCGACCAGCATCCACACGAGCCCGATCGAGGTCCTCCTCGCCTCCCTCAACGCGCACGGGCGGAGTCTTCTCGCCCGCAGGCGCTCTCGCGCGCGTAAGGGGTCGCGCATGGCCGGTGCAGGCAGCGTCTGAGCAGACAAGCAAGCCGAGGCACGGCCGCGCGATTGCCTTGACCATGCCGCGCTCGGGTACGACGTGCTGGCGCAGCTGCGACCCTCGGCTCGCAAGCGCCCAGACAGGCTGGTCGAGGAGACGCTGATGACCTCTGCGGTCGCGTGCAATTGAGACTCGAAGTGCACGATCCCATGTCCCGTTTGGTCGCGCAGCATCGTAGACCGTGCCGCGAGGCGTCTGCGACGAGGGAAGCGCGGGCAGATCAGGCAAGTCGATGTCGAGAGGCGCCAAACTTCTGCAATGTGAACCACACAAAAGTTGATCAACACAGGCGGGTTTGAGAGGCAGGAAACGACCGCACGGCGAAGGCTCGTCTGGGACAGAAGTGACCGAGTTAGCGCTGCAAGCAAGCGATGTGCAGAGCGGCGTGCAGCAGAGGAGTCTACTCACCAGGACTCGGGGCGCCTTTAGTCACTACGTTTCTGGAAAGCTCCTTGTCGCCAAATACGAGCTGTGTTCAATAGCGTTAGTGTTTGCAATGAAGGTCCAGGCAGCTCGGATTCGTGACGTTATGAGGCGTACCTCACAAACGAAGACAAATGGCGGACGATCCGACGCCTTGTACCGACTTGACGCGGCAAGGCTTTCGTCGAGACCGTAAGCGCCAACAGAATCCGGCGAGGAGAATACGTCGTCGAACACGTTCAACCTGTACCTGGTTTGCGACAGGTGCGAGGCCGTGCTCTTGATCCAGTGGCAATAGATCGAGAGCGCCGTCTCGTCATCACTGGCGACGCAGAGCTCGTGCGCCTCGTCCGCCGGCAGCATGCAGTACCGGAGCTGGAAGTTGGCATCCGGTTGGTCTGCAGACACGCAGTGTGAGCTCACGCCCCCACGCCCCCCTGATGACTGTCACTGGTGTAAAGCGTACCGTATGCAACAAGTCGTGATGCGAGAGGCCCGACGACATCAACGACGTCAGAGAGTGGAACCACCTCCACGAAGCGGTCTTCGACCTGGTACAGAAAACCCTTCAAGAAGCATGCAGTCGATCTTGGCGCACATCCGTCATGCGGGATGTAGTGCACTGATTGGCCAAATGGGAGGTCAGCGGTCGGGGCCAGCAAATCGGGAGCAGAGAGTGAGATCAGCGGGAACACTCGCAGACGCACTGATGACCCGTGTAGCGATCTTCTTCGGCCTTTTTCCTGTCCAAAGCCACGGATCGCTCGCCAGGTGATCGTTCTCGAGGGGCTGATTGGCCTCGGCGGG
This sequence comes from Rhodotorula paludigena, assembly GCA_036244875.1. Classification (NCBI taxonomy): domain Eukaryota; kingdom Fungi; phylum Basidiomycota; class Microbotryomycetes; order Sporidiobolales; family Sporidiobolaceae; genus Rhodotorula; species Rhodotorula paludigena. The sequence goes on from BQKY01000014.1 coordinate 863,310, forward strand.
AAAGTCGGCTCCGAACTGGCTGTCCGCGGCGTCTGGCTCACCGTTTGAGGCCGACGTGAAGCGACCGTCTGCACCGCGGCAGCGAGCCGTGGAACCTCGAAGCGTTTCGCCGACAGGCTCTATCGACGAGCGGCAGGACGCCCCATTGAATGACCCCGATTGCGGGTGTCCGGCTCGAAGCGGTGAAGGCTGCCGCGCCGAGTCGTCGTCCTCGTCATCAGCGAGGCTCATGCCGTAGCTCGGATGTAGCAAGTGAATCTTTGATGCGTCCTGCGAAAGAGCAAGAGAGCGCAGGGGAAGCGATGAAGATGAGAAAAACCGGTCGGAACGAGGGCCCGCAAACCGAAGGCTCCAACAACCACGTCGACCGCAGCCTTGATCCGGCAGACGCCCGCACAATTCACCGAAGCCCCTTGAGCTCGAGTCGGCCAGCCAAGAATGTGAGTTCGTTGCGCGGAAACGAGACAAGCGCCCGTTCATGCGCCACCGAAAGCGCCATTTCCGCTCCCAGCGCCACTGAAAGCGCACACGCAAGCGCATCTCGCCTAGCTAAACCTCCCCTGAGTCTCGTCCACAAGCGCCGCGTCCGGCGCTCTCAAGCGCGCATGCGCTTGTCAAGTCGCTTGCCAGAGGGAAGCGTGGCCCCGCCGTCCCCTCATGGCCCGCGGGATGCCCTGAGCTGGACAGAAGGACGCAGGCAAGCTTAAAGAAGGACCTGCCAGCAGGACAAGGCCGCGCGAGCGCTGGGAAGCGAGGAAACCGGGGCAAGCGGCAACGCGCCGGGGCAAGCGCCTCTTTGCGCATCCCGCAACTTCCCGAGTCGCAGGTTGCCCTCGTCCAGCTCACTTCACTCGCACGTGCTGCGTCGAGAATCGTTCGGACGGCGCTTGACACGTTCTAGCTTCCGCGCTCAACGCTACTTCGCAGCAACCCTTGTGCAACCCCGCTGTCCTGTCGCACGTTCTTTCGCCGCTCCGCTTCTTCCGGGCTCTGGAAAGGCTAAGATTGGGTGCCGCTCGGACAGTGCTTCGTTTGGCCCGACGGAAAGGGCGTGCCGGCATTCTAGAATAGCCGCTTGCCTCAATCGCTGGTCCCCCTCCTCCGCCTCGAGGGCTTCGTGAGCCTCCTCAACGTGCGCTCTTCGCAAGAGTAGAGCCAGTCACCGCGTGCTCGCGATGCTGCTGGCTCTTGACTTCTCTCCGCACTCTTTCTCCTGTCTCTGCTTGCCCTTCATCGTGTCGCCGCAATGAGCGACTTCCCCCGCGACTCGGCGTCGATTGATTCGAGCAAAAAGCTCGACGAGCTGGAGCATCCGGCGCACTCACAACCTGCCAATCTTGCCCCGGTGGAGCAGCGAGAGCTTGAACGCCTGCTCAAGAAGGACCGATTCTCCAGCTTGTTCACCGTCACTTGCGCTGGCGTTGCTCTCATCAGCGATGGCCTGCAAAACAACATCATGACGCTCACCAATGGTATGGCATCCCTACACCCTCGCGTAGTGAGGGGCTCGGCTGACCTGTGACACTCGAAGTCATCTTCGGTCAGCTCTACGGCAAAGCGTACACGAGCGCCTACTCAACTCAGCTCTCGAACTCGCTCACGGTCGGCACCATCCTTGGCCAATTCGGCGTCGGTATCGTGTGCGACATCTTCGGTCGCAAAGCCGGCATCGTGATCTCGACATTCGCCATCGTCGCCGGCATCATCCTGGTCACCGCTTCTCACGGCGCGCATGGGTCGTTCACCGGCTTCATCTGGTGCTTCACCATCGGTCGCGGCCTCACTGTGCGCCACACGTCTTGTGAATGCCTCTCATCGTTTTCTGACCAACTGGCGCGCGATAGGGCATCGGCGTCGGCGGCGAGTATCCGAGTTCGAGCACTTCAGCTGCGGAAGCGGCCAACGAAAGGATGCTCAAGTCGCGCGGCCCTGTCTTCATCATGGTGCGTTCTGCTCCTCTCTTCGTTGGTGAACGACCAGCTGAGATCGTCCTCTTTGCAGGTTACCAACTTCGTCTTGTCCTTCGGCGGCATCTTTGCCTGCTCGCTGTACCTTATCGTCTTCGAAGCGGCAGGCGGGCTCAACGCAAACCTCAGTACCGTGTGGCGCACGGTGTTTGGCATCTCCATCGTCCCGCGTGCGTGTTGTTCCATCCGCCTCGCTTCCCACCAACCTGACCGGGGCTCGCGTGGCAGCCCTTCTCGTCTTCATCTTCCGCATGCGCATGGTCAGCTCGAAGCTCTACCGCAAGGGCGCTATCCAGAAGGGCGTGCCTCCGCTTCTCACCATCAAGTACTACTGGAAGAGCCTCATTGGCACGGCTGTGGCGTGGTTGTGCGTCGCTCGGGCTTCAACCTTCTCAAAATGATGCTCAGACTGACGCACCACCACCGCAGCCTCTACGACTTCGTGACCTTCCCCAACGGCGTTTGTACGCGAACCACCGGGTCGCTCACCTCGACGCGCTTGCTGACAGCAGGTCCTCCTATAATGCGCAGTCTCGGGTACAATCATCGCGCACCTCGTCAAGGCTGAGGGCAAGGAGCTCGTGCGCAAGACGGCAGAGTGGCAGCTCCTCCTCGGTGCACTTGCGCTTCCCGGCTGCTTCGTTGGCGCGGCGATCGTGAACCGCATCGGGCGAAGGAATCTGAGTGCGTGCAGTGCCCATTCGTCAGTCGAGGCGTCTCTCACCTGTTCCATTCCTGCAGTGTGCTGCGGCTTTGCTGGCTACCTCGTCATCGGACTCATTGTGGGCTGTGCATACGACAAGTGTGCGTGATGTCGCGCTTTTCCTTCATGAGCGCCCGCTGACAACAAGGGCTTGCAGTGATCAATGTCGTTCCCGCTTTCGTGGTCCTTTACGGCCTCATGCAGTCGTTTGGAAACCTCGGTCCCGGTAACTCGCTCGGACTCGTCTCCGCCGAGTCGTACGCGACAGCCGTGCGCGGCACGCTGTACGGCTTCTCGGCTTGCATCGGCAAGGTCGGAGCGGTCGTCGGGACGCAGACGTTTACGCCAATCAAGAACAACCTCGGTCAACGCTGGACTTTCGTGAGTCGAAACGTCTCTGACGGCACGAGCGGCTCTGACCTCCTCTAGCTTTACAGATCATTGCCGCCATCTGCGGCATCGTCGGATTGATCGTGTCTTTCTTCTTCATCCGAAACGAGTGCGTTCGCTTTATGCCCCTCTCGGCTACGCTTGGCTCGCATACTGACCAGCCTGTCCGTGCAGTCTCGGCGGAGACCTCGCCGAGGAAGACACAAGGTTTGCCGCCTACCTAGAGGCGCAGGGATGGGAAGGTCACATCGGCATAGTCGGCAAGGAGGCGCTCATCGACCGTGAGCAGGGGGAGAAGAGGTGAGTTGCTGGTTCTAGTGTGTAGATGGTAAGTGTTGCTGCGCGGGGTGAGAAGCAATACAAGGATACTTCCTGCAGCTGTCGGCGCGTCTTGTGTAGCGCACCAGCGAACATAACCGTTGCATATTCAATTGTCGACGTGGGGGTTCTCTCGAATGAATGTTCAGAAGCGAAGGGGTCAAGGGGAACTACGACAGATGGTTGAGAGATTGCTTCACCAGCCGGCACAGTGGTCGGGCTGCGTTGTGCAGTTCGGTGCGGCGGTGTAGAGGATGTCCGTACTGCCCGGCTGTACGTACTTGCTAACTACAGCCTGTCCGCCGTCAGGGAGCACTATCCAGTCAAGGAACCCCTCGGCGAGGGCGCGGTCCTTCTCGCAAATGTTGGCGCCGAGCAACACCGACGCCGGATTGAGAAGAAGGTCGGCAGGATCCTCGTCGCCGCCCGCTTTGTACAGCGTCAGGACGTCGGTCAAGCTCGAGTCTTGCGATTGAAGCGTAAGAAATGTCCCGCGGTCGCTCAGAGTGTATTCGCCCAGGACTGCAGCTGCGGTGAGCGCCTGGATTGGGAAGACCGAGTACTGGTGGTACCAGCGACTGGCATACGACGCCCACGGGACCTGGCCGATTGTTGCAAAGAGTAGAGACTCCTTGATGTTGGTAGCAGACCGGTCAAACCGAGACAAAAAGCGTGTCTGGAAAAACGGGATCAGCGGAATCTCGTGCATAAAACGCAGCCGTGATTGTCTCGACCTGCCCCGTTCTCCGCTTCGCCACTCATGTAAATCTTGTTAAAGATGTCGAATACCGTGTCGCTTTCTGTCAGGTTGGCCGTGTTGTTGGCCGGGCCAAACAAGGCGAAATGGTCCCGAAAACCGTAGACACGCCTTGTCGCTACGGAGGAGTTCAATGCCTGATACTCGGCAGCCGCGTTGTACGTAATGGCGATGTCTGCGTCGCCCGACTTGAGATAGCGGATCGAATCGGTTGTGTCACCAGTGACCCCTGCGACCGAAGAGAGTCAGTGACTGTCACGGTCGAGTGCTTCAAAATGTGAGGCAGCAGGCAGCGCTTCTCCTCGACATTGATTCAACTGACAGTCAATCTATCGGAGAGATCTCGCATATGAGCACAAATGAGCAATCCTGGGAGAGAACCGCACAAGCGAAACGACCCCGAACGCACGAGATAAGGCGAGTCTGCGGTACCATTAGCGATCGAGTAGTCGATGTAGGCCTTGGCAAGTGCACCTACCAGGCCAGACTGGCCGGCCCCGCCGTTCGAGCTGGAAACACGATCCGTCCAAGTTCCGCCTTATCGTGCAGAGAAGGCATCGATACCTACATGCGCAGGCGGACCTCCGTGGCCCCGGTGCTGTTGGCTCCTTCATACGTGGCGGAGGATGCCACGCTCGACTTCTGGCAAGAGACGGCCCGCGTGTGGAGCGCGTTGGACAAGTCGACGTACGCACGCGGCTTGGCGGTTACGAGAGCCGCAAGCAGGGCAGAAGCCCAGAGCGCAAAAGCAGGGCAGCGCATGGCCGTATCCACAAGCAAGGAAGAGGTAGCGTGGACGATACCTAGCGGGACGAAAGAAGCGGGGCGAGTGCGGACGAGGTTTGACCGTGGACCATGCCGTGGACAGGTGCTCAGCCGGACCCTGCGAGCAGGATCAGCGGACTTGACGGGTGGGGTGTTTCCACGCTAGTGAAGCCACCTCCGGGGGACGGTGTGACTCCCGATTTGTCTCCAAGAAGCTGGTTGCGTTCGACATGGCTTAGGCTCAGCCGGAAGCCAGATCGTGCTTTTCCTCTTGTCGGCAGGATCCGCAAGCAGCATCGAGACTGCTCGTGGAGACAGAGCGATGCAGGCGAGAGCGGTTTATCTTGCACAGCTCGACAACCTCGAAGTACCCCCTTTGAGCAGTCGTGGAACATGGTCGCCAGATTGGTCAAGCGGCAAGGCTTCATTGCAATCATGCACCCGAGGTCTTAAGATCGCCCGAGCGGACACGCGTGTCACTCAGACACTCGCCTTGATCGCAGCCAGCACGTCGTCCATCCCCTGCTGCTGCTCGCGGGCGCGCTTCTCCGCCTTGCGCGCCTTCTTCGCAGCTCGCTCGGCCTCCTCGTCCTCCGTGCGCGCCTTCTTGGCCTTGCTGCCCGCCGCTGGGGCCGTCGTGCCCGCAGCCGCGGACGCAAAAATCTCGTCGACCTCGTCGGCCTTACGCTCGCGCTTCTTCTTGCGCTGTGGCGCCTCTGCGGCTGCCGCAGCGGCAGGCGCGGCAGCCTGCGCCGCCTGAGCTGGCGCGTCGTCGCCCTGCTGTTCGGCGCGGGCGCGCTCCTTCTCCTCCTGCGTCAAGCGCGCCATCTTGGCCTTCCAGTCGTCGCGCCGGCGGCCCCAGAGCGGCAGCTCGAGCTTGCGCGCGAAGAAGTGCGCGTAGGCCGAGCGCTGGAGGTCGTTCTGCTGCTCGAACAGGGACTGCGCCATCTTGTCCTTGAGGTAGACGTCGGCACTCGCGAAGCAGCGCTCGGCGACGCGCGAGCCGATGCGGTCGTCCGCGAGTGTGTGGTAGTGGCCGAGAAGCGACATGATGAAGGCGCGAAGGGCGCGAGGGGGAACAGTCGGAGAGGTTAGAAGGGTGTCGAGGATGTGCGACGAGGTGGCGGAGCGGGAGAGGGCGAGGAGCGAGTCGAAGGGGAGGGCGGTCACACTGCAGGACCAGCCATGGGTCAATTCCGAAACGTCGCGCATGCAGAGCAACCGCGACATACGAATCAAGAACGACCTGATTGTGCGGCGCGTGCATGCGAAGCCACGTCTGCAGCAGAACCGAGCCTTGCGTCGTCGGGTCGGGCGTCGCGCCGCTTGCGAGCTTCTTCCAGTGCTGCAGGAAAAGAAATGTCTGGTCAGCAATAGTACGCACAAAAATGTCAAGAGACGCACGATGTAGCGGTTGAGCGTGAGCACACATGGCACGACGAGCTTGCGCTCCTCGTCCGTCTCCAAACCGAATGTGTCAAGCAGGAGCTGCGATCGACCAATGTCAGTTTCGACAGGCCGGGAGAGAAGCAGGAGAGAGCTCACCTGAGAAACCTCGCCCTCGCACGCTCCGAGCCTCGTCGCACTCTCCATCAGCGCCCTGAGCACGCCCGTGCGGTAGTTGTCGATCCACTCGCCCCGGCGCTCCTGCGCAATCGCCTGGAGCTCCTTGACAAGATCTGCCAGCTGCGCCGCATCGAGCCGCGCGACGCCGACGGCGACGACAAAGTTGGCGACGGCATTGGCGGCGAGGCGGTGCGCCTTGCCGACGAAGAAGGCGGCCCACAGAGCGTCAAACACGGGCTTGGGCGCGAGCTTGAGCAGCATCTCAAACGTGGGCGAGCTCGCCGGGTGGCGCAGGAGGCCCGCGAGGTATTCCTCGCGCAGTTCGTCATTCGCGTTCGACGCGCCCGGCACCGGCGCGGCCGGCGATCCGTTCGCCTCTGCGACTTGCCTCACGAGCCCGCAGAGCACGCGGTCTGCCCAGCCGCCCGGTGCCCACCCGCCGGGCTGCAACGCCTCGAGCTCGACGAGGATGCGCATGACGGGGCCGGCGACCTCGTGCAGCGCGGCGCGGCGGACGCCTTCGCCGGCGACGACGGCAGTCGGGAGTGCGTGACCCGCGTGGTCGACGCCCGAGGTGTCGAGCTCGTCGAGCGCGGCGTAGAGCGCCTTGAGCGCATCGGCGAATTCGGAGGGGGTCGCAAACCGCTGCGAAGCGGCGGACGAAGACGAGCCCGCCTTGCCCTTGCCCTTGGCGTCCTTCGTGAACGAGACATCGTCCGAGAGCCAGTTCTTGCCAAGCGAGGCGGTCTGGCCCTTGCGGAACTGAGCCGACTTCTTGCTGCGCGACTTGGGGTCGGCCGAAGAAGAAGCAACGCCGGAGAAGACGAGGAGGAGGATGCGGACGCAGTGCGAGGCGAAGGGGTCGTAGATGAGGGCGGAGAGAGTCGGCAAGAGCTCTGCCAGGACAGAGACAAGGAGGGCGGTCATGGTGGGAAGGTCGGACGCTGCGTCGCCTGCGGACGAAGGGGCAGGAGCGACGTTTCCGCGGGTCTGCGAGAATAGCGTTAGCCTGTGCTGCGAAAGGACGGCAAAGGGTAACGCACCTCGCGGTCGACCGTCTCGCCCGCGAGTTCAAAGAGGGTCTGAAGGACATGGCTCGCGTGGCGGTGCTTGACGAGGCGCTCGAACTGGCCGGTGAAGCGGTCGAGGAGAACGCGCTTGGCGAAGTCGTCCATCGCGTAGAGCATCTGCTCGAGGACGACGCTCGTCTCGTGGTCGCCGGCGAGCGCAACCTCGTGGCCCGAGAGCGATTCGAGTGCAGATCGCAGCAGGAGCGGACGCTCGTCCTCGAGCTCCTCTTCGACCTCCTCGCCGTCGTCGTTGACGATCCATTGCGTCTCGCGCTTGCCCTGGCGGAGGGCGGTCATCTCGTCGATCTGCTCCGAGACGCGCTTGAAGTAGGCCTTGGTATCGGGGTCCGGCTCGGGGAGGGCGTCCGGGTCTGGGATGCCGCCTCGCCCGCCCGCTCCCGAGCCCGATGCGGTCGGGAGAGCGTCCCACTCCATCCGCGTCTTGCGCTCGCGCGCCCGCTTCTCACGCTCGAGCTGGGCGGCGGCCTCCTTCTCCTCCTGCTCGCGCTTGAGCTGCACGTTCATTCAAGTCAGCCGTTCCTCACGTCCGTGCGAGCCAGTCAAACGTACACGCTTCTCCTCCTTCCTGTTGGTGGTCGACTTGCGCTGGCGAGGGCGCGGCATGATCTAGCTGAACCGACGGCGAGCTCAAGCGAGCGAGGACGGCGAAAGCGCGCTGGTGCTAGGGCTGTAGCTGTAGCTGAATGCGCTCGCTGGTATCTCTGCACAGCACTCTGAGCGAAGCAGCGAGTACGCGGAAGACAGACTTGCCTCGAGCTCGACCTCATCGCTCCCCGCCAAGTTTAACTCCGACTATCTCCGCGTTGTTGTGCATGAAGGGTCAGCAGGTCGAGCTGCGCTAGACCCTCTCTACTACACAAATACGAGAGCTTCATGGCAACCTGCACCCTGCCCGTTTTTCTCGCGCGATCGTCCCTTCCCCCGCCCGCAAGATCCGCGTTTCCGGTCTCGCATCATCTCCTCGCTCTCCTTCAGCGTCCAGGATGGGACCGCCGACTGTGCTCACGATTGCAGGCTCAGGTACGCCTGCTGGCCAAGTCTGCGGGTCTCACGTGCTGTTGCTCACTCGTTCGCTCCCCCTCGCCTTCGCTCGACTTGATCACGGCACTCGACCCATCCACTTCCCTCGATACGCCTTGTGACGCCTTCGGACCCCTTGCACAACCGACTGCAACAGACAGCGGAGGTGGCGCGGGGATTCAAGCGGATCTCAAGACATTCGCCGCGTTCGACTGCTTCGGGACCAGCGCCCTCACGGCCGTCACGGCGCAGAACACGCTCGGCGTGCATGGCGTCGAGGGCATCTCACCCGCCATGGTCGCGCACCAGATCGAGGCCGTCCTCGACGACATCGGCGCCGACGCCATCAAGACGGGCATGCTCTTCGGCGAAGAGACGATCCGCGCCGTCGTGCACACGCTCGAGAAGCGCTTCGGCAAGGCTGCCGAAGGCGGGCGCGAGCGCGCAAAGGTCGTCGTTGACCCCGTGTGTGTCTCGACGAGCGGACACTCGCTCCTCCCGCTCGAGGCGGTCGACACGCTCCGCACAGTCCTCCTCCCCTTCGCGCTCGTGCTCACGCCCAACATCCCCGAAGCCGAGTTCCTCGTTGGTTGGCAGAAGGGGAGCATCAAGAGCATCGAGGACATGCAGCGATGCGCCGCCGAGTTGGGCAGCAAGGGCGTGCGGTGGGTCTACCTCAAGGGCGGGCACATGCCCCTTCCGAAAGGCGAAGACGGCACGAAGGTCGTCGTGGACTTGCTGTGGGACTCGGTCGAGCAGAAGGTGACGACCGAAGAGCGGCCGTTCCTCGATGTGCTCAACACGCACGGGACAGGCTGCACCCTGGCAGCAGCCGTAGCAGCTGAGCTGGCACGCGGAAAGACAGGTGCGCAGTGTTCCGTCCGTACTTCGACATTCGCTGGCTGTTCTAACGATAGCGGATCGCAGTCCCCGAAGCAGTCCTTTCCGCCGGCAACTACGTCGCATCCGCCATCGCCTCGTCCTATCCTGTCGGCCGCGGCGCCGGCCCTGTGAACCACTTCCACCCTCTCACTCGTCGCACGCTCCCTCTACCGAACCCTCATTCGCCAGCCCCATTCACCGACTACCTCATTGCGCACTGCGGCGACGCCTGGACGCGCTATGTGCAGCACCCGTTCCCGAACAGCCTGGCGGCGGGAACCGCCTCGCTCGAATCATTCCTGCACTTCATTCAGCAAGACTATCACTTCCTCAAGGTGCGAAGCGCCCTTATCTCTCCGTTCTTGCGCCTTCTCGGGGAGCCCGGAGCTGACCTCGTTTCCCTGCCCACAGCAATACGGCCGGTCAAACTCGCTCGCGGCGTACAAGACGGAGGACATGAAGCTCATGGCGGGATCGATCGAGATTGTCAACGACGTGATCAAGGAGACGGAGATGCACGTCAAGGTGCGTCGACGCTCTCGCCCAGACATATTCCTGCCGCGCGGTACTCCCTGCAGAGCGGGGACAGGATCACTGCGCCCGTTGTACATGCAGGAGCTTTGTGTGACCTACAGTACGCGCGCAGTACTGCGAGACCTACGGTATCAGCCGCGAGCAGCTCCAGGCCGTCCCCGAAAGCATCACCAACATCGCCTACACGCGCTACGTCCTCGACGTCTCATCACGCGGCGACCTGCTCGATGCACGCGTCGTGGTCCGTCTGTCGTCCTTTGTCAGGCGGGAGCTTGCCACTGACCTCTCGCCGAATCTCGTGCGCAGACGGCTCCTTGCCTGATCGGCTACGGCCACGTCGGCGCTCGCCTAGTCTCGTCAAACCCGGGTGTCGAGGTCGACTCGAGCGACAAGAACCCGTACTGGGGCTGGATCCAGGAGTACGGGAGCGACTGGTACCAGGGCGCTGTGCGAAAAGGGATCGGTGCGTGCTGCTTCCCCGTCCTCTCCTCCGATCTCTCGTGACTGATCGTTCCTTTGCACAGAGCTCCTCGAGCAAACCCTTCTCGACTCGCCCATCTCGCCGCGGCGGCTTGAAGAGCTTGCCAAGATCTTCCTCAAGGCGACCGAGCTTGAGATCGCCTTCTGGGACGCGGCCGTCGAGGCAGGGCGCAAAAGCCGCGAGGAGGTGATGCGGCGCGAAGGATTGCCGGTGTAGACGCGAAAACGCATGGAAAGTAAAGATGATCATTTTTTCAAGACGACTCGTGTCCAAGGCTCGCTTTCCGCGGTCGAAAACGTAGAGACAAAAGGTACGGCCGTTGCAAACTTCGAGGACACAGAGGCAGGTGAGAAAAGAGAGCTTTGTGTCAGGCGCAAGGCACTTGGTGCAAAGGAGTGTAAGTGGCGCTGAGGGTACGCGGAAAGGAGAGTAAGAGCGGAAGGTAGAGCGAGGTCTCCTTGCCGCCTTCTGCGCTTATGGATGCGTATGCGGACGTGCGAGCTCGTGGGCGAATCGTGGTCGACCCGCTTTAGGCAGCGAGAGCAAAGCCGACGGCCGCAAGCATGCCACCCGCCAACGAGGCAGAGAAGGCGGTCTTGCCGACGCCGTTGCCGCCACCGCCCATGTTGCCCGTAGCCGACGGGGCACTGCCCGAAGCGGTGCCGACCGGGCCCGTGGCCTGCTCGGTGCGCGTGGCCGCGACGGACGAGTAGGACGAAGCGCTGTGAGAGAGTCGAGCCGACGTCAAAACGAGGACGTGAAGCCCCGAAAAAGGGTGGAGACGTACGCAGACGAGGCAGCGTCGGGGGACGACGCTGCGTTAGCGAGGACCGCGTCGATGAGGTGCACGACACCGTTGCTGTGGGGGTCAGGACAAAAGCGGTCGGCAAAGCTGATCCGGAAACAAGTCATGAGGGAACGCACCTGATCGGGATGTTGGTGCGAGTGACACGCGCGCTCGCATTACCCGACATGACGAAAACGCCCGTGTCGTTCATGGAGAAGGTGAGAGGAGTGCCGCCTGCCGAGATGACCGAGCTGTCCGAAGCGCTCTGGTCGAATTCGAGGTCGCTCGAGTAGAAGACCTCGCCAGTAACAACGTGGCTGCACGAGACAGGTAAGTTGAAAGAACTGCGGAGTCAGTTTGAGAAAGACGTACTTGAGAAGGACATTGGCGATGGCGGTGTCGTTGAGCGAGCTGATGACCTCCTGAGCCGCCGCGAAGGCCGAGTTGACGGGGGCAAAGACGGTGATACCGGCGGTGCTCTCGAGCTGGCCGATCGTGTCAGGCGCGTACTGCTGGAGGGCACCCGTGAGGCTCGAGAGGTTGGCAGCTTGAGCGGTCTCCGACAGAGAAACCGGGATGCTGCGCGGGAAAGCGGTCATCAGCAACAAGTCGAAATGGAGAGATTGAATGTGGAGCGGCACGTGAGGAGCTGCGGGACGACGTGGACCAAGCTGCACGCGTCGTGGAGTCAGCAAGAAGTGCGCGCAGCGATTTCTTTAAGTATCGTCGAGGCTCACAAGTTCTGGTACTGGGTCGTGGCCACAGACGTCACGTTCTCAGTCGCTCCGAGAACCGTAACGTTGCTGCTGTCGCTGCCGTTGGTGGTCAAGACAGCGACTTGGCCAACACCACCCGCTACAGTCACAAGCGACTAGTCAGTACGCAACCTCGCTACACACTGCAGCGGCGTGGAACCGAACGCACGCAGGTTGACGACATCGCTGGAGTTGAGCGTCGAACGGAGGATCGCCGGCATCATCGTCGAGTTGTCGCCGTCTCCCGAAGGGAACGAGCCGTAGTAGATGTGGTAGGACAGAAGCTCAAGCACGGCGGTCTGGTTGCTCGAAGCATCCTCGGAGAGGCTGCTGAAAGCCTGCAGAGACGAAAAGCGTCAGCAACCACTGCTGAGCGTCCGATCGAGGGGAGCGCCTCACCTCGTTGGTGGGCGCGAAAACGGTCTTGTTTCCCTCTGCCGGGGTGCGACTTGTTCGTCAGCGCGCAGCCCGTGTCCAGCGACCTGGCTGCTCAAGCAGAATCGGACGCCAAGGGATCGTCCGATTCCGAACGGGCAGCGCGTCGAGGATCGAAGTGAACGCACCCGAAGTCAGGAGGGGCAGCAGAGCAGCGACGTTCTGCTGAGCGAGGGACGCCAGGGTGGTCAAGCTGCAAGCGGCGGATGGTCAGCGTCAACGGGAATGCACGGCAAAGTCGGGCGAGCGGAAGCCCCACTTGTTGTCCGTGAGCGCCTGGAGGAGGCCTGCTGCAACAGCAGTGCCGTTCTGGCCCTGTGCAGCGACACCGGCAGCAGCAGCGAAGAGAGCAGCGGCGGACTTGGCGAGCATGGCGGCGGTGGTGAGGAGGAAGAGAGGGCAAGAGGCGGTGAACGCATGATTTGCGGACTCTCGCCGCTTGTCTCGTCGGGTCGAGGCAGGCTCTGGCTTTCTCCCGGAGATCGAGGATCAAGGTCGATTCCTTGGAAGGCGTCACGAGGACACCGAGTGCTGCTGGCAAGGCTGCTGGCAACGCGGCTTGCTGGTCCCTGGGCACAGCGTCACTTTCTCTTCTGCGCAAGGGCAGCTCCTGGTCGAGGTCGCAACGATCGACCTCCTCCTCTCGACGCGCCTTTCAGACCATGTTGCGCGATGCACTGAACTAGCGTTGGACAACCGTCTACAGCCCAGGCCATGTCCACGACTGCGTTGCGACTCCGGTGCCGTCTGTCACGTATTGTGGCGAGGCGTTGAGAGGCGCCGCCGACAAGGTGGGATCCGGCAATCCCGACATGGCGAGGGGAGCGTATGCTCCTGCTGCTCCTGCACCAACGTCTTGGTCGTAACTGGACGAGCCCGGGTTGGCAGGGAGGAGCGTGAGAAAGGTGAGCGGGTCGGCGAGGGAAGGTAGCGAGAAGGCGGCATTGAGGCTCTCTGCGGCGGCAAGGTTGTCGAGTCGCGAGATGATATCGTCGAGATCGCTTGTCGAGTAGCTCCAGCCTAACTTGACGAGCGTGGCCGAAAGTCTGCGGGCACAGCGTGGAGTAAGCCGGCGCTCTCCTTCCGCAATGATCGTCAAGCGGACGCACGTTTGCGCAATTGTGATCAGCTCAGGGCCAGTGCGGCAGGTCACGCCGCTGGAGTGTTGGTCGAGGAGGAACTGCGCCCACTGTACCAGCAGATGCGGTTGCAGGTGGATCCAGAACGTGATGTGAGGTGTGCGCTCGATGGTGGCGATGACGGCCTCGAGCGCGAGGAAGCCGTACTCGCGCATCTGCTCGACGTACGAGTCGAGCCGCCGTGCCGCAAAGCGAGAGTTGACGCTCAGAGTGGCGGCGGGATCGCCTGCGGTGCTGCCCGTTCTCCGTCGCAACTCGCCGTACAAAGGTAGAACTAGTGAAGTCCAAACGATTGCCGCGTAGAAGCGGATGGATTTGAGCGCCTGCACCTTGGAAAAGGCTGCCTTGCGGAAGAGGGTTGAGGTTGAGGACGAGCCCAAGTTCGCGTCGCACTGCTCGACGAAGACCTTCGAAATACCGCTGAGCATATCAATTTGCTCAAGTACCGCGATGACGGCAGCTTCATCCAGCTCAAGACTTTGAGCACGTGCTGTTGGGCCAAGGAACCGAGTGCGATTAGCATGCAGTGAGTGGTTGGTTGGGTCGCGAGAGATGCGTACGATCCAGCAAGGTCGCCTGGAGATTGCACATTGCGTGCAGGCAGTGTATCGCATCTGTTGGTACGCGGTGGTGAGATGCTTGTCCAAGAAAAGCCGGAGGGGTCCGGAAAGCGCACGATCACGGATTCCGGTGAGAGCGGCTGCTTCGGATGACCTAGTTACTTTCACGTCGAGTTCCGGCTGTCCGATCAGCGGATCGAGGCCATCTCGGGAGCTGCGCAGAGCACAAGATGAGCGGGAATGAATCGGCGCGGGGAAGAAGGTCAGGATTCCAGCGCACAGCACGGCACTGCCATCACCGATGCCAGCAAGGTAGTCAACGCTCTGCACACATTGTTGATCAGCACTGCAGCACGCGAACGACAAAGCGCGGATGTGTGACTTACAAGAAACATTGCCCATTGCGTCGCACTCGCCTCACAGTCGCCGGCCATGCGCTGCGCTGTCAAGCTGCGCAAGTGCGAGTTATACGCAAGGAGCCATGGGCGATTTGTTGCGGAGTTCCGATCTTTTGTGCCCTTCATCAGTCTGTGCCCGACAATGTGCGACGAGAAAAACAACGCACCGACAGCGTGGAGGAAGTCAAGCACTGAGCATGTTCCGGCATTGAGAGGTGTCGACTCTAGTAGGACGTCTCCGGCTTTGGCGAGGCGTACGGCCTCGTCCCGAAGCGCGAGAAACGCACTGCGCCGTTGCTTGCCGTAGTGACGCAGGTCCGGTCCACGGCGTTCGGCTTCGGCAAAGGACGCGGGGCGTTGATCGTTGTCGCCAATGATTGCCGGGTGAAGCGAGAGAAGTGCGCCACAAGCAAAGGCGCAGAAAGCGATAGGGACGAAGCGAGCGGGTAAGCGGCTCACATGCCCGTCGGCTGCCGCAAACGCCTGCAGGAAGCCGCTTGTCCGGATGAATGGATGGGTAAAGCGAAGTCCGGCATCTGCAGGAGTGCGCATGGTCCAGCTCGCGTCTCTGCAGGGAAGAAGAGAACGACAACTGACTGTCGAACAGGTCTTTCGCCAGCCGGTCGTCGATTTCGAGTCTGGCAGCAGGACTGCCGATCGTGGCTTCAGACGCGGAGGAATACGCAGCCGGCCCGGCCGGATCTGACTGTGTCGTGGCACTAGAGAGAGGTGTAGGGGTCGAGGAAGGCGGAGGCAGGCTAGGCGGGCTGACAACGGCAGTTCGCGCTCTTGGTCGCGGAGCTTTGCGTACAGTTGGTGTCGTCGTGCACCTGAGAGATCTGGGTCAGGCCATGACGAGCAGACGGCGCTTGCACGGAAGGGGCACGCACTCTTCGCCCTTCTCCAAACAACGAGGGCAACCTGTCGGGCTCGGGTGACAGAGCACGCGCTTCGCTTTGCAGCGGTCGCATGCGGGCGGCTTCTTCGGCTTGGTAGCGCCTGCTCGAGGGGTCGACATGGGAGGGCTGCCAGGTTTCGACGAGCCAGCCCGACGACGCGACCGAGTTTCCTCGGAGCAAGGTGCTGCTTGCGCCGTTAGCAGGCACGTGGGAGCAGCGAAGATGACCGGCACAGACGTCAGAGCTGGGTCAGAGCCCTCCTCGGCGCGGTAGCGGGGGCCAGCATTCTCATCAGTGTCTCACTCGAGGCGCGAGGTCGGCTTTGCTTCCGCTCGTCGCTACTGTACCGGTCTTTCTCGTTGGACGCACCCCATTCGGCCGGCACTCCACCATGCTCGTCTCCTGCTGCCCACTGCTTTCGTCTACACTGCAATGGCACTATCCATCAGTATGCTCATAGCCGTGGTGTTCGCGGTATGCTCGCCGTCGCTCGTTGCTGCTCAGGTACGAACCCTCCACAACGCTACTCGTTGCACAGCTAAGCTTGACTTTCTTGCCAGTCCGCGAACCACGAAGCGGAGGAACGTGGTATCCACCTCCGCAAAGGCCCTGCCGTCCTGTTCTTCATCCTCTACCTCGCATCAACGTTAATGCTTTGGTTCCGTGGGGACGCTCTCTCTTGCGAAGCCGAACCGATACTGACGCACCTGCATTGGCCAGATTACTTCCATTTTCGGTCGGGTCGGCGCTCCTACATGCTTCCCCTGACCGTCGGAATGACCTGTACGGTTCCGACTTGAGCCAGTAGAGATGCGATCTGCTGACGCTCCTTCTTGCTGCTTGCTCCCTCAGGTATGACCATCGGTTTCCTGATTCGCATGTCGGGCAATTACGCGTGGCAATTCCTGGTGCGTAAGCCGCACGAGGTCACTACGCTCAATTAACTGATTCGCCGTGACGTGCAGTTCACCTTCCTATCCGTACGCCAAGCCACTTTGCATGCAGCAGAATATCTGCTCATCCGGTCGCCCCTCTTTCCCAGCCCTGCGCTTTTCTGGCCAATGATTACGTCCTGCTCAAGCACATCGCGCGGGCAGTCGGACCCGACATCGCACGGCGTTGCCTGTTCATTCCTGCAAGGGGCATCGTCTGGATCTTCGTCCTCTCGGACGTCGTAACGTTCTGCGCTCAGACAGCTGGGACAATTTTGGTCATCATCGGCGGAAAGCTCGGGTCTCCTGGCCAGAAGGTGCGTGTGATTCGCCTAATAGTCGCCTCCCGATAATGCACGAGACTAACAGCTGCATGTGGGTAGATCGCCCTCGCGGGCTTGGCCCTCGCGCTCGTCTCCTTCAGCCTCTTTTCCGTCCTCCTTTTTGTCTTCTGGCGCCGCCTGTACGTCGGCTCTTTGAGGTCGCCTCATGAATGTGACTTGACGGATCCGGTCGCAGGCGCAAACAGTTCCCGCAAGTATACCGGTCTCACTCGCAAACATCTAGCCCGTCGCGTTTCTACTCCAAGCAATCAGTGGACAACCTCCGTCTCCTCATTGTCGTGCTTGCACTCAGCTGCATTGGCATCATGGTGCGCTTCCGAGACCTTAAACAGCTTGCGACGACGGCTGACGCAAAAGTGCATTGCTTGCAGATCCGCAGCGTCTTCCGCCTCATTGAGCAGGCCGATGGGTGCGTGTGCCCACTCGACTGGGAGTGTCTGCTCGCGCGTACTGCGTCAGCACACTCCAAGCTTTCAATTGACGGTCGTCCTCCTACCCAGCTTTTTCGGCACGATCGCTCAAAACGAGGTCTGGCTGTACCTCTTTGACGCTGCACCGCTTTGGATCAGCATGACGCTCTTCGTCTTTGTCTGGCCGCCGCGATACATCAACGGTACCGATACCGCTTGCACTGGGCCGAGTGCTGTCGCGGGCGGTTGGAACGCGGCGCGGCATGACGGTGCGGCAGAACTGGGCACACTTCATGACAACACCGGCCGTCACAAGCGGCACATGCCGCCTCCCGCCGATGCAGGGCGTCGTTGGGGCCACGGAGGCGAACGCACGTAGACAAACTTTGGCTGGCAATCGCACGATTTCTCGTACCGCCCCTGTTTCGTCCCTGCACTATTCCTCTCCTCCTCGACACGGCTCATGCAAAACCGCTCGCATGGGCTTCGCGACTACTATATCGAAGTCGCTCCTCGACTACCTTCTCGGAGTAGCTGCACCTGCTCTGTCCCTTGCGCGCCGCGAAGCTGGCGCAGCTGTTGCAGTGCTCGCGCTTTCCTCGCTCTCACCGTATCAGCCGTCTGTATGAGACGGCACACACAGGCAGCGTTGCGAAAAGCGAGACCACGGACAACGACGATGACAAGCTACCCAAGATGCGAGATGAAGAGGCAAAGGGCGGCCAGAACACACACGCCCCGTTTCGAGAGAGATGCCTAGCGCATGCCCTGCTGCTGCTCGAAGCACACGACCGAGCACTTCCACTCGTCGCGGCTCTCGACGGCCTGCCACGCCTCGCGCACCTCGTTCTCGTCGAAGCGGAACGCGCGCGTCGGCGCCTCGAGGCGGTGCTGCTCGGCGAACGAGAGGACGTCGCGCAGGTCCGAGTGCGTCATGACGGGCGAGCCGTGGAGCGTCATGCTCTTGGCGAGGATGTTGGCTGCGTAGACGAGAGGCAGAGTGAGCGAAAGCCAAGAAGAGGAAGAGGAGGCGATTACTGAACGCACCGATGGGGACTTCCATGCCCTCGTCGCGGCGCGGCGACATCATGACGATGGTCGAGTGGTAGCGACATCCGTCGAGGAGCGCCTCGAGGCCCTCGCGCGGCATGTCGCAGCCTTTGGGGAGAGTGAGGCCAGGGTCAGTGACGCTCTAAGCAGACGGAAGAGAAGAAGACTCACAGACGATGCCGTGCGCACCGCCGCGCTTCTTGAGCTCGTTGCGGACGTCGTGCTGGTTGATGCAGAGGACCTCGTCGTCCTTGAGGCCGTAGTCGTTGGCCTTCCACTTGTCAGAGGTCGCGACGAGGATGAGCTTGCGGCTCGTCTTGACCTTCTTGAGCGTGTCGAGCGCGAGGCGGGCGAAGCCACTACGAGGAGGAAGCAAGTGAGTCAGCTTTGTGTCGACGAAAGGGGAGTAAGGAGAATGTGAGAAACGCACCCCTCGCCATAGACGACGACGACACCGTCGCCTTTGAAGCCCATGCGCTCGTTGATCTCGCGCACCATCTCGCGCTCGTGCTTGTCCATGCGCTTCTCGGCCTCGGTGCAGCGGTGGTGGGCGGCTGCGAAAAAAGGCGACGAAAGGTCAGCTTCGGCTCGTCCAATCGGCGAAGTAGGGAAAAGGGGACGCACTCCAGACGCGGCCGGCATCCCAGGTCATGGTGGGAGCCTGCACGAGGCGCTCGCCCTCGTGGAACTGCTGCGGGAGCTTGACGCACATGGCCTCGTTGGCGCGGCAGAACTCGGCGAGGCCGCCGCAGCCCGTGATGGCTGCCGCATGCGCTCAGAAGAGTCAGCCAGAGTATCTCCAGCAAGACGGAGGAGGGAAAGGCGCGCACCAGCAACGCAGTCGCCCTCCTTGAACTGCTGCTGGCCCTTCTGCGCAGTCTGAGCGACGACGCCGACGACCGCGGCGCCCGGGATCAGAGGGTACTGCAAGTCGGGGAGGAGGTCGAACTTGAGGAGCTCGTCGCTGCGCGGGGCGCAAGGTCCGGGTCAGGCTCCGAGTTCTGGACGTCAGCCACGAGGAGGAAGAAGAGGGTGGCGCACGTCGAGCCGAGGCAGCAGGCCTGAACCTTGATGACAAGCTCTGCGAGGGAGTCGGACGAGTCAGAAACTGCTGCTCCGCTGCTGCTCCGAGCGAAGTGGACGCACCGTCCGAGTGAAGCTGCGACAACTTCGTCTCCTTGATCTCGAGCTCGCCGCCGCGCTGGATGAATTGGGCGGCGCGGAACTGTTGAGGGACCTTCTGCATCTTGGTGGTGTTGCTAGGGGTTGAAGGAGGCGGGAAAGTGTGGAGGAGAAGGAGGAAGAGGGAGGAGAAGGAGCAAGAGGCGGAGGTTGACCCGCTCCGTTCCCGTGACCTCGCGGCTAAGCGAACACCTGGCACTCGACCCGTCGCCTAGCGCATGCACTCGGCTCGGAAAGCTGCACGGACCCGCGCCTGGTCAGGAGCGCAAACAGGCCGGCGAAGGGCGATCAGCAGCGGATGCGCTGAGGGTCATTTGGGAGCTCGAGCAGCGGCAGCAGCAAGCTCGAGAAAGTACGATGGACTGCTCCGGTAGCGCGAACAGCGAGAGACGAGACGAGACGGGCGAAGAGGTCGCAGGTTGGGAAGGCCCATGCTGCACATCCAGATTGCCGTGCAGCTGTCTACTCTTGCGGATGCTCGTAGATCATAGGCCACAGCTACATGTCAAAGTAGTCAGCAGGGCAAGGCACGGGAGGGCAGAAGGTCTCGTACCTTGACTTCCTTGTCCTCCTTCGCAACGAGAATGTCGGCGAAATGCTTAAAGCCCATGCGCTCGTACAGCGGCCGGCCGACTACAATTTGAGCATGTCAATAGCAGCGACGACCACAACGGAAAGCACACGCACATTCGGTGGATTCTAACGTCACCGGCACACCGTCGCGCTTGGCGATTTGGAAGAGTTGCTCGACCAGCCTGCGGCCTATGCCGCTTCCCTGGTCCTCAGGCAGTACCGACAGGATGTTGAGCGCTGTGAGTGGTTCGCGTATGAGCTCAGAATTGACCGTGCTTGCGACGCGAGGGAACTCACACCAGTGTGCAAACGGCACCTTCTTCTTGTGATCGTCGAGCGTCCCGGCGAGGTACTCTAGCGCACGCTCCACGTTTGCGCCTTCGGGCCAGAAGCGCTTCTCGCCGCTGTTTGTGCGGTCCTTCGCCTCTGGCTCGTAGTGCGAAAACGCCAGGCCGACGTAGCGCTCGCCGCGCTTGGCGCACGTGAGCATTATGCGCTCGCCCTCCTGGTCGCGCTTGTGAATGAAGACGCCAAAGCGCTGGATGAAGAAGGATTCGCCGGCTTCCGGCGTGACATCGGAGAAGGCGTACTGCATGACGGCTGTTGGGCCGAAAGCGCGATTATGCAGCGGTGCAAGGTAGGGCAGGTCGACGAGGTTGACCGGATGGAAAGTGAGAGCCGGTCGACGCATAGGCCAAAGCTGCCAAAGAGCAAGTGAGCAGAAGCGTCTCGAGCAACAGGGCGGAACGCACCACGAGGTCGGGATCCGCCTTCGCCTTGATGGGCTCGCCAAATATTTCGAATTGCGCTCGGCGATACAGTGGGATGCCGACTGCGGTCAATGGGACGCTCAGCAGGCTCGGAGAACGCAAAAGCGACCCTGACGCACCGGCCGACGATTCGAGGTAGACGTCTACGCCGTCATCATCCGCCCTCTTGCATCCCCACCGCAGCAGCGCCGAGCCGGCACCCGTCCGTTGGAAGCGCGGATCCGTCCCGAGTAGTTGCAGATCTGCAAGATTCGGAGAATGAGCGCAAAGGTCGGTCGCGAGAAAGTTGAGGGGAACGGACGGTAGTGCGGCTCCTTGATCCCCAGATCCAGCTGGCCGAAGAGGTCCCTCGCGAGCTCGAGATTCGTTCCCGCAGGGTAGCGCTTCTCTTCCTTCTTCTGAGCCTCCTCAGGCGACTCTGTCGGCTCCTCATCGGGATGCGGAAGCTCCCACAGGGCGAATGCGACGATCTCGTCGTCGACAACCGCCTTGTAGACTGCTTGGCGATTGTTGTCGAGGGCCCTCTGGAGGCGTGCAACGGTCTGAGCGCCGTGCGCCTCCTTCGACACGTCGCGGAAGATGCGTTGCTGGATGAGCGAGTTCTCGAAAGCCGCCCACGAGACAGCAGCAATGCGCGGCAGGTCCGCAAGCCCGGCTGGCGATACCACAGCCATCTTGGCAGCAGTAAGAGGGGAGCAGGAAGCGAAGGGAGCGATATCCGCGACACCGCATGGTCGGCCCCGCTGAGCCGAAGGTTGAATGGCTGACTCGCGGCTTGACTCACAGGAGAGCCTGTGTAGCGTCTGCGCAGGCTCAGCAGCTCTCGCTGGCGCACTCAAACGTGCTCTGAGCCCTCCCCGCCCCATCGTCGCTGCTCCTGCACCGCCCCGCTCTCCACTTCTCATCAGTCAACGCCGACATCGACGAGCACGAGGTCCAGTAGCCGCGACCGCAGAAGGAGCACGTTGAGCAGCACTGCAGATCCTGTCTGCCGGTCCCTGGTGTCAACAAAGGCTGTCGCGTCAGGTTCCCGCCCGAACCCCGCCGTCCACGCCAGACGCCGGTACGAGGACCAGTCGTCGGTTTCGGCCCACAGACCGACACAGCCATACCGCATGAGCAAGCGTCGCCCGCTCGAGCTGCCGTCAGCGGCCGAGCGCTCAGCTGCGGCGTAGTCTGGTCGCTCGAGCCTGCTCGCTCACCTCTCCTATCCGCTGCTTTCATGAAGCCGCGTCACGATTGGCCTCCGGTACGCAGCTGCCGGAGCACGAGGCTATACTAACTGCGTCAGTCGCTTCGAGCGCAGCCTCGAGGTCGTGCTTTTGGTCTTGCTGTTCGTCGCTCCTCTCCTCTTTGTCCTTTTCTCCCGAGCTGAAGACGTCCAGGTGTGTCTGGCCTGATCTTCCTCAGACCTGCCGAGACTGAACCGCAATGCGGCTCTGCGCAGCTTCCCGCCGCATGATGGCCACCCGTCTCGCTCTCTCCTTCCTCGCTCTCGCCGCCGTCTCGCGCGGTCAGGCTTCTCTCCCCGGCGACCTTCCGTCCTGCGTCACGACTTGCTACGACGCCAAGCGTAGCGAGGCTAGCTGGCTCGTGCCCGGCGTCGGCAATACCGACCTGGCCGCCCTCTGTGCGAGCGGAACCTTCGTCCAGGCTTTCCAAACCTGCCTCAGCGACAACTGCGTACGTAGACAGACTCGTCATGACTTTGAAACCGCCCCACAGTGCTTATCGATGCCTTTCACGCATACAACGACCAAGACAGCTCGACTGGCCAGAGCCTCCTCTCGCAAGTCTGCTCTGCCCAAGCAACGGCGACGTGTACGTGTGTTTCAGCTTGATCCCGAGTCAGGCGCTCTGACTGTGTACATCTGCACACAACCTTGACTGACCAACTCTGCCATCACCACGACAGCCATTGCTGGCGAGGCGTCTTCAACCCTCTCTGACCTCGCCTCGTCCGCCTCGTCCGCCTTCGCCGAAGCCACTTCCGAAGCCTCGTCAATCCTTGCGACTGCCATTACCGCGACGGAGGTAGGCGCGCTGTCGAGCGCTTCGGCCGAAGTGCTGTCCAGCCTCGAATCCGTCTCGTCGCGCCTCAGCGATGAGCTCGCCAGCCGGTGCGCTCCTTTTCAGTTGCTTCTCACTCCTCACACGAGGAGCAATCCTGATAGACTTCTTCGGCGCATGCAGCTCTTCGGAGATCGCTTCGGAGGTGTCGAGCCAGGTCGCGAGCGTAACTTCCTTCTCGTCGTCGTCCGGCACCAGCTCGTCACCTACGGCCACGGGAACCACGGGCGCCTCGGTGCGTCTCGCCCTTCACAACATTTGCGGGAGGCTCCAGTAGTCACCAGCAGCTGGAGTTCTCCTTCGCAGCATGTCTGCTGATTCGCAAGTGGCACGTGAACAGGGCGAGAACCAGGGCGATGGCGACAATTCCGCTCCGGCTCTGCACCCGGGAGCCATCGTCGGGATGCTGGCAACCGCGTTGGCTGCCGGGCTCGGCATTGCGGCGCTCGCCTAAGGACGACAGGGGTCTGAGACCCGCGCCAGCAGCGCCTCGCATTCGCTGCAGTGTCGAGCCTACGCGACTGTACTGTCTCTCTTCGCCCCTCCCTCCCTGTGCTCTCTTTCTCTATCTCTCGAGACGCTCCGCCCGAGATTACGTCTTATGCCTTTCCCCTCACGACCCGCAACGACTGTATACTCGTCTCCTGGAAAATTGCGCTGCAGTGCTAGGTGCTTCCCTTCGAGACCAAGCAAGACAGCGTTGTCTCGCTCGGCAAGGCCCCCTGGCGATCCATGCCGTGCCCAGATCGACGCGAGCCGCATCTCGGCTTGCAAGCGCCGCTTCGAGGCTCTGGTTCGGGTGTTGGCCGCATCGACGAGGCGAGTGACGAATGCGCAGGTTCGGTAGAGAGTACAGAGCCGGTGCTACTGGCGCTGGATCAACGATCAGAGGTCG
This sequence comes from Rhodotorula paludigena, assembly GCA_036244875.1. NCBI lineage: Eukaryota > Fungi > Basidiomycota > Microbotryomycetes > Sporidiobolales > Sporidiobolaceae > Rhodotorula > Rhodotorula paludigena. The sequence goes on from BQKY01000014.1 coordinate 886,983, forward strand.
ACTTGTGCTGGTCGGTGTGCGCAGTCGGCTCGTCAGGCGCATCTCGCGCGTGCGAGGAACGTTGGCAGCAAGCACCGTCGAGCGCGAGCGCGGACTGGCTCGTCCTCTTGCTGTGCGACTGCACGTAGCACACGGTCAGCTGCGCCGCCTGGCCAGACCCTCCGCCCCTTGCGGCACTCTCCCGCTTCGGCCCCACAACAGCCACTTCAGCAAACATCGCCCGCTCGTCGACTCTCACCGCTCTCTGGCTGGCTTTGGAGCACATTCCGAGCAAGGTGCGTGCTCTCGCTTGCCCTCGGCCATCTTCGATCACGCCGCGGGACGAGCGCAGTAGCTCGGAGAAACGGGTCGACGACGGGACGCTCACCTCTTTCTCCCTTCACTCTCTCTGCCCAGGTCACTCGAGCGCATCCCCCAGCTCGCTCGGAGGAGGCCGAGTCCGCATTCCGAGGCTACGGAGTGGTCCGCCCCTTCAGGCTCCTGGCGCTCTGCACCTCCCGCTGATCTCCTTCGACGTCTCCGCAGACTCAGCTCCGAGACCTCGTCCGCAGACGGCCATGCCCGCCTTCGCCAGCCCTCTACGTCGACTTCACTCGACCCACAAACTCCGACCGCCTGCTTCCGCCTCCGAATGCCCAACATCGCCCTTTCGCGCTGACGGTTCCCTCAGCCTGCCCAGTCCGCCTCGGATCACCGCTGCCTCGTCTTCCAAGCTCAGGGCATGCCCCATCAAAGCGGGCTACACTGCCATCGAGGGCTGTGATGCGGCCAGTAGGTCGCAGGCGGATGACGCCGTCGTAGACGTCTTCTGCTGGACACTCGACGAGCGCACGGAGGGCCAGCTCGGATCGTGGGAGTGGGTCGAGGTGGTGCAGTCTGACGAGCTGAGCGGTCGTGAGTCGTTCGACGAGTCGGGCGCGCCGCCCGTGTCGCCGCCGCGCGCTCCCCCTCCTCGCGTGGACTCGCTTCCGCCAACCGTCTCGACACCGCTCCCGCCTGCGGGCGCGGCTCCTCCGATCAGACCCACTCCGCGCATTTCGACGAATGTCACAAGTCCGCGTCGCCGCCAGCGCTCCGCGCGCTCCTCCCCCTCGTCGTCCGGCCTCGACGAGCCAAACGCCTTGTTCCACCCGACGCCTTCGTTCCACCCGTCGCCTTCGCTCCCGTCGAGTACCTCACTATCGTCTCTGTCACCTACTACGAGCAACGTCTCGACCGCCTCGTCCATCTCGCTCTCGCTCACGATCGCCACCCGAGTCGACGCGACGGGCCATCGCGTGCTCACGAGTCGAAGGAGGCAGTCGACCCAGCCCGCCACGCCAAGTCCGCGCAAGTGTCACCGCAACAAGGCGGCGTTCGGGGTCGGCGAGGAGAGCGACGACGAGGGTCCGGGCGAGATCACATTGCTTGAGAAGGCCGACGTCGACGACACTCTTCACGGGTGCAACTTGCCGGCGGTCGAGCCGCTCGGTGCCGCGCTCGGCCTATTCAATCTGGGCATGCGCATGCTCGACCCGACGCTGAATGACGTCGACCAATCGACCGCCCCTCTCTTCCTCCCTCCTCGCTCGCCTCGACTTCACCCGATCCAGCCTTTCTCCGCCATCACGCCCGCCCCGGTCGAGTTCACGCCGCTCGGACTCCCTCCTTCGCCTACTACGCCCTGCCGCCGGCCGACCCTCGAGCATCAGCCGATCAAGGTCTTCACGCCGCCGCCGCCTCTCTACCCGCCTTCGCCGACCAAAACATCTACCTTTGGCCTGCCAACTCTCACGCGCTCAAACACCGTGCACTCGACAAGCTCGTCTTCCAGCTCGCCCAGTAAGCGGCGCCACTCGCTCCAGCCGCGCAAGACACTGCGCCGTCTCTCCTTCTCCCGCGCCAGCGTGTCTTACGGGCCGCCCATGAGCGCCACCACGGCCATCTCCTCCTCGCTCATTACCTTCGACGCCGTAGCGATGAGTCGACGCGCGTCGATGCCGCCTCTTGCGCTCACGCCGCTCGAGCGCAACGCGAGCCGCAGCTCCGCGACCGGTGGCGGACTGGGCGTCCCGCCGCTACCCGGCGCCGGCTCGTCCTCGAGCGAATTTGCTGATTCGTCGGCATCCGGCTGTACGGGTTTGAGCACGAGCGATCAGCCGCTCCTGCCCTCGCAGTACGATACCGAAGCCGCAGCGCCAGAGCAGCCTCGTCGCGCTTCGCTCGTCTCGTTCGAGCTGCCGCCTTCGCCGACGCGCACGCGTACGCTCAGCGAAGACGCGCACGCGTACGAGCTGGCCCCTTCCTCGGCCGCGGTCACGACGTCGCACCCCCCACTCTCGCCGTCGTCCAGCTTCGTGCGTGCCCAGGCGCAGGCGCAGGGAGTCTTTGCTCAAGCGGCTGCAGGGACAGGCGGAAGGCGGCATCAGCGCTCGGCTTCGGAAGGCGGCATGGTGCTTGGGCTGCACGACGTCGGCGCGGCGCCTGGGTGGACGGGAGCGCCGCTTCCGCCGACGCGCAAAGAGTGGATGGCAATGGAGGACCGCCTAGAGTGCGAGATGGAGCGCGGCAAGCTTGTCGTGCGTTAATTCCTCTCCCACTGAGCCGGCGGCGATTGAGGCTCACCATCCTACTCTGCGCAGGTCGTCAACCCGGACTCGCCATTCGCAACTGAGACCGACTCGCCCCCGACGACGAGACCGTCCGCTTTCTCTCCCCCGTCTCCTGCACGCCCACCTCGCCCGCCCAGATCTCTCGCCCGCCTCGGCGCTCCCAGCGTGGTCCCGGCGCACATCGCGCCGCAGCAGATCGGCATCGCCTGCTGAAAGGGCGGCGCTTCCCTCACGACTCGGACCGACCCACAGACACTCGCCTGCGCATCAGTACTCACTCATCGCCATTCCCCGCCGCTCGCCATAACGAGTTGGGGCGGAAAGCGCCTGCATCGACCCCTCTTCTGTGCCATACCGTCGACTCGCTCGTCCCTCCTTGCCTCTGCCTTCTCGGTTGCCTTTCCTTTCCCTTTGCAGTGTTGCTGTACATGCTCGCATGTTTCCTCGAGCGCGACGCAGGTCGTCTCGCTCGTCCCCTTCCTTCCCTTCAACTCGTTGTAGCGTTCTTCTCCCTCTGGTCCACCTGCCTGTCCTAGCGCTCCTTCTTCTCGTTCATGTGTCATGCAAGTCTGTCCTCGGAGCATCGTGCTACTTTGATTACCTCGACCGGGATCCTTGCGTCCCGGTTGCGTCCCGGTTGCGTCCCGGAGAGCGGTCCCTCCGTCTCGGCCGTGTCTGGCTGCGACGAGCTCTTTCCCTCCTTCCTTACCCCCGTCTGCATCTGATCGTCATGCACGCTGTACAGACTGGCGACGCAGGCCGCCCCGCGTACGAGGAAGTCTCTTCTCTCACCCTCACCAACCTGCGCGACGTGCGCCGAAATCGTTCATCGGTCTCTTCTCGCACCGTCGGCTCTGCAGCCGCCTGTGTGGCACTGCAGCGTCTTGCACAAGCCCTGCGACCCTCGTCCGTCCCAGCTGCAGTCAACCTCGTGCAATCTCGCGCGGTTCCCCCACTCCCCTCGCCAGGCCGCTCTTGTCGTCGACCCGCCACCGCACCGGGTAGCACTGGCGAAGCTCCGGCTGCACATTCGGCTGCCAGAAATATTGCCGACCTTCTCCAGTACCTACCGCCTGCGACGCGACGCCAGTATCCGCCTCGTTTCACCCCGAGCCGCTCGCCTCGAGAAGGGACCAGCCTGACTGCCGCTCGGCAACCTGGGCAGCAGGAACAAGGGTGCACACCTCTGTGGCGGCGTTTCGTCTTCCCGGGAAGGGTTGTACGGGCCGACAGCGCCTTCCGCCCCTCGCCGACGTTCTCCATCGCGTTTTCCCGTCGCGGCAGGTTTCTTGCACCCGCTTGCTGCTACACCAATCAACGGGTGTGCTCTTTACTGCTGCAGAAAGCGGAGGCTCTGCTGCACCGGCACCTCTTTTGGGGCATGCGACGCTGCCGCGCTTGCTCGAACAACTTTTCCTCTTAGCGTCGGGCCCCAAGACTTGACACCCCGCGCACGTCGGCCTCCCGCACCCCGATTGAGTACGGCGGGGCGTTCGCGCCAAAGCCCCGTCACCCATCGCCCTCGCTTTTCTCGCTGCGCTGGTGGGCGCATCGACACGCCTCGGGCTCATCAGCTGGTCCCCCTCGTTCTTGGCACTAGCCATCTCCGCCAACACGGACGTTTGTGCACTCAATTGCGTGAGGATTTTCAGGCGGGCTCCACTGCTTCCGCTGGTATCTCTCTCCCTCCCTCCTTCCTCCCACTCGTCTCGCTCGCTCCGCTTCGTTCGCTATCTCGCCTCTTGCTCGCGCCGCATCTCGCTGAGGCCGAGTCATCCATATACTTCTTGAGGCCTCCTTCCTCGCCCTTCAGCAATCACCCCGCCTCGATTCCCGTCTCGCCAACATGGGCGCGACCATTGACTCGGGCAGTACGAAGTACTCGAATGCCGACAAGGACGAGTTCGCGCATCAGACCGAGGTGCAGCGCGACCTGCCGTCCGTGGAGGAGGGCGGCGAAGCGCCCATAGTCGAGGACGCCGTTTTCGGAGAGCAGGGCGGCAAGGACACGCTGAACTACCGCACGTTCGTCTTGCCATCCGCATTGCGCGTATGTGGGACTGACTCGATTTGGAGCAGGGTCGGCTGGGGCTGGTCTGCCATCATGATGGTTAAGGCGCAGCTCGGAATCGGTGTCTTGACCATTCCCTCTTCCTTCCACTCACTGGGTTTGATCCCCGGCATCATCATCCTCCTCGTCATTGCCGTCGTCACCACCTGGACCGATATCTCGCTCGGTATCTTCAAGCAGCGTCACCCGAGCGTGTATTCGCTCTCGGACTGCGGTCGCGTCGCATTCGGCCTTCCCGGCTCCGTCCTCTTTGCCGCCTGCACCTGGCTCTTCCAGACGTTTGTCGCCGCGAGCGCCATGCTCTCCGTCTCGACCGCTCTCAACGCCCTCTCACTGCACGGCGCATGCACGGCCATTTTCGTCGTCGTCGCCCTCATCATCATCTTCCCCGTCGCCTGCGTCCGTCGCCTCAACGAGCTCAAGGTCTTGGGTTGGATTGGTCTGGCGACGATCGTCCCGGCCATCCTGCTTGTCACGATCGCGGTTGCCGTTGGTGGCCGTCCCGCATCGGCACCTCCGACCGGCCCTCTCGACCTCGACGTCCAGCTATTCGCCTCCCCCTCGTTCGCTGAGGCGATGAACGCCATCTCGAACCTGGTGTTCTCCTTTGCGGCGACGCCCCTCTAGTACGTGAAATCTGGGATCCGTCTGATACACGACATCGACTCACCTTACTTCCACTCGCAGCCTCCCCATCGCTTGCGAGATGCGCAACATTCGCAACTACCCGAAGGCGATCTACGTCGCCCAAGGCTTCACGACGGGCTTCTACCTCCTAATTGGCATCGTCGTGTACTGGTACGCGGGCCAGTATGTTGCCTCGCCGGCGCTCGGCACGGCCGGCACGCTCTACAAGCGCATCGGGTACGTTGCGTCCTTCTCCTTCAGCAGCGCTGCCGTCTCCGGACTTGAGCCTGCTACACTCAAGATACCCGCTTTTCGAAGCCTCCCTCGCTGACGCTCGTTGGTACACACAGCTATGGTCTCGCCCTTCCCGGTCTCCTCTTCTCGGGCATCATCTACACCCACCTCGCCGCCAAATTCATCTTCCTCCGCGTGCTCCGCGGCACTCGCCACGTCACGCACGGGACCAGGACCCACTGGACGGTTTGGCTCGGATCGTGCGCGGGTTGCGCAATCTTCTCCTGTGCGTTTGCCCATTTCGTGCATATCGCGCGATGACAACGGTGCATGTGAGTCAGGACGGTCAAGGACTGACACTGACTTCTTCCTCAGACATCATCGCGTCGGCAATCCCCGTCTTCAGCGGCCTGCTCGGCCTCGTTGGCGCTCTCTTCGGCACGACGATGTGTTTCAACGCCGAAGCGTACGTCTGCGTCTTCTGTCAAGTGTCCTCCCAGCTCCTCTGCGAGTTGGTCCGGTCGGGCGGAGCAGAGGAGAGACCTGTGCATTCGACTGCATCTGCCCTTCCGTCCTCTTTCTTGGCCAATACTGACTCTTCTGTCTCTCGACCTGCAGAGCGATGTGGATGTGGGACTTCTGGGGCGACTTCCGTCGCCGCGAGACGCGCACTTGGGCGCTCACGGCCGGCATGATCGGCAACGCGCTCATCGTGCTCGTCGGTCTTCTGCTCATTGTCGGCGGTACCTATGGCTCTGTGTACGTATGGCCTCTGAACAACGGCTGCAGAAGTCTCGGACTGACCTGCTTGCTCCTTTTTAGTCTCGGCATCCGCGACGACTACGCTTCGGCTGGTGGTCGTCCCTTCTCGTGCGCCGACAACTCGGGCTCTGTCTAGATTTCCTCCATGCTCGTCCTCTGTCTTGTAGACCTCGTAGAACTACCAAGAATGTCCAGAATCCTGCGGTGCCGTTCCTCTCGGCCCGTTCGAGTGCATGACCAGACAGAGAATGGCATCAAGAGCGAGACGGATGCCGCTCTTCGCATTCTAGCAGGCACCACCGTCCAGATGGTGTCGGCATCGATCTGCACAGGACCCGTTCGGCGCGGAAAATCACGCAGTACGGGCTCCGCTGACCCAGACACCTCTCTTTCTCCTCTTCCTCCTCCTTTCCCGCATACTCCCGCCGCTCGGCGCTCTGAGCGCACAGCTTACGCTCGACGGGAAGGCCAGCAAGCCGCTCGATCAGCCGCGCGACCCGTGCGACACCCTTCTCGCATCGTCGCTATCTCTACCTGCCGGGTCCCCGGGCTTCCGCCTCGACTCGACGCGACAGAGTACGAGGGGGGCGGCCGTAGTAGCCTTTGCCGCTGCGTGACCGGCGCAGAGAATCGTGCGTCTGCTCCCTGTGACTTGGGTCTTCCCTGCGGCTCCTGGCAGCAACAGGCTGGCAACTTGCGCGATGACTGTCCTTTGCCGCTTGAGGCGGGCTGTGATTGTATCTCACGTCAATCGCTGTCACTTGAAGTCGTGGGACGAGCGGGGCACGTCCTAGCAGCTGGCGCCCCTGGCTAACGCTGGCTTGCTCGAAGCGTTTGCGAGCCGGGCCACAGTCCCGAAGAGTGCCGCTCGGCCCCTCATCGCCACCCTCGCTTCGCAGGCACTTCGCTCATCGCCCCCGCAGAAGCTCGGGCATCTCTAGCGTTGCCCCTCTTCGGCACGCGGACACTCCGCTGCCGCCTCAACGCGCTCAGCTGGACGGGTGAAGAACTTTGGGCTCCGGCTGTCCTTGTATCTCGCACCCTCGCCGCGTGTTTGCTGGCTTGCCGACACGCGCCGCTGCACTGCTGGACTGAGCCAACTTGCTGCCTGCGCGCCCGCCCTCTCGCTCCAGAGGCGTGCCCGAGCTTCGCGCGCCATGTCGGGCACTACCGAGATGAAGACCGGCCACAACTCGCAGCTCGGCGACAAACACGAGAACGTGCACCAGGCCGAGATGCAGCGAGACTCGCCTACAACGCTGGAGGAAGGCGGCGAGCCTGGGCATGTCGTGGACGACGTCTTCGGGGAGACGGAGGGGAAGGGCGCGGTTCACTATCAGACGTGCGCGCTGTGCTTTCCGTCTCGAGGGCGTGCGTTGCTGATCACGCATGGAAACAGGGTGGGATGGACATGGACAGCGGTATTGATGATCAAGACGAACCTCGGCGTTGGCGTGCGTAAGTCGACGGTCATTCCCTGCTTCTCGCACTCGCGTCGCCGACCGATGCGCGCACCTCGATGCAATGCCCTTCTTGCGCTTGCTTTGCGGACTGATGGGCTTACCTGATCTGCGACGCAGTCACAATCCCCACCGTCTTCGACTCCCTCGGGCTCGTGCCCGGCATCATCTGCCTCGTCGTCGTTGCCTGCGTCACGACCTGGACGGACATTTCGCTCGGGCTTTTCAAGCAGCGGCATCCAGATGTCTACTCTCTGTCCGACTGCGGTCGCGTCGCCTTCGGGCTACCAGGCTCCATCATCTTCGCCGCCTGCACGTGGCTCTTCCAGACGTTTGTTGCAGGCGGAGCTCTTCTATCCATTTCGACAGCCTTCAACGCCCTCTCTCTGCACGGCACTTGCACGGCGGTGTTCGTCCTCGTCTCCTTCCTCATCGCTCTTCCCATCGCGTGCATGCGCCGCCTGGAGGAGCTCAAGTGGCTCTCTTGGATCGGCCTCTGTACGATTTTGCCTGCCATCCTCCTCGTCACAATCGCCGTCGCCGTCGGGGGTCGTCCTGCCGCGGCGCCGCAAACCGGCCCGATCGACTTGAACGTCAAGCTCTTCGGATCCCCGACCTTTGCGCAAGCGATGAACGCCGTCTCGAATCTCGTCTTTTCCTTCTCCGCTACGCCGCTCTAGTACGTCTGCTTGGGGATCAGAAGTCGAGACCTACTGCTAATCGCCCGCTCTTGCTCCCCGCAGCTTGCCGATGGCCTGTGAGATGCGTCGCATCGAAGACTACCCGAAGGCCATCTACGCGGCTCAAGGCTTCATCACCTCGTTCTACATCATCATCGGATCGGTTGTCTACTGGTACGCGGGCCAGTATGTCGCTTCGCCGGCGCTCGGGACCGCCGGCACTCTCTTCAAGCGCATTGGGTACGCACAATCGCGCTGCACTGGCAGCACGAGATGTCAGCCTCGCTGACATTGCTCACTCTGCAGCTACGGACTTGCACTGCCAGGCTTGATCTTCAGCGCCGTCATCTACATCCACGTGCGTGTGGGCAGACTCGTCGAACCGCTGTGCTTCGAGTGTACTCACTCCTTCCCATATTCCGCTGCTCAGCTCGCAGCCAAGTTCATCTTCATGCGCACCCTGCGCGGCACCCGCCACATCACGCACGGTACCAAGACGCACTGGATGGTCTGGCTTGGATCGTGCGCGGGATGCGCTATCTTCTCCTGTGCGTCTAAAGTTTCCTCTTGATCTGAAGCTTCGCGCATGTCGCATGGTCGGAAATGTGCCTGGGAGTCAAGAAAGCCAAGACCTGACGCGGTTTTGTGTCTGCTCCACAGACATCATCGCATCGGCAATTCCCGTCTTCAATGGCTTGTTGGGCCTGGTCGGCGCGCTATTTGGCACGACCATGTCGTTCAATGCCGAAGCGTGCGTCTCCGTCATTCGTCAACAGCTCTTGACCTCTCTGCGCAGCGCGAGAGGTTGGCGAAGCGGCAGGATCTCTGCCTTCGCCTGCCCCGCCTCGCTGCGCCGTGTCCTGATCTATACTGAGTTTATCTGCCCGCATTGGACAGAGCAATGTGGATGTGGGACAATTGGACCGCCTTTCGTAGCCGCGAGACCCGCACCTTGGGCTTGACGACCGGCATGATCGGCAACGCCGTCATTTTCCTCCTTGGCGTGCGTGGTCATATTCCACATTCGCGAGACGAGCTCAGTTCTGACCCACCGTGTGCTCGCAGGCCCTCGTTATCGTCGGCGGCACGTACGGCTCTGCGTACGCTCTTTCCGCTTCAAGCTCACGGCACTTCACCCTCGCAATGCTGACTCCGCTTCTTCCCTCAGACTGGGCATCCGGGACGACTACGCCGAAGTCGGGGGCCGACCATTTTCGTGCGCAGACAACTCGGGATCTTCCTGAGACGGCCTTTTCCGCTTCCGCTTGCATTTCGTCGAAGGCTTCCGTAGAGTATCTAGGTACTGCATATCTGCATCTGCATATCATTGCTTCCGCATTTCAAAGAACGTCAACTCGCAGCAGCAAGCCAGGGGATCACGAAACTACGTGTTGCGCAGACTCGGTGAACTTCGATCGACTGCTCATTACAATCGGCCCAGCACCGTCTCCGGAATCTGTGGACTCGCTCCTCGCCCTTTTCCTACCCGTATACCGTGTACGTGGTCGAGGGGCGAGGCGAAGAGCTCGAGTGAGAGAAGATGGACGTTGTCGATTTGGCCATCCGAGCCAGAAAGGAGCGGCACATCTCATGCGGGGTCGTCCACCGCTTTCGAGTCTGTCAAGAAGGAGTGTGAGTCGAAAATGACGCGCAACAATCTGTGTGACTGGCTGGAGACCAGGCGTACCTTGTCGCTCGCGCCGGCCCTCTGAGGCGACATGTGCAGGGTTGCGCCGAGCCAACGACGTGCGCAAGTCATCTCATACGCTCTTCCTTCACTCGATGACCTCGACGTCGCCCTTGACGATCATCGACTCGACGTCCTCGCGCGCGAGATGGTACTGCGCGCCCTGTTTGAGGTTGATGCGGTTTCCGCTCAAGAGCTCGACGTCTCCCACGTCGCGCACGACGCGCACATCGACCATGAGGTCCTTTGGCGGGGCGAGGCTGGTCCCGCCGCCGAGAAGGTCGACCGCGTCCATGAGCATGCGCTCCGGCTCATCGTCGTCGTCGTCGTCGAAGTGGAAAGACTCGTCGCCGTCGTCGTCGCGCTTCGAGCCGTAGACGCTCGTCTTAAACGCGAGGCACAGGTCGGCGTAGCCCTTTGCGAACGCCTCGTCCGTAGTTGTCATGTTACGGCGGGTCTCGGTTTCCGCGCCGAATGCGACGCTGAGGATGCCGCCGCTCTCCCAGAAGCGGTCGCGGAGAACGTCGATGCGCTGCTGGTGATAGACGTAAAGCGCGCGCTTGTTGCGGTTGAGGGCGAGGGCCGAGACGGTCAACTCGGCAGAGACGCCGGGGGTCGGTGCGACGCCCTGCGACCCAACGAAGGGCGCGGCCGTGTTGGTGATGGACTGCGAGAGCGAGTGCGACTCGCGTATGACGGTGCGCACGCCTGTCGTATTGTACGGGAGGAGCGTCCGCGTCTGCTGGGAACGCTGCGACTCGACCACGAGCTGCTGTGCCGAGTCTCCGAGCACTGCGCGCGTGCTTGAGTGTCAGCAGACACGGAAGAGTGTTGTAAGCGGACTGGACGCACTCGTGCACGTATGCAAGGCGAGTGAGACGCGTCGAGGCGGGTTGGAGACGAGCGAGTTCAAGAGGCGGCGGGCCGAGATACGAGCAAGGGTACGCTCTGCTGCAGCTCTGCGTGAACCCTGCAAGCACTTGAGCACGCTCTCAGCCGAATCGAGCGGAGTTGACGGCGACCAACCCTCGACGGAGCGGTCCTTGCCGCCCTCGTCACGCTTCCGCCTCGCTAGAACGACGTGCTGGAATCGCGCAAGCGTCGAGAGCGCACTACTGCACGTCCTACACGCCTCAGGGAGCTGTCGCGCGCGAGTACGCGCATCGCCTCTTCTTCATCACTTGCTTCTGATGAGGTCGATTTCTACTGCACTGCCGCAGCCAGAGGCCGCGAGAGCCGGCAGTTCCGGTTGCAAGGCTCGTTCGCAGCACTGCGGGGCAACCGAGGGCTGTCTCCGATGCTCATCTCTCGTCGGGCGGCTTCCTCTTCCGGTGCTGTCCCGCCTGGGCTGCCCGACCCTACCGACCCTACCGATTCGAGAGGCTCGGCTCGGGCACTCGCTTGGCACTCGCAACGCGCTCATAACCGCTAGGTAGCACAGGGCGGTGAGGCTGTACAGTATGGGTGGTGATGATGGAGACGCGACGACCCGTTCCTCGTCGGCATCCAGTCCCAGTTGCTGCGACGGCAGGGAGGGCATCTCATGCTCGATGATCTGCAGAGGGCAAGAGATGCAGCGTGGCCGAGCAGCGCAGCAGTCTCGGACACTCGATCAGCATTCTTTGCCGTTGGAAAGCTTCGCGCGACCCGACGCGCCTCGCGTGCGATCTCCAGATTGTTGCTCGCAAAGCCAGCATCCTGCTTCCTCCTGCACACGCTCACTGCCGACGAAGTGCTGCTACTGTTGCGCGTCGCGCTTGTTTGCCTGCTGGATCGGGCATCGCACGCTTCAATCCTCTCGGCTCGCTAGCAGCATCTTCGCAGCCAGGACAGGTGCGCATCGCATCGCCCACGCCGGCCTCGCTCGACGCCGCGATACTGACCTGACCGCGTAGCAGACCCGTAGACGTCTTCAATTGGTCGAAAACATCAGTGTCCACACCGCTCGGCGCCCCCAACGCCGCAAAACTGGGTACGTTGTCGCGAGTTCTAGCCAAGCAAACACACGTTGACGCGTCGTTGGCAGACTCTCCAGAGCATCCGTACTTCCCATACCCGCTCGCATCCACGATGCGCGCCAAGAAGCCCGCAGCGCGACGACCAAGTGTCCCGCCCGTCGAGGACCCGTTCTACGTCCGGCCTGCAGCATCTCCCATCACGGCCTCGTCGCCTTTCAGCGCAGCTGCATTCGACCAGTACATGGGGCTGGGCATCCAGAACGCCCAGTCTGCGCGCGCGGTCGGCGCAGCGAAGGAGGCGAGCGGGAGCGGTCTCGGCAAGAAGCTCTTGTCGTTTCCCTGGACGCGTCAGGACAAGAAGCACGCCGTTGCACAACAGCAGGAGATCGTCGATGAGTCTCTAAGCCGCTCGTCGCGTGCGGACGGCGCGCCGCCTGCTTCCCCCGTCCTCCAGGCCACCGCTTCGCTCCCTCTCGGCTTCCCGGCCCCTCCACCAGCAACACCCGCCGACGTGCTTGCACGGGCGCGACAGCATCCTTCCTTCGCCGCCATCAATGCGCATGTGCCCGGCCACCCGCAGAGCAACTCGTCGCTGTCGACGATTCGCACGACCTCATCCTTCGCCTCAACCGCGCTCTTCGTCTCGAGTGAGGACGGCGACTGGTCCGAGGCAACGACGCTCTCGCTCACTTCGTCGCCCGAGAGCGGGCGCGACTCGGCCGGCGAGAATGGCACGCCGTCGCATTTGCGAATGTGGCGCGTCAAGGGGCTGAAGGTGGAGCCGCCGTCGACCCTGCCCGACATCGCCGAGCGCGAGAACGAGGCGCGCATGAGCATCTACGACGGTCTCGCGCCCTCGAGCGGGTACAACACACCCTTGCGGCGCAATTCGACGCCGGTGCCGTCGGCCGTCGCTGCGATGCTTGCGGATCCCGAGACGCCGCCGCGCCCGAAGCGCTTCTCGACCTCGAGCATCAAGCCATCGTCCCCGAGCTCGCCACTCGATCTCGAGCGCGAGAAGGCAATCCGCGTCGAGCGTGCTCAGCAAGCGCGCGCTTCACCCGGCGGCTCGCCTGGCGGAGGTGCCGACGCAGATGACGAGGTCTCGCCCCGGCCCGCTCGCCGCATCTCGATGCGCCGCACCAAATCTCAGGATCTCCTGCTCGAGTCGCCCCGCGCGGCAAGGCGCTTCTCGCCGTCGATGCGCATACCGTCGATCCGCTTCGAGGGCATCTCGATGGAGTCGGTCTTTGCCGAGGTCGAGGAGAAGGTCAATCGCGAATTGGCGGGCGTGCGGTCGGCGGAGAAGACCTCGCCTCGGCTGGCAAAACAGGCGAGGCGGCGAACTCGCGTGCTTAGCATCGCGCAGCCGTCAAGCCCGACTCGCGAGCAGCAGGACGCCTCGGCGCCTCTCGTCGTGCTCGAAGCACCCGCGTCCGAGCCTTGGACGCCGACTGTGCCGGAGGCGCCTTCGCAGTCGCCCTCGCTCGACTCGCTCGGCAGCGGCGCGAGCTCTCCGCGCCTTCCGCTCGACGTACCTCGTCCGCGGCCCTTTCCTCGCCGCACCTCTTCGCGTCCGGCGCCGCTTAATGTCGAGGCCGCAAACGCGGAGCCGGCGTGGGCGCCGCGGTCCGCCCCGTTGCAGGCGCCGGCGCCTCTGTGGTCTCCCCCCGCTGACGCGACTTTCGCGTACAAGCCGGTCGAGCAGCCGCAGCTGGCGCTCATCTCGCCGCCGCTAGCGGGTGCATTCTCGCCGACGACTGCGACGTCTTCGAGCTTGTCTCCGCAGCTCGCCCCTTCCCCCATCCTCGGCGAGCCGTTTACATCGGAGCCCTCTCCTTCCCTCAGCACGGCGTCGACGGCCACCTTCCGCGCCTGCGACATCCCCGAGCTGCTCGTTTGCCCGCCGTCCCCGCCACAGCAGGCGAAGCAGTCAACCGCGACCATCTCGCGCCCGCTACGCCGCCAGTCGTTGCAGTACGTCCCGCAGCGGCCGCAGCCGTCACCACCGCTGCATCGAGCAAGCACGCCGGTCCCTGCACCTTCACGCCGCGCGCCGCCGCGCCCGCTCACGATCATCAACGGCCAGACCAAGGTGACGGTTCTGCCGGAGAAGAAGATGGTCCGGGTCTCGACGCGCGCGAGCAACAAGCGCGCGAGCGAACGTCCCCGCACGTCAATGCATGCGACGTACTCGCCGATCCCGCAGGTGCAGGTGACACCGCCGCCGCCGCCTTCTCCGTTCCTTCCGTCGGTCGAGGAGGAGGTGGAGGAGGAGCACGTCGCCGAATCGACGACCCCGCCCGTTTCACCGCTGCTCCCCTGCTTCACCACCAAGCCCTACCGGCCCGCCTCGGTCTTGCGGACCGACTTTCATCCCGCTCTGTCGACCCTCAACGTCGGCCACCAGACGGTCGACGAGGACTCTTCCGATTGCGAGGAGTCGCTGCACAATATGCTCATGCGCCTCAACCGCCCGCATACACCGCCGGCACCCGCTTCAGCGGCAGCGCACCACGACGAACCGGCGCAGCCGTCGACGAGCAGCAGCAAGGGGTCGCTCTCGCTCACCGAACTCGCTCTCGAGCTGCACACGACGTCGCACAACCGGCTTTCAATGCTCGCCCGTGAGATGGGCGCCGCCGTCTCGACGAAGGAGAACCTGGCACCGTCAGTCGACGCGCCGCGCAGTCGTTCGGCGACGCCGACGCCGCGAGACCCGTCGAAACGGTACTCGAGGCTGTACGAGGCGGGCAGCGACCCGCTCCTCGCCTTCGCGCCGAAGCCGTTGTCGCCAAGCGTGATGCACCAGTCGCTCGCGCCCCAGTCGGAGGCGGGGACTGGTGGTCCGGGCAACTGGTCCTCGTCAGACGACGATGCGTTTGATGCGATGCCAGACGTGCCACTCGAGGCGGACGAGGGCAACGTCGACCTCGACGACGAGCTCGAGCGCACGCTTGCCTCGCTCGTGAGCGACCAGGAGCTTTCGTCGTCATCGTCCATTTCGTCGGCCTTCTCTTCCAACGACTCGTCTGCCATGCCGCCCACGCGCCACCGCAGCAGCTCGAGGCACAAGTCGATCGACTCGGCCTCGACGATCGACTATGCGCACGACGCGAAGGCCGTCGCCACCGCTCCTGGGCCAGACAACTCGTCGATTTCCCGCAGCGGGAGTCACTCGTCCGACCTGACCGACTCTTCGTACGACTCTGCCGACCTCGACGAAGGGATCGTCTGTCTCGGCGAGCGCGTCAGCTGCATGTACAACGTCGGCGTCATCGGCATGGCCATGTGAAGGACTGTCGAAGGTCCCGCGCTGGTCGCGGGAACACGTGCTTGATTCCCTCTCGCTTCCGCTTCGTTGTCTATATCCCACTCGGTAGCTTTCTGTATAACCGTTATTTCGCTTATTGCCAATCGAGTTGTGACTCCCGAATTCTGCGCGGTGCCTGTCCAGCGAGGCGCAACGATCATGACAAGGTATGTAGCCGAGAAGCTCTACAACGGGGTGAATGAGATGACAACTTGCAATACTGGAGGGATGCGTCGTATACAACGTGGAAGGGTGGGGACGTTAAGAGATCTGTACAAGAAGGGGAGGGGACGCTGGCCGATGGGGACAAGATTCCGCGCCTTTACATGCCGTACGTCTCGATCCGCTCGGCGCAGGTACCGAAGACGCGGTCCCAGACGCGCGACTGCTTGCCGTAGCTGCGCAGGTGGGCGGAGCGGGCGTCAGCCTCGACGTCCACGCAGGCGCAAGGAAAGAGAAGATGGACGCACTTCTTGCCCGACTTGCCGAAGCGGTGGTGCAGGTCGTGGTCCTCGACGGCGAGGCCCATGCCGACAGTCTCGAGCGGCCACAAGACTGGGTGGCACCAGTGCGCGCGGACGCCCGAGTGACCCATCATCTCGACGTACTGCGCGCGAGTGAGAGCGAGTCAGCTTGAGACGGCCAAAAAAGGCGGTGAGCGGAGAGGACGCACGATAGTGTAGCACAGGGTCATGTAGCCCTCGCTGAAGGTCATGGGAACGATGGCCGACGAGAGGAAGGGGATGAGGAAGACCTCGAGGACCTCCTGCCACTCTTCGGCGACTAGAGATGATGGCGAAGAGAGTCAGTGGCAAGCCCATGCAGACGCTCGCCGAGGATGTGTACGTACGAATGGCAAGGATGGCAGTCGGATGCTTTGTCGTGTGGTGGTGCTGGTGGATGAACCACAGCGAGTCGATCTCGTGCGACGCGCGGTGGTACACGTAGAAGAAGTAGTCGAGCGTGAGCTCCCACGCCGCGAGGCGCAGCGGGTACGTCCAGGTGAACGAAGTGAGGGGCTCGACGTTCTTGTCGTAGTCCAGCCAGAATGCGATGCCCGTGCGGATGAACATGTAAGCTGCGCGGATTCGCCAAGTCAGCACGACGAGGCACTTGGCGCCTGTACAAGGCACGACGTACCGGTGACACCGTAGGCGAGGTGCTTGACCGACTTGTCCGGCGTGCGGTCGCGACCGATTTGCTTCTCGTCAAACGTGCCGAGCTTGACACAGTGAGACGATAGGCGGTCCATGACTTGCAGCGCGAAGCCGATGAACGACAGAACGTAGAACGGATACGCGAGGGCGAAGGGCCATTTGTACTCTGTTGCGAGCCGATTGCGAAGGTCAGTTGTGCAACAGCGGAGCGAGTACGGTGCGAAAGGACGCACGAGGGAATGCCCAATAGGCGAGCTGGTGCAGGACGATGGGTACCATGCCTCGCGTAAGGACGAAGACGTTTTCCTTCCAAGCGGGCTGGATGGGAGGAGGTCCCCGGTCGATCGAGTCGTCCTTCAGCTCGTGCATTGTAGTCGGGCAGGTCGCGAGGTCACACAGGCGCTCGGCCCAGCTCATCTCGGAGCGCTTCTTGAGATGCTGCGACGCAGGGCAGGGCAAAGTACTGTCAGGCTTTGAAGCGTGACCGATCCCGACTCGGAGAACGAGAACGTACGAAGGTCGAGGGTGGCCGGCGGTCCACTTTCTGCTTGGTGGTCCTTGGTGTCGGCTGGCCAGCAGGGCGCTCTGGGTCCGTCGCGTACGAGATGGGCGTCTCCGATGCATTCGAAGAGTCGTCCGAATCGACAGAAGAGGACGAGTTGCGGCGGTAAGGTTGCGAGACCTTGTTGTCGCGGGGCGTGAAGCCCGATACGAGGGCAGCGGCAGAAGTCATAGCGTGCTTTGTGCGAGTAGAAGGAGTGGAAAGAAGGCCGAACAGCGAGCAGGAAAGTCGACCACAGCAGGTCGCCGGGTTCGCCGGTCAAAGTGCGCAAGATGGCAATTCACACGTGGCCGCTTCGGCGCCACTCTGTTCGCGTGCGTCGTGCTGCAAAGCTTCTGGAGAAGATCTGCAAGTCACCCAGGAGGCTCTGTGAGATCGCGTGGCGGCTGCTGAGCAGAGGAACAAAGTCGCCGTCGCGCTCGTTGTGCTCCCCCCGCGTTGCGAAGCGGTCCGGGCAAAGTGAGGTTCGCACTCAAAGAAGTGTTTCTCCGTCTGCAGCTCTGCCGAGGGGCTCCGCGACTGCTCGCGCGAGACGGAGAATCGTCGCTCGAGTCGAGTAGGTTCGTCAGCCTATGCGGCTCGCTCGCAGCGGGGAGCGCGATGTATCCTTTCGTGTGACTACACAGCTTAGGAAGCACAGCATGCTGCTGCCGAGCGCTGTAAGGAGGAGCGAGCAGAGGGGACGAGGCGGTGAAGGCCGGAAACGCGGAAACTGATGAAGCGCTTGCCCGCGGGCAACAGCGCGCAGCGCGCCAGGACTAGCGAAGGACAGCTCTGAACTGCTCTAGCTCGAGCTGGGGGACGGCAGCCAGCCATCTACTGCCGCTCCGCGCACTCGCCATGTTCGGGGTCGCTCAGGTGGGGTCAGTCCCGCTTCCTCACGTCGACCAGCTCGGGTCTCGAGACTGACACGTCCACCACGATCCAGATGGGCGTCTGACCCCGTCGACGATCCGCCGAGGCCGCAAGAATCGGTCGACGCAAGTCCCTCCGCATCGTCCTCCTCGACCTCCTCCCCGACTTCGACCTACGAAGAACGTGTCCAGCGCGCAAAGACTTTGCGCAAGGCTGTAAGCTTTGGACTGTCTGCGCGCACGTGCAGAAGCAGCCTGCTGCGCGAGTGCGCTCGTCTCACTCGCTCGAGTTGACCCCGTTCTCGCGCAGTTTCCTCTCGCTCGCCCCTTTGTCACCATTTGCACCTCGACGACACGCGAGCTCTGCAGCGACGGTGCCTCCTGCCCCAACGTGCATTTTGTTCGCGCTCTCCGTCCTCACACGGAAGTCTCGCTCGGCGACTGCTCGTACCTCAACACCTGCCACCGCAACGAGTGTCGCTACGTGCACTGGATTATCGAGGACCCGATCAACGCGCCGGCATCACGAGTAGAAGAGCGGAACGGCGGAGCGGAAGCGCCGGAATCGCAGCCGGACAATCCTCTCCCGCCTCAATGGATCAACGCCGACCTGCGCGAGCTCGACGTTACGGTCCTGGGCAAGTACGACGTCGTCGTCGCAGATCCGCCATGGGCCATCCACCAGGAGGTACGGGTGCTCGGACTGCTCGTTGAAAGTCCGCGACTGACTCCCGCGCGCATCGCAGCTCCCGTACGGCACGCTCACGGACGACGAGATGATGCGGATGCCCGTCGGCGCGATGCAGGACGAAGGCGGTCTGCTCTTCCTGTGGGTGACGGGGCGTGCGATGGAGCTTGGTCGGGAGTGCTTGAAGGCATGGGGGTGCGTACGAGTCGATCGACGCTGTTGACAGTCGCCGCTGCACGATGCCGTGCTCATCTGCTGACCTCTCAATTTACAGCTACGAGCGTATTGACGAGCTAGTATGGGTGAAGACGAACCAGCTACAAGGCCTCATTCGCACAGGTCCGTTCCGACAGCAGCGCTTTCAGGAGGCTTCCGGCTGACCGAGTCAAGCTACAGGTCGAACCGGTCATTGGCTGAACCACTCCAAAGAGGTTCGTTGCAATCCTCCCCGTGACACGCTCAGACTAACCATGCGGTGCCGCAGCACTGTCTCGTCGCCGTCCGCAAATCCCTCACCGATCCCTCCGCGCCGCCCAGTCTCCCCTCATGGTTCAACAAGGGCCTTGACACCCAAGTTCTCCTCGCCGAGGTGCGCCAGACGTCGCGCAAGCCCGACGAGCTGTACGACATCATCGAGCGCATCGTTGGCGGAAGGGCAAAGGGGAGAAAGGTCGAGCTGTTTGGACGGACGCACAACTTGCGGCCCGGATGGTGCGTTCGCGCTCCTGTCTCTATAGGCCATAGGACTGACGATCCTCGGTTTGACGCAGGTGGACGCTCGGCAACCAGCTTGGTGACCGCGATCAGGTCTTCGAGCCCGAGGTCGTCGCCAATTTTGCTCGCCGGTGCGTGGCTCACTCCACTACCTCACGAGTTGACTGTTGACTCACTCGGGGCTTATTTGGTCAGCTACCCGGAGAAGCGGCAACCCCTTCTCGACCCAAAGACACTCGCGCCCGTTCCGCTCGTCTAGACAGACCCTTTCCTTAAAGGCTATCGACGCATGCAATTCGCCAGCTAGTACTTTTCTGCACGTAGCCAATGCAACCACTATCACGCTTGCTCTTTCGAAGAGAACGACCAACAGACTTTGATTGCAGGAAGACGGTGTCTATTCGCTCGCGTCGATCCCCCACGCCTTGCGGTACCACTCGAGCTCCTTCTCCATCGCGCGCTTCCTGCTGTCCTTACCGCGGAACCCGTGCCCCTCGCCCTCAAACAGGAGCATCTCGGCGACGCCGCCGTTCTTGCGGATTTCGTCGAGCATGGCCTCGGCCTGCGACGGCGGGACGACGCGGTCCTCGGTGCCCTGGAGCAGCAGGAGCGGCGCGGTGATCTGCGAGGCTTTGTACAGCGGCGAGCGGTCTGCAGGTGGCCGAGCGCCGGTCAGCTGGGCAACGGCGTGGGGTACGCGAAGCGGTGAGGGGACTTGCCGTGGTAGATCTCGGGGACCTCGGCGGGCGTTCCGCCCATGAGGCGGAACAGATAGTTTGATTCGAACTGTGATAGCGCGACGAAAGCGGGAAGGGGGAAGCGGGAAGGAAAGGTCGCCGGTCAGGCTCGTTCATGCCGATTCGCCGTGAGCGGGAAGGCATGCGCAACTGACCTTGTGCGTGTCATCGGCGAGCAACTTCATGTCCGAGATGCCATAGCTGGACGTCCCCGCGGTGAAGACCTTGCTGTCGGTCAGGCTGGCGAGGACAGTGAATCCACCTGTCCGCGCAGTACCGGTGAGGTCAAGAAAGGTCCGCCCATTTCATGCACGCAGGGTGGCACAGCAAGAGACGCACCAGCAGAGCCACCCGTGATGGCGACCTTGTCCTTGTCGACCTTTCCCTCCTTGACGAGGTGCTCGACGCACGCAATCGTGTCCTTGACGTCGACCTCGCCCCACTTGCCCGCGAGCCGCTCGCGGTACTCCTTGCCGTATCCCGTGCTCCCGCCATAGTCGACGTCAACAAACGCGAACCCGCGCGAGGTGAAGAAGGCGACGAGCCAGTCGAGACCGCGGCGCGCGGAGGCGGTCGGCCCGCCGTGGCATCGCGCGATGAGCGGGGGAGCGCTCGAAGGAGGGCCGGAGTGCGTCGCTGAGGCAGGAGGGTAGTAGACTGCGTAGGCGGACGTGCCGTCGAACGTAGCGTACGAGATCTTCTCGCCGCTCGAGACAAAGCCCGCATCGACGGCTGCCGAGGAGGAGAGCTTGATGACTTTCTCCTTCACGCCCTCGGACACGCTCGACGCAGATGCGGGAAGCGTCAGGAGCGCGACGAGGGCGGGAGAAGCGGCAGGAGAGGCCAGAACCGCAACTTCGGTGGGCGAGACGACATCGAGGGCTGAGATCGACACGTAGGGAGTTGAAACAGTGTACGAAGTGCCGTCGTCGAGCGAGATGATGCGCAGGTCGCCATTCGAGGCGTTCGAGATCCAAGTGGACGGTGAGAGCGGGCCGTGGGTCCGCTGCCCGAAGACCCAATCGGGACCTGTTGAAGTGACGACTCAGCTTTGTCCAGCTTTGTCGGCAACATAGGCTCGAGCCAGAAGCGTGCAGCCGAAGGCCGCCATTTGAGAAGTCTGGCCGGAAGCAGTAGCGAACCACTCACCGCCAACGTCTGCCCCGGTCAGCTCCTGCAGGACCGGCTTGACTTCCTTGTTGCCCTCGGGCTCGTACTGGTAGAGCTCGTAGAAGCCCGTGCGGTCGCTGAGGAAGACGAGCTTCTCGGGCTGGCCTTCGCAAGCGAGTGCCCAGCGCGGCTGGCTCACGCTCTCGACGTTGCCCGACGCGCCTGCCACCTTGGTCGCCGAGCCGGGGACGACAAGCTCCGAAACATTGACGGTGCCATCGGCGTTGTGTGCAACCTCGGCGACCCAGAGTTCGGAGCCTTCCCACGGCCTGCCGAAGTCAGGATCAGCGAGCGAGACCATCTCGAAGTGCTGGGTGAGGGTTCGGACGATACGCACATGTCCGGGTGTGTCCACTGGACCCAGCAGATGTGCTTGCCCGAGGGAGACCAGCGCCCAGCAGCGTAGAAGTCGGTCCCGCTCGCGACCTCGTTGACCGCCGGTCCCGCCGAGCCGCTCGACAGGACGACGAGCGAGTTGACGACGGCTGCGGGCGTATCATTGGTGTGGTCCTCGAGCACGGCGAGGGTGATGCCGGGCTGAGCAGGATGCGCTGCGAAGTCGGCAAAGCGGTTCACGGACGATTCTGCAGAGGTGCGATGTCAGCAGGTGAGCAGGCGCGGCTCCTGGCGAGGGAGAGCTCTGCGCGGGTGTACACGGGAGCGTAGTACGGGAACAGGTCGACGAACGGGGCGTGATTTGCTCTGGTTCGCTCCAAGTGCCATCATCGCGGCGCTTGACGCGGTAAGCGGGGCCTTCGACGGCGTCGAAAATGATGCTGCCGTCGTTTTCGAAGGTCCACGCTCCGCCTCCATACTCGTGCACCCTGTGAACCGGCGTATGAGAAGAGCGAGACGAGTGCGAGTAGGCGAGGGAGGGAGCGCACCTCGAGCGGGCGTTCCACTTTGCGTCGGGAAGGACCTGCTCGTGCGTGCCCTGTGCGGACTGTACGACGAGGGCGTTCCTGCCCTTCTCCTCCGGCCGTCCCTCGAGCCAGGCGACGGTGCGGTTCGGCCCCACCATCGGCTCTGCGAGGACGACGGCCGACGAGAGCACGAGGTCGGTCGTGACGGGCGAGGGCCACGCGCCCCACGGTGCGACAGTCTTGGTCATTGTGCTCGTCGCTAGCGTGCGTGCGAGGCGAGCGAGCATCCAGAGGTCGACCCTGCGCACCGCGACCACGCGGGTTCACCTCGAGCCCACACCGACATTCTTTGACTCGAAGAGAGTTGCACGCTGTGTGCTGACCAGCGGCTGTAAAAGACTGCAAAAGACTGCGCCCCCTGCTTCCAGCGCCCGCTCTGGCTCGCCCGTTGAGCACCGCCGAAGCTTATCTCTCGCTCGCTCAAATCGGATACAGAGGCGCAGGCGGCGTCCGAGAGCGCCGTTCAGTAGATTTTAGGCACTATGCATCCGCGTTGCGACCTGTACGATAGCCCGCGCTCTCCCCTCGCGCGGGCACTGCTGCTCGACACTTCTTCCCGCCCGCTCTTCGCTTCTTGCCTTCGCTCCGTTGAGACTTCTTGAGCTATTCTCCAACGAGAGCAGTCAAGAACAGTAATGCTCGGCGAAGGATCTCATGCGCGGCTGCGTCGCTCATCTCGACAGCGCAGAAAACGCGCATCTCTGGTTCGTCCGCAGGTTCTCCCGCTGCTTCCAGTTTCGGCACCGCTTATATCGTGCAGACAGTTGCTCCCGGCCATACAGAGCAGTTATGAGGCTCGTGGAGGAGCTGCACCGCCGCCTTCGCCCGCCTCGGAGTGCTGATGATCAGGGTCGCGCCATCGGGATGGCGGATGGCGAATCGCCCAGCGCGAAGAGGCAGATTCGCGCTCTTCTTCTTCGCCGCTCACGCACGCTTTCTGATGCCTCGGCAGCATGGCCGGGCCTGCATCCCCAAGCCTTCGTGCAACTCGGCAGTCAACGCTCCTGACAGTATGCCGCTCACAGTGTCCTGGTGCCTGCACTTTCCCCCTTGGTCTGGCGCCCACGGCCCAGTGTCACTCGTGTGCCCCACGGCTCTTCGATTATGCGCACGTCGTCGAAGCAGAGTCAGCAGCTGCACGGCAACTCGCATTCGCACGATGGGCCTTCCCGACCACACACCTCTTTGCCAGTCTCGTCCCGTCTCTCGTTGATCGCGCTGCCGGAGCATGCTCACGTGCTTCATTGAGCTTACTGCTGCGCTCACTGAGGCCTTTGACCGGCCCTGAGCGCATCCGCTGCTGATCGCCCTTCGCCGGCCTGTATGCGCTCCTGACCAGGCGCGGGTCCGTGCAGCTTTCCGAGCCGAGTGCATGCGCTAGGCGACGGGTCGAGTGCCAGGTGTTCGCTTAGCCGCGAGGTCACGGGAACGGAGCGGGTCAACCTCCGCCTCTTGCTCCTTTCCCTCCCTCTTCCTCCTTCTCCTCCACACTTTCCCGCCTACTTCAACCCCTAGCAACACCACCAAGATGCAGAAGGTCCCTCAACAGTTCCGCGCCGCCCAATTCACCCAGCGCGGCGGCGAGCTCGAGATCAAGGAGACGAAGTTGTCGCAGCTTCACTCGGACGGTGCGTCCACTTCGCTCGGAGCAGCAGCGGAGCAGCAGTTTCTGACTCGTCCGACTCCCTCGCAGAGCTTGTCATCAAGGTTCAGGCCTGCTGCCTCGGCTCGACGTGCGCCACCCTCTTCTTCCTCCTCGTGGCTGACGTCCAGAACTCGGAGCCTGACCCGGACCTTGCGCCCCGCGCAGCGACGAGCTCCTCAAGTTCGACCTCCTCCCTGACCTGCAGTACCCTCTGATCCCGGGCGCCGCGGTCGTCGGCGTCGTCGCTCAGACTGCGCAGAAGGGCCAGCAGCAGTTCAAGGAGGGCGACCGCGTTGCTGGTGCGCGCCTTTCCCTCCTCCGTCTTGCTGGAGATACCCTGCCTGACTCTGCTGCGCGCGTCCGGCAGCCATCACGGGCTGCGGCGGCCTCGCCGAGTTCTGCCGCGCCAACGAGGCCATGTGCGTCAAGCTTCCGCAGCAGTTCCACGAGGGCGAGCGCCTCGTGCAGGCTCCCACCATGACCTGGGATGCCGGCCGCGTCTGGAGTGCGTCTCTTCTCCCTCGCTCCGCCCAGTGCACGAGCCGAAGCTGACCTTCCGTCGCCTGTCCTAGCAGCCGCTCACCACCGCTGCACCGAGGCCGAGAAGCGCATGGACAAGCACGAGCGCGAGATGGTGCGCGAGATCAACGAGCGCATGGGCTTCAAGGGCGAAGGCGTCGTCGTCGTCTACGGCGAGGGGTGCGTTTCTCACTTCCTCCTCACTCCCCTTTCGTCGACCCCCAGGTGACTCGCTCGCTTCCTTCTCGCAGTGGCTTCGCTCGTCTCGCGCTCGACACGCTCAAGAAGGTCAAGACGAGCCGCAAGCTCATCCTCGTCGCGACCTCTGACAAGTGGAAGGCCAACGACTACGGCCTTAAGGACGACGAGGTCCTCTGCATCAACCAGCACGACGTCCGCAACGAGCTCAAGAAGCGCGGCGGTGCGCACGGCATCGTCTGTGAGTCTTCTTCTCGTCCGTCGCCCTGGAGTTGTCACTGACCCTGCTCTCGCTCTCCTCAAAGGCTGCGACATGCCGCGCGAGGGCCTCGAGGCGCTCCTCGACGGATGCCGCTACCACTCGACGATCGTCATGATGTCGCCTCGCCGCGACGAGGGCATGGAAGTCCCCATCGGTGCGTTCAGTAATCGCCTCCTCTTCCTCTTCTTGGCGTTCGCTCACTCTGCCTCTCGTCTACGCAGCCAACATCCTCGCCAAGAGCATGACGCTCCATGGCTCGCCCGTCATGACGCACTCGGACCTGCGCGACGTCCTCTCGTTCGCCGAGCAGCACCGCCTCGAGGCGCCGACGCGCGCGTTCCGCTTCGACGAGAACGAGGTGCGCGAGGCGTGGCAGGCCGTCGAGAGCCGCGACGAGTGGAAGTGCTCGGTCGTGTGCTTCGAGCAGCAGCAGGGCATGCGCTAGGCGTGTCTCTCGGAGTGGGGCGTGTGTGTTCTGGCCGCCCTTCCTCTTACGTCTTGGGTAGCTTGTCGTCGTCGTCGTCCGTGGTTCGCTTTTCGCAACGCCGCCTGTGTGTGTGTGCCGTCTCCACGATGATCCGGACGATGAGAGTGAGGAACGCGCGAGCAGCGCGACAGATTCGCCAGCTCTCGTCGAGAGGGAAACGGAGAGGGTGTCTCCGCCCTATGTAGCAGTAGGTTGCCTTTTTACGGAGAGCACCCGGACTCTGTGATGGTACAAGCAACATGTGAAGGGCAGCCAGGGAAGATCTAGATAAGCTCGACATCGCCTGCTTCGAGCAAGGCGCGGATCGTGCTGTAGCGGCACATGTGCTGCGAGCCGGCAGCAAAGGCAAACATCTCGCCGCTGCGTGGAGAAAAGTCAGAGTATGGAGAGAAAGAGAACAAGGGGCGGACGTACTCGGGGAGAACGACGGGCGAGCAGTCCTTGCGGGCGCGGAAAAAGACGGGTTTCGAGAAGTCCGGCGTTGGCACTGGAATCTGGTGCGTCAGAACTGGGTCCTTCCGAGTCAAGGCACACGACGCACTAGGTGGTGGGTTGCGCGTGACTTGCTCGGGCATGGCGTCCATGGCGGACGCATCCTGGTACGCCTTGACGAGGCGCACGTAGCTGTCTCACTTCCGAGTCAGCACAACTGACGAACAGAGTACGCAGAGAACGCACCCTTGTGCATGCTCAATCTCGTTCGAATACAGCCGCTGGTGCACGTCGGGTTGCGAAAGGTAGTACTCCGCGCATTGCTCGAGCTGCAGGGGTGACAACGATCAATGCCGTTCTTCCGATTCGCGCGGGTCTGCACGCACCTTCCATATGCGTTCGCGGGTAAACATTTTGAAAACGTGAGCCGCCCGCATGTTCTCCGTCGCGACAACACTCGCCGCCACGTAAAACGAGTCGTCCTGCCCCGACGTTGTCTGCGCTTTCCGCACAAGCTCTTTCTGCGGTCGCGGCTTTGTCAGGTCGCGGATCTCAAGAATGAGGAAGAAGCGAGGCGCACCCGTCGTGCGAGGTTCTTGACGATCTTCTCGACCAGGTCTCGTGGAAAGACGAGTAGTTCCGGTGCGCCCAACTCGTTCTGCCACGCGCGGAGGAGCTTCTGGACGTCGCGGCTCTTGTCCTTGGCGTGACCGTCTCCGAGGATGTCATCGAGGGACGGGCTGTCGCCCCTCGAGCTGTCGAAGCCGTACCCTCCTCCTCGCACCGAGCTGCCGGCAGCTGCGCCCGTCACGCTCGAGATGCGCCCGCCAGTGCGACTCGCCGTGTCTACAGAGCTTCCGCGGTCGTCGCCGTAGCCGTTGTAGGGCTGCTGCTGGTTCGGGAGCGGAGTGAGGTCGCGCGGGAAGGCGAGCGACTCTGCGGCGTTGGCGACGAGCGAGTCGTCGGTCTGGAGCGAGTCGTGCTGCGTGTCGTCGTCGTCATCGTCGAAGAAGCCTCGCCCTGCGCCCTGTGCGCGGCTCATGGCTGCAGCGATGTGGTCGAGGCGGTGAAGCGGCTTCGAGCTGATGACCGGCGCAGTCGCGTCGAGTCGCGTCTCCTCCGCCGCCACGACGCTTCTCTCGCTCGCTCCACCCTGGGACGGGTTGCCGGTTTGGCAGCGACGTGTCTTCTGCACTGCTTTGCGTGCTTGCGAGCGCTTGTGTGCTCTTGCGCCATGCTTGCGTATCCGAGTGATGCCGCAATCGCTCTCCCGCTCTCCTGCTCCCTCCTGAGGCCTGCTGTCAGCTTGCGGACGTTTGCGGACGCTGTACCGCGTGCTCTGAGGTGCACTGCCACCCTTGTTGGCGTGCTCGAGGCAGGGAAAGTCGCCAGCTGCCGTCTCGGCCCTCTCTCCCCGCACCGAAGCGAGGCTCTCTGGGGTCCGAGCTAATTTTCACAATCCTGTGGCACGCCATCGCCCTCTCGCTCTGCCTGCAGCTCGGGATCCCTCCCTTCACCAACTGCTACCTGCTTGACCTAGCTACGAGGCACTCGAGCTAGCAGCTCGCTTCAGCGCCAGCCACCCCCTTCTTTCGCGCCTCTCCCTTCGCTTCGAGGCGACTTCTCCGAGGATGTCGTCCGAGCCCATCCCCGTGGTGGACAACACCCCGCCCGTGCCGCCTGCACCCGCAGCCTCGCTCTCCGACATCAAGCACGACGTCGAAAAGCTCGCACCCGGGTCGCTCGTCGGGTACAGCGGCGAAGAGAACGGCGAGAACGGTCGCAGGCCCGTCAACCTCGCCCGCAAGCTCAACGCCCGCCAGATCACCTTCATTGGTTTCTCTGGAGGTATCGGTACCGGCCTCTTCATTGGTGCGGGCGCAGCCTATGCCAAGTCGGGTCCGGCGGGTCTCTTCCTGTACGTCTTGTCCCTCTCCTTCGGCATGGCGTCACGCTGACCGCTTCTGTCGTCTCTTAGTGCCTACTCCGTCGTCGGCTCGATCCTGTGGTGTGTCATGCAGAGCATCTCGGAGCTCGGCACTCTGGTGAGTTTCCGTGTTGACAGCCTGGCCGTTCTCGCGCTGTGGCGAAGGAGCTCATCACTCTTCCACTTGCAGATTCCTACCGCCGGCTCTTTCCCGCACTGGGCGACTCGCTTCATTGACCCGTCTGTCGGCTTCTCGCTCGGTGCGCCCTCCCTCTCTAGTTTGTGTGTGGCCTCGGCTTATCTCCTACATTCGCAGCACTCTCCTACGGCTACTGCTACACCATCGCTGTACGTCTGCGTCACGCTTGACACACGCTACTCATGTAGCTGACCTTTCGAGTGTAGATCGCCTCTGAGGTGTCCGCCGCAGCCGTCATCGTCGTGCGTACTTAGCTTCTCTCGCTCACTCATCGCGCGCTCACGATGCACTTCTGTACAGGCGTACTGGACCGACCTCACTCCCGCCGTCGTCATCTCGGTCGGCCTCGCGCTCATCATCACGATCAACCTCCTCCCCGTGCGCTTCTACGGCGAGGCAGAGGTCGCGACCGCGATCGTCAAGATCTTGTGCTTCCTCGGCCTCGTCGTCGTCTCGCTCGTCATCACCTTGGGCGGCGCGCCGAACGGCGACCGCATCGGGTTCCGTTACTGGAACGACCCGGGCCCTTGGGTCGACTACAACGGCATTACGGGCGCGACGGGACACTTCTGCGGCTTCCTCGCTGCCTTTGTCAACGCGTCGTTCTCGTTCATCGGTGTTGAGACGGTCGTCGTCGCTGCGGCCGAGGCGGAGAACCCGCACCGCTCAATCCCCAAGGCGGCGCGCCGTGTCACCGCCCGCATCGGCTTCTTCTGTGCGTTGAGGCTTCTCAGGCATTTTCGCACGTCACTGACTCTTGGTTTGTGCAGACATGTGAGTTTGAAATCTGCACATGAGGGAGCACGTCGTCCGGACCGTGGGCAGGCGGCTTCATCGGCTTCGTGCCACTCTTGATGTGGGGCTTGCAACGCGGCTCGTCATACTGACATCTGAAGCGTGCCTACAGCCTCGGCTCTATCCTCATCGGCATGACCGTCGACCCGCGCAACCCGGACCTCACGTCGGGTTCCGGTAACGCCAACTCGTCGCCCTGGGTTCTCGCCATCAAGGCTGCCCAGATCCCTGTTCTGGACTCCATCGTCAACGCCTGCGTGCTCATTTCGGCGTGGTCAGCGGGCAACTCGTACTGCTGGGTGCGTTCCGCTTGATCGTGCGTCGACTCGCGAACTCGCGTCTAACGCCTTCTCTTCCTCTCACAGGTCGGAAGTCGCATGATCACCGCCATGGTTCACGACAAACAGCTTCCGGGCCTGTTCGGTATCACCAACAAGCACGGCACGCCGTACTATGCCGTCCTCCTCTCGTTCGCCTTCGGCCCGCTCGCCTACCTCTCCCTGGGATCCGGCGGCGCATCGCAGGCATTCGCGTGGCTTCAGAACCTCAGTACCGTCGCCGGGCTTATTGCCTGGGGAACGCTGTGTGCAGCGTACCTGCGATTCCACCGAGGTTGTAAGGTCCAGGGCGTGGACCGCAACACCCTCCCCTGGAAGTCGCCGCTCCAGCCGTTCACCGCCTGGTACGGTTTCATCGGCTCAGTCATCGTCACTTTCGTCAGCGGATTCTCCGTCTTCCTCAAGGGCAACTGGGACGCGCAGGACTTCGTACGCCCAGCCTCCCTGCGATGGTCTCGTGCATGGACTGACACTTCTCGCAACCGCAGATTGCAGCCTACATCGGCATCCCTATCTTTATCGTCCCCATCCTCCTGTGGAAGCTGTTCAAGCGCACTCGGGTACGTTTTGCTCCACCGCTCCTCTTGATCGCCGGCCTCCGGGCTTTCCCTCGCACCCGTCGACGTCCGACCGCGTTTCCGCCCGTGCTCCAATCAAGTAGCATACTGACTTGTGGCTTGCGTCTGCAGTTTGTCCGCGCGCGCGAGATGGACCTCTTCTCCGGTCGCCTCGACCCGGCCTCTCTCCCCGTTCCGCCCGTCCCGACCACCGCATGGGGCAAATTCATCGACTGGCTCTTCTAAGACCGCGTCGCATAGACGTGATAGACGGATCTGTCGGTATTGGGTCCGCGGCGGGAGTCGGATGGGCGTGCCTCTCCAACATGAGGCGCTGGTTCTCTGTTTTTTGTATCACACTACGCACAAACGTTCAACTCGTTTCATCACCACCTCACTGAGCCTTTTGGGCTGCCGTGCGCTGTCAGCGCGCAGCGGAGAGGCAAGGACAACCAGTCGGCAGCGGCGAGGACGAGTTTGCGAAGGTCCCGCACTGCGCACCTACGCGTTCTCTCGAGCACTCGCTCGCGGAGGAAAGTCGCAGATAAGACGATGGGAAAGCGTGTGTTGTGCAGGCGGCAAATGTACGGCACGGATGACGGAGTAGGCAGGGATGGTTGTGTGTCAAGCGACCTCAGGCATCGTCGTCCTCATCCTCCTCATCAAGCTCGTCGGCATCATTCTCGTTCTCCCCCTCCTCCTGCGCGCCCTTGTCCTCGTCTTCGCCTTCGTCCTCGTCCGCCTCGCCGTCCTCCGGCTCGCTGCTACCGCCGCCGTCATCGTCGTCGTCCGCGCCATCGTCGACCGTGTCCGCATTCTCCTCGACAGGCTTGAACTCGACTTCGACCTTTTCGCCCGTGCGCTTCTTCTTGACGAGGGCGGCGCGGTTCATCAAGACGTGGACCTGCGGGGACAAAATGAGTTCGCGTTGCGGGACCGAGACGAAGCGGGCGCACCATGTCCATCCATGACTGGTACTTCCACACCTTCCCCTTTCCATCGGTCCAGACAAAAGTTCCCTGCAAATCGTCGAGGTCCTGCTTGCTGGCTGCGGCGGAATTGACGCAGGCAGCTTCCATGACGATGCGGATGGCGAGGACTTGCTGGTGGGAGATGGAGTTGCTGAGGCGAGCGGCCAGGCGATTCGAGCCTTGGAGCTGTGCGGCGCGTGTCGAATACGTGACGAGCCTCGTTGTTAAGCGGCTCATGACAGGGTGGCGGTGGCCGAAGAGGGACGTCGGGCGGGTGAAGAAGACCTCGTCGTACGTCTCGCGGGGATACTTGGCGGGACTTGACGGGATCTTGCTGAGCGGTTTGCCCGACGTCGCGGCGAGGATGCTGCGGATGGCGAGGATGCGCGTACTTTCGGCGAAATCGATGAGCACCTGCTCGACGATGAGCTCCTGCTCGTCCCAGGTCGTGTCGTCGAGCTGAGCGTCCTCAGGGTGCCAAAGAGCCTTGATGGCGTCGAAGTCCTTGAACTCGATCCATGACGGAAGGATGGCGTCGAAGCGGGGGTCTTGCCAGTCGAGCTCGTCGAACTTGTCTTTGAGAAGAGACAAGCGAGCCTCACGTCCAGGCGCGGCCCGGCGGTCAGCTTCTCTTGTGTCGAGGCGGTCCTGGAGTACGTCCCGGAAGCGGCGCCAACCTGCGTGGTTCCGCGGTGAGAACGACACGTGCGAGCCAGTGCGAGGCTAAACGCACCCTCGGGATCTTGCGAGGGGTCGTCCACCTTCGGCTTCAGGGACCGCACGGGGTAGGACTCGAATTCATGCCAGAAGTCGAGCTGCTCTTGCGTCCAGTTGTGAGCCGACAGGAGCTGTTGATCGCGGCTGCAAATTGTGATCAGTGTGCGCCCCAGGCCAAGCCGAGGCAAAAGTCCCCTACAGGCGTTCTGCCCTTTCCTTGCGCTCATCCTCCTCCTGCCAGCGCCGCTGTCTGAGCGCAAAAGTGCGAGTAAGCAGCTGCTGCACCTCCTGGTGATGCAACAGGGTCAGCCAGTTCAACAGGACATCAAAGACTCGTTGGTCGACGCACCTCGCGCTCCTTCCTGCGCTGCTTGAGCTCGCTTGTGATGTAGCGAGAGAGCGCGTCGTCCTGGAGCTGTTCACCCGAGCTGAGCTTGTTGCGGCGCGACTTGGTCGATCGTCCGCGGCTCGACTGATTGGCCGCGCGAGCCTGATCGTCTTGGTCTTCGAGCTCCTCGAGCAGGTCTGACGTACTGCAGAGATCGTCGTAGACGAAGATGTCTGGGCGGGCAATGCGGTGTCAGTCTTTTGCGACCTCACGACGGCAGGCGCATTCGCTTACCGCCGTTGACGATCCGGGCAAAGTTGTTGGCTGCAAAGGCCGAGCGCGCGAGTGTGAGCGTCTCTAGGCAAGTGACATCATGAGAACGGGGCACGTACAACTCTTGCGACGGCAGACCTGCAGCGTGTCCCGGTGAAGGTGAGGCATCGTGCGGCGAATCTCGTCGTACGCGATGAGGCTGTCCGCAAAAGAGTGAGGGCACGGCAGAAAGGGTGATCCTCGGGCTGTACGCACTAGTTTTTCTCGCATTCGGAGCAGGTGCGGACTCGGAGATGGCGATGGGATGTGGCGGACGTCGCGCCGCAGTACTGTCAGAACGGAGAAGTCAGTTCCCTATGTCGTGGGATTCGCGTACGGCGGTCGGAAGACCAACCTCGCAATGCGTTCCAGCCAGGAACAAGCCAAACTCGATTTCGCTCATGTCGTCCGGCAGGTTGTACGCGTCCTTCTTGCGAGTCGCTGCCCAGAACTTGCCGCCCGAGCGAGACACAAAGAGCTGGCGGAGCGAGCGGGACGTGCTGGCAAGGTGGATGAGGTCGCTCATGTCGAGCTGCGAGACGATCTGCAGGACCAGGCGGTCAGCATTTCGTCAGTGCAA
Organism: Rhodotorula paludigena; assembly: GCA_036244875.1. Lineage (NCBI taxonomy): Eukaryota > Fungi > Basidiomycota > Microbotryomycetes > Sporidiobolales > Sporidiobolaceae > Rhodotorula > Rhodotorula paludigena. The sequence continues at coordinate 919,438 of BQKY01000014.1, forward strand.
CGCGAAGCGGGCACGCACCTCGAGGAGCAGCTCGACCGGGAGGTTGAGGAGACGCTCGACGTTCCAGACAATCGTCGGCCTGTCTTTGCCTGCCTCTTCAGTCTCGCTGGATCCAATCAAGCGGTCGCGCGTCTTCTTGGAGGGCTTGACTGGTGGAGACAAGGGGGGTCAGCGGGGACGAGGCCCTGCTTCGCGTCGACGACAGCCCAGATCGTCCGGTCGAGCACTCACGAGCTCCGCGCATGCGTCCCTGTCCCTTCGCCTTCCCCTTCTTCGAGCCCCTCGCCTCCGCCGCCGACATCGCGCCGCTTGATCCCTGCACCGCCTCGTCGTCGCTCGAAGCGATGTCGACGTCGCTGTCGACCTCGACGTAGCTCACGCGGGCTCTTGAGGTACGCTTCGACATCGCTGCGCCTGCTGCTGGCCGTGCGAGGCGAATGACGGGAAGCGAAGAGGTGCGAGCGGCGATCACGGTCAAGTTCGCTCGCGAGATGTCAATTCTGGCGTTGTCACAGGCGCGCCTGAAGAGCCTCGCAGAGGTTCGAGCAGCTCATACTCGTGTGTGGCACGACGCGTCGAGCGACGCAGTGAGGCACAGATCTGACGAAACCCCCGTCGAAGCTCAGGCTTCAGGTGTCTCACTCTCATTGCGCTCAAGCTGCATTCACGTACGTTGCTTGCGAGTACAAGACGGAGTAGAAGGCAGAAAGGCAATGTACAGCATGCGGTACCTCCGCAGACCTCCTCGACCTCCCCACTCTTTGGGCTTGACGGCTTCGTTCTCCTGTTCAAGCTCGACGAAGTTGTCGCCGCCATCCTCCGATTCGTCGTCCGCATTGGAGCCGTTGTCCCCGCTGAGCGCACCTGCCCCGGGCACACTCGCGCCTCCGTCGTCCGAGTGATGCCGCCTTCGTCCTCGTTCTTCACCTGCGCCCTCAAGCCGTCTCGCCGTCGTCGACATCGTCTTCGCTTTGCGAGCGCTCCACGTCGGTCTCGTCTTCGTCATCCTCCTCGTCGTCGCAGTCGCCGTCATTGTCCGAGCTGTCCCGCTCGAAGACCAAGCCGACAGATTCGCCGTCGCGCCTCATCCGGATAAGCGGCGCTTTGTTGGCGAGGTGCTGGACCTGCGTTGCCAGCTGCCAGGTCAGCGCTCCAACTTGTATGGCAATCTCGGCGCAGCGCACCGTCGACGTCCACGAAGAGCTCGAGAAGTCACTATTGCCGGTGCTCCAGTAGAAGGTGCCGGACAGCTCGTCGAGGTCGCCGAGCGTGACGGTGTCGACATCGAGACCGGTCGCGTCGATGACTTCTTCGATTGCGATGACTTGACGACGCGAAATGTCGTCGCGCACGCTGTCAAAGATGCACTCGTACGCGTCCACATGCTTGAGGCGCTCGGGCAATGTCATGAGCTGGTAGGGCCTAAACAGCGGTCTGAAGCCGAACGAGGCGGTCGGACGGGCGAAGAAGGCGTCGCCGTACTCGCGCGCTGGATATTTGGCCGGCTTCGTCGAGAGCTTGCCGAAGGTCTTGCCCGTCTGCGCCGCGAGAATCAGACGGATCAGGTCGACGCGCGTATTCTCAGCAAAATCGATGAGTGCCTTGTCGACAATGCGCTTCGTCTTGCGCCAGGTCGAGTCGTCGAGGCGAGACTCGAGAGGATGCCAGAGCGCCTTGATCGGCTCAAGCTGGCTGAACTCGAAGAAGTTGGGGAGGATGCCTTGGAAGCGCTCGTCCTTCTCGTTGTATTCGGAGAACTTGGCCTTGAGAAACTGTTCGCGACGTTCTCGAGCCGCGTCTGCTGCGTCGTTTGCGTTGCGTCGGTCGATGTCCTTCTGCAAGGCCTTGCGGTAGCGTCGCCAGGCTGGATGGTGACGAGCGAGTAAGCAGGCTACGCGAGTCTTCAAAAACGCTGACACACCCTTAGCATTCTCGGACGGGGCGACGGAGGGCTTGAGATGGACGAGCTTTCCGTGGTATCGGTAGCTCATGTCGCGTAGCTGCTCGCGCGTCCAGCCATGGTGCTGCTCGAGGTCCGCTTCGAGTCTGGCACCGAGCCGAATCAATACACGCCCGTCAGCGGCGGCGTAGGGGCCGGAACGTACCGAGCTTGCGCATTCCGCTCTTGGTCCCGCTGCTCCTGCCTGCGCTTGGCCTCGAGCTTGCCCTTTTGCGCCATCGCCTCGTCCCAGTACTGCAGCGTCCGAGACGTCAACAGCGACCCTTTGCGGAGGAATGAGCGGACACGAGGACATACCGTGCTGTCGGCCTCGCGCTTTGAGCGACTTCTTTCGACGAACTGCTGCACTTGATCTTCGGCCAAATGCTGGTGCTCCACACTGCTGCGGCGCGACCTCGTCGATAGCGGCCGATGGCACGTGTTGAACTCGCGCGCCTGCTCGTCCGATTCCGCAAGCTCCTCGAGTTGCTCCGAGACGGCGACAAGATCTTGACGAAGGTAGAGGTCTGCGACACTGCGGTCAGCGCCGCGTGCGTGTGGATACTTCTGCACTCTCACCTTCACGGGTGTGCTCGGCGGTCTCGTAGGCCGATGCTATTTGCGCAACGGCCGAAGTCAGCGTGTTTTTCAGCTGAGGCAGAGAGGACGTCTTACGGCGATGAAACAAACAAGCGTCCACCGCCTGACAGTGCAGGTACGGCATCTCCTTCTTGACCAGCTTGTACGCGATCAGGCTAAGGGAGTATTGGTGTCAGAATCTTCAGTGGATGGGGCAGAGAGCAGACGTACTGCTCCTTGCTGCATTCGCTGCAAGCGCGAATGCGGACGGGATTGTGGAACCTGCCGCGCCACGTCCCACAGATCTAGTTTGAACGTCAAGAGTCAGATCAACGCTGTAAAGAAGGGCGAGACGAGCAAGCACACCTGGCAATTCAACCCGTACAGCAAGAGCGCAAAGTCGATCTCGCCCAGGTCGTCGAGCAAGTCGTACCCGTCCCGCTTGCGCACCGTAGTCCAGAATGTTCGGCCCGAACGCGCCACGAGGAGCTTGCGGAGCGGGCGGGAGGTGCTCGCAAGGCGCATCAGGTCTTCCGTGTCGAGGTGAGAGACGATCTGCGCTAAGAAAGTCAATTGCAGCCCTTTCAGGCTGAGCAGGAGGACGCACTTCGGATAGCATCTCAGCAGGAAGGCCGAGGAAGCGCTCCAGGCTCAACGACGGCTCGGGCTTGATGAAGGCGGGCGTGTCGTCCTCGTCGCTGCTGCTGTCCGACTCGTCGTCCTCGACCTTGACCTTGCGGTCCTCATCGTCCTCCCGCTCCTCTTCCTCCTCAGTCTCGTCTGCTTCGCTGTCCTCCATGTCGCCCGAGGGACGCTGCAGCTGCTGAGCGGGCTTGCCTGCGCGCAGCCAAAAGGGTCAGCAGGGTCGAGCGGTCCATCAAGGCGAGAGTGGCTCGGGGACTGGGCAGGAGAGCTTACGGGCTCCGTACGTGTCTCCCACCCCCCTCGTCGAGCCCCTCGCCTTCTTTGACGACTTCGCACTGGTCCCGCCCTGCACCGCCTCATCGTCGCTCGAAGCGATGTCGACGTCGCTGTCGACCTCGACGTAGCTCACGCGGGCCCTCGAGGTCCGTCTCGACATCGCTGCGCCTTCTGCTGGGCGTGCGAGGCGAGTGTACGGAGGGGAAGAGGTGTGAGCGGCGATCACGCCGAAGTGGGGGCGAGGGTCGACCTCGGGCGCAAACGCAGAAGGTGGTACGAGGGATCTGGTGCGAGCGTGAGCTGCCTTGCAAAGACCTCCTCGGGCGTTCACAGCTGTCCAATGGAAAAAGCGAGGGTCTTCGACCTCCTGCGTTCGGCGTCTTGTCTTCCGAGTCCGAGCATGCGCGGTGAAGGTGGCCTATGCACTGCACTGACGTCTATCTACGGCACCGCGTCCGACCCGGGTACCAAGGAAAAGGAAAAAAGCTCAAAGAACGAGGGAAAGGGAACGTCAGGGAAACTAAAGCCTAAGCGTCTGCTCCTCCTCCTCGCGCAGCCGACCTCGTCGGGAGCGGGACACACTCCCCCATCGTCGTCAACATGCAAAAGTCCCTTTTTATGCGGAAACCGCGGCACCGCTTAGACCTGGGTCGCCTCGGCCTGGATGAGCGGGTGGTAGCCCTTGCGGCGCACGTAGGTCTCGAGATCCTTGTCGCTGAGCTCGCGCAGCTCCTCGACACGGTCGATACCAAGCTTCTGCGCCTCGCGGATGACGGCGACAGCGATCTTGATCGAGACCTCACGAATCTGCGGTTTGAGAACGGGTCAGGAGGGGGGAGGGCGCGCTGGATGCGAAACAGAGAAGGAGACGCACGCGCTCGATGTCCGGGTACAGGAGATTCCGCTCGAGCTCGTCGGGCGTAAGCGAGTGCGCGAGACCGTTTGCCGAGGCGTGGACGAGCTCCTCCGGGATCTGCGGATCGCATGCATGATGAGCAAGCGGCGAGAGAGCGAACGCGCGAGAGTACGGACACACCTTGCTGACACGCGCGAGGATGGCACCAAGACCGAGACCAGGGAAGATGTACTGCGACGAGACGGAGGAAGGCACGAGTTAGTCACGCTCGGCCAGCTCGCGATCAAAGTCATGTCCGGCCAACGCACCATGTTGTTGCCCTGACCCGGCTCGTAGCGCTTGTTGTTGTAGCTGACGGGGTCAAACGGACTGCCACTGGCGTAGAGGACGCGGCCGTCGGTGCCCTCGACCGCCTCCTCAAAGGTGCACTCGGCCTGCGCGACCGGGTTCGAGAGCGCAAAGACAATCGGGCGCTTGTTGTACGATGCCATGAGGTTGAGGACTGTACGCGCGAGCATGCGAGTGAGCTCGAAGGCTCGCGGAGATGAGCGGGACCGGGATGTTGCGACGCACTCTCCTTGGTGAACGTGCCGCCGACAGTCGAGAGACCGAGGAGCGCGGTCGGCTTGACGTGCTCGACAACCTCCTGGAGCGTGCGGAGCTTGGGCGCATCCGGCTCGGAGCGCGCGAGGTACTGCTTGTGAATCGGAAGCTTGTCGCCACGGTTGTGCGCGACAAGACCCTGCGACACCGAAGATGTGCGTCAGATGCGTCTCATGGTGAAGGAAGCGCATTCAGGAGAAGCCGTTGATCCTTTAGCAAAGAAAACGCCGACGCACCTTCGAGTCGACAAGCCAGAATTTGTCCTTGGCCTCCTGCTCCGTCAGCCCCTGCAGCTCGAAGTACTTGCAGATGGTCTCGGCGACACCGACGCCCGACGAGCCCGCGCCAAAGAAGAGGATCTTCTGGTCCTTGAGCGCGACGCCGTTGAGCGAGAAGGCGCGAATCGCACCCGCGAGGACGACGGCGCCGGTTCCCTGAATGTCGTCTGCGCGTACGTAACGTGTCAGCACGAGCTTGCCAACGGGGAGCTGGACAGGGCGAACGAACCGTTGAAGCAGGGGTAGATGTCGCGGTTGTCCTGGAGGAGCGGGAAGGCGAGGGTAGTGTGCCAGTCCTCGAATTGGATGATCTGTGCCGCGCAAGTGTACATCGTTAGTGTTCGATTGCGACCGCCGCCTACGGTTGACAGCCGCAAAGTGGGTGCGAGCCTCAACGGATGCGAGGAGAGCATCACCGCACCATATTGGGGAAGTTCTTGTGCATCTCCTTCATGAAGACCTCCATGAACTTCTGGCACGTCTCGTCGTCGAGGCGGCGCTGGCGCAGGCCGAGGTACAGCGGGTCGGCGAGGAGCTTCTCGTTGTCCGTGCCAAAGTCGATCGCGATCGGGAGCGTCTGCGGGGGCGCGCGCAGCGTCAGTGACACTGTCCCGAAGCGATGGAAAGTAGCGAGTAGAGCAGAGGCGGAGGGGCTGGGACGGAGTGCCGGGACGAGGGAAGCGAAACGCACCGCCTTCGGGTTGACACCTCCTGCCGCGACGTAGAGCGAGAGCTTGCCCTGCGAGATACCCATGCCACCAACACCGAGGTCACCGAGACCCAGCACACGCGAGCCGTCCGTGACGACCTGCGCAACGTGGCGTGACTTCGGTCAGCACGCGGCCGCGAACAACCCTCGTGTTTTCGGCGAAAGTGCATCCGTCGAAACGCGTACGCACCGAGATCTCCATTTGGTCATGCGGGAGTGCCGTCTTGAGGTTGGCGATGATCTCGGGAAGCTTCTCGAGGTCCGAGTACGAGAGGTAGAGCGACTGAAGAGGGCTGTCCGCCTCGGGCGGAGGAGGGTGAATCAGGCTCCAGTTCTGGCACGCGAGACCGATGATGGGAGTGCTGTTGCGGTGCGTTTCGAGTGATTAGCAGGAGGAGGCGAGTGGTGGGGAGAAGCCAATGCCGCACTAGATGATGGGCTGTTTCGGGCACGCAGGAGCAGTCTCGTCAGCTTCAGCTTCGGATGTCTCTTTGTTGTAACCTAGTGCTGTCATAGCCGGTTAACGGCTCTGCGCCGGTCGCATGAGCTGAACAAGGTGAAAGCGGGTGACCCGCTCGACACCGCACAGGTCGTTCCTCCGGCTCTCACGGCGCCTTTTGAGTGCACGCAAAGCCCGTTCCTCCAAGGCCGGCGGCCCTGGCGAGTCGCATGCCCGGGGACAAGGTCCGTCCGTCATCTCCGTCGTTCGACCCCACATGAGCAGTCCCAAAGAGAATCGTGCCGGTTGGGCGACCCCGGGCGAGTCGCGCGACCCACGCAGGCGCTCTCGTGTGGAGGAGCGAGAACGCACCGTAGTCTCCTGGAGGTTGCCGCCAACGAGGCCGTAGAAGACGTCCGGGTTGCGGGCGCGGAGGGCGGCGAGCATGGTGTACTTGCAGAGCGGGTCGGGAATGGAGCGGAGGCGGGCGAGCGCGCGCTCGATGAGGAGCTCCTTGGTACCGACAAAGGCGGGTTCGGGACCGCCGGGGAGGCCCTGGGTCTTGCTGAAGTTGTGGGGCATGCTGGCGGGCGGGCTGGGGCGGTAGGCGCGCGAGGACGGGGACGAGGCAGAGGAGCGGGGGAAGCGGCGCAGGGAGCGGAGCGCCGACGAGGTGAGCGAGGACTGAATGGTGGAAGCGAGCACGAGAGCTGCAGACTCGAGCGAAGGCGCGAGACAGAGGAGGCGGGGAGGAGGGGAGAGAGGGAGAGGAGTCCGGAAAGTTGGGGGCACGGTGGGCGCACGGATGGGGACACGGCGCGCAGAGCGTGTGCAGCGCAGGCAGAGAGAAGCGGGCAGGGCAGGGCGCGGTCAGCTTGCAGGCAACGGCACGAGCACGCGACTCTTGCTCCTCGAGCGGGTGCCTTCAGTCAAGGGCGAGCGGGCCGACCTGGGCCGGTTCGAAAGGTGCAGGAGAGGGCCGCTCACCCAGCGATGCGCTAGCTCGGACGACTGGAGGGCAGGCGGGGCGAGCACGGGACGTGAGCAGTCAAGGACGCGAGCGGTCGGCAAACGTAGGCTCTGTGGCGCGCCAGCCAGACCGGGGCCAGCCAGAGCCGGCGGGGCCAGCAAAGCGCGAGGAGAAGCGCCTTTGACTCATCGCACAGCGAGTCAGCTAGCGTGCGCCACGGGCCAGCACAGGATTGTCCGCGTCGCTCGCGAGAGAGCAGGAGCAGCAAGAGCGAGGGAGAGTCGGGTACGGCCGATGGCTTGGATTTCCCTCGGCCTCGTGGTGGGAGCTGCAACTGATGCCCGGATGTCGATTCGCCTCGCCCGGCCCTTGCCCTCTGCTCAGGCGATCGCACTGATCTGCCCGCATCTGCTCGCTGCTCGTCTGTCGATTGTGCCTCTACTCCGCCGCATCTCCTCGTGCATCTCCGCACGGATCAGCGACGATGAAGGACGCTGTTCGGCCTGCCGTCTTGTCTGAGCCGCGTCTCGTGTCTCCTGCGGCCGATGAGTCTGATCTCGAGGCGCTCGAGTCTGCGTTTGCCGGGCCGCTGCGCGACGCGACTTTCGCTGCTCGCGAGCAACTGCGTCGGATCGCGCGGTACCACGCTCCATCCGTCGACATCGAGTGCGTCTGAGCATTCTTGTGACGTTCTTTGTGACTGTACTGACCTCGAGACGGAACGCAGCTTTCCGAAGAAAAAGCTCGCCGCGGTCCTCGTCCTTCTGCACCTCAATCCGCTCGGCGAGCTCTCCGTGACGCTCACGACCCGCTCGAAGCGGCTGCGCAGTCATCCGGGTGAGACTGCGCTGCCTGGCGGCCGCTGGGAAGAAGGAGACGGTGAAGGAGGCTGCTGGACGGCCGTAAGTATTTCACTGCATCGTTCGCAGAATCCAACGGTTCCACTCGCCTCCCTTCTTCTGCGCAGCTTCGCGAGGCGCATGAGGAGATCGGACTGCCGCTGCCGTCCCGCGGCGACGACTCACTCCGTACCGCCAACGTTGCAACAACGCCATCGTCCCACCTTCTCTACCTCACCTCCCTCCCGCCCTACACCTCGCGCACCTTGCTCGTTGTCCTTCCCGTCGTCTACCTGCTCCTGTCGCCTGCAAGTGAGGCCTCGACATCGTACCTCCCGTCAGTGCTCAAGTCCAACCCGGACGAGGTCGACGCCGTCTTCCATCTCCCTCTCCGCGCATTCCTTATGCTCCCGCCGGCAGCGCAACCGCTGGCACGCGTAGACGTCGACGCGAGCATTGCGCAAAGACCTGCTGAGGCTCCCCAACCCGCTGCCGGAGCGGCGCAGGTCGCCACCGTCCCATCCGAGCCGGTCCAGCGCGCCTCTCCCTCCTCGCGCCCTCCCCCCTCACCGCCCACAGCATCCTCGCCTTCGCCCTCTAAGCGCGCCCGCACGCGCTCGGCAAACTCACAACCCCCATCTCCGGGCACCGAGCTCCTGACGCATACGTTCCAGGACTTTACCTGGCTCCTCTCGCGCCCGTACCGGCTGCACCAGTTCTCGCACCCCGTGCGCGGCGTCACGCCCTCGGCCGTCACGGGGTTGACGGCCGACATCGTCATCGAGGTGGCGCTGCTCGGCGAGTACGGGCCCGGGCACGGAGTTGGAGAGCAAGGGGAGGATGCGAGGATTGGGTTTAGGCGGTTCGCAGAGGGGCAGATGCGGTGGGAAGAGACAATCAGGGTTGCGCTGGGGATGAACGGGCAGCAGGGGCTCGGAGGAAAAGTCGGAGATGGGGCGAACGGCGCAGACGGCGAGCAGCAGTAGGTCGACGAGCCTCAGTTGAAGCTGTAGAAGTCTTTCCCGGCTTCGACAGAATCGCGCTCAACGAGGAAAGAGTGAAGGTGTGGACGACAGGGTGCAGGTTGGGTACAGGATCAAGTTCGTCTTCCATCATCCGTGGAAGAGAGCGCCGCGGGATGGGAAACGGGGCGAGGAAGCAGCAGTCGCGTCTGCAGCTCGAAGCGCGAATCAAGCACGCGCACAGAATGCTACACACTGTGAGAATCTCGAGCCACGCTCCTGCAGCTCAACAAGCAGGAAGCAGGAGTGTGGTCGTTGTCCAAGAGACGCGGCTCCGTGTCGTGCCGCTTGTCCGCTGCCTCAACGTCGCTTGCGAGCTCTTGCAGGATGCTGAACGTGCTCAAGTCGATCGACTGGTCTCAGCCGAGCCTCTGGGTCGCCATCGCGTCCATCTGCTTCGTAAGTTGACGCTCGCCCACATCAGCGTGGTCGCTCCATCACGCCGAAGTGAGAACGCGCCCGGGCTGACGAGCTGCGCCCGCAGAACCCGCTGTACTGGAACATCGTCGCGCGGCAAGGTACCTCCTTCGCTTCGAACGCCAGCCTCGCGCTCCCGTCCCCCCACCTCTCGCTGATCCGCTCTCCGCCGGGCAGAATACAAGAACAAGATCCTCACAAAGCTCGCCGGCGGGAACCGCTACCTCGCCTGCTATGCTCTCGGGCTCTCCATCTTCGTCCTCGGCATTGTCCGCGACCACCTGTGCGTTCCGCTCGTCCTTCTGCGGCTCGTCTCGCACGAGTGCTCCGCCCGGGGTCCAAGTCTGCGCCTTATACGTTCGAATAAGGTAGCTGATCAATCGCTCGTTCATCCCGCAGCTACCAGAAAGCGCTTGCAGACCAGCCCACCGAGCCCATCCTCCGCTACACCGAGTTCAAGATCCTCGCCGCCGGTCTCTTCGCCGTCGGCAGCACCCTCGTCGGCACGAGTATGTGGGCCCTCGGCGTGACGGGCACGTACCTCGGCGACTACTGCGTGCGTCGCTTCCGCATGCTTCTGAGCAGCCCCGTAGCCAAAGCTGATGCCTTCTCTACGGTCAACAGGGCATTCTCATGGACGTGAGTCGGGCGTTCACAATTGCCCTGCACTCATCAAGCATGCCACTCGAGCATCAAGCATGCCACTCCAGCGGCTCCCCAGCTCGTAAAAGGTCACGCACTGAGACGCGTTAAGCGATTCTGCTCGCAGCACAAGGTCGAGTCGTTCCCGTTCAATGTCACCGACAGCCCGATGTACACCGGTAGCACTCTGTGCTTCCTCGCCACGGCTCTCTGGTACGTTCTACGCCTCCGCTTTCCGCATCTTGCTCGTGCCTCCCTCCAAGACTCTCCCGAGATGCAATACTGACTGCCTCTCGCTCGTCGCGCGCCAACAGGTACCAGTCGCCCGCCGGTCTCGTCCTCACCGCGCTCGTCTACGTCGTCTACCAAGTCGCGCTCAGCTACGAGGAGTGCGTCACCCGTTCCGCTCCTTCCCCTTCGCCTCGCACCGCACTCTGACCCCCCTGTCGCACGGTCACACGCAACAGCCCCTTCACCGGCGCAATTTACGCCAAGCGCGACGAGGAGCGCAAGAACAAGGTCGCCAACGCCGAGCCGTCGGGCAGCTCGAGCGCGGTCCGGTCGCGGGCCGCCGCCAAGGAGCTTTGAGCGCCCTTTTCTTCTTTGGCGACGCAAGAGGAGGCTAAAAGGACTCCGTCAACCGGAGTACGGGTGCGCTGCATTGGCATGCGCAACGAGCATGTTTAGAATCTACTGGGGGGACGGGCAAGGAGAGAGTGAGACGTTTCCGTCGTTCAATCGGGCCTTGCTCGTTTGTCGTTACCGAGCAAGGCCTCACGCAATATGAAGCAGTGCACCATAAGCACAGAATACCAATCGCGGCACAGGCAGATTGCCACGCCCATGAGGCAGCTATGTCACCCGCTCAGGCGAGGCAAACCGCCACAGTTCTTACGGCACGATCGGAGCGGCGGGGCTCGTGCGTGCTGCGTAATCTTGCCGTCTCTTTCAAGCAAGCGGCGGGACGCGTCGCGCGCGATCAGACACATCAAGACCGGATGGCCCTGGGCGATGGAAACATGAGATGGTGTGCGGGTTTCACATCCGAGTGTCTGTTGCGATGCGGAATGATGACAGGGGTGGTAGTACGACTGGCGGGGTCTCGAGCGAGGGCGGCGCAAACTCTAGGCGTGGCACTTCTTCTGCGTGCCGTATCTGCGTGCTCGCAGCGGGGTCAGCGGGTCAGACGAGAGCGACGGAAGCGTGAGAGGAGCGCCGCACCGGAAGATGGTGGCGGGATCCAGGTTGTCCTCGTCGTACGTGTCCTCCCAGATCTCGAGGCCCTCTGCGCGCCGGATGCGCTCGACCGTCGAGTCCATCAGCAGCCCTCGCCACTTGCTCCCGATCCCCTGCTGGATGTCGCTCGGCCCGTCTTTCCGCTGGATGATGAGCGGCGGGTCGACCGAGAACGAGTCGAGGAGCTTGAACGAGATGAAGGACGGCACGGCCGTGTCGACCGCCGTCTGGTACGCCGTCCAGGGGTTCAGCAGGAGCGAGAGGGCGCGCTCGGCGCCCTTAGCGGACATGGCGTAGGCGTGCAGACAGAGCGGGACAGTCGAGCGGTGCAGGTGAGGATGCAGGTATTGCGGTTCTGCATGCGGCGAGGTGTGAGCGGGGCAGTCGTGAGCGCGAACTAGATGAAGTCGAATTAGACGCACGCAGCATCTCCTTGCCCCAGCAGTGTCCCAGGAAGGTCGCATCCCACTCTTCCGGCAACCTCCGCTCAATCCGGCTCCACAACCGCTCGAGGTCCCACTCGACATCTACGTCGTCCTCGAGGATGAGCGCCGAGCGGTCGCCGTTCTCGATGATCTTCTTCATCGCGCGCGTGTGGCCCCAGTACGTCGAGATGACGCCGTCGTTGACCTGTCGCCCGGGGATGCGCTCGTTGTGGTCCCACAGGACGGCAGAGATGTTGAGATTGGGGTCGGAGGGGACGAGCTGGTCGAGCGTCCCGCGCTCGGCGTGCGATTCGAGGTGGGCGACCCAGTCGCCGGAAGGAGGGAAGCGCTTGTCGTTGCGCGGAGGGAAGGGTGTCTTGGACTCGGGGGACGGGGTCTGCACGAGCCAGTCGTTGCCGATTGTCAACCCGCCGAGGGAGGAGGCGTCGACCCCTCGTGCCTTGGCCTGCGAGGGTCACGCGTCAGCCTGCATGCGCACGGAAGGAGCAGGAGAGGTGGGCAGACCATGATCTGTACACGGTCTCTCCGGACCTCGACGGCGCGCTCTGCGATCCATCGAATGAACGGCTCGTTCTTGAAGCTGGCGTCGACGAACGTGATCTTGAGTCCGTGCGCGCGTGCAAGCTGGGTCATCTGCTCGCGGCGGTCTGTCCGCGACGGCAGCGAGAGGACGTAGATGTGGTCGAACGTGAGCGTCGGCGAGTGCGCGAGCTGCGACTGCGGCGACGTGGTCTGCTCGAGATGCTCCCGGTACGACAGCCCGGCGGTCCCTGCAGCGCCATCGCGCGCGCGCAGGTGCGACAGCGCCGACGAGAGGACGACGAGTGCAAAGACGGCCGCGACGAGCGACAGCGTCGACCGCCGGGACAGCGGCGGGCCCCCCTGAGCTGTCCGTCGATCCATGCGCTCGCTCTGCTGCCTCGCAGGCGGAAGCAGCGGGTGCAGACGGCCGAAGAGGTCGCGGCGGCGCCAGTGCCCGAGCGACGCGGTGCGAGCGCGTCTCCACGCGACATAGTGCGCCGCACAGGGTCTTTCTTCTCGAGACGCTCGCGAGCACGCGCAAGGGTATGTCAAAGACTCGCTGTACCGTGTAACAACAGCTACGGACGCGCAACATGCTACAGCTCGGGAAGCACCTCATCCTCGCCGCCCTTGCTCCGCCTCGCCGCCTTCTTCTCCTTGCGCTTGGCCGCCTTGTCCCCGCCCTTGCCTCCTGCAGCTCCAGCACCAGCGCCGCCCTTCTTCCCTCCCGCAGCTCCCGCCGCCACCTTGGCCTCGAACGCCTTCTCGCGCTGCTCGGCCGCGTGCGCCACCTTCTGCGGCACCTTGCCGCCGTGCTCGTACGCGAGCACGGGGCGCGGCGGGATCGGCGCGCCCGACGCCTTGGCCGCGTCGCGCGCGAGCTTCCACGCTTGCCGCGCCGCAATCTCCTCGTCCGTCGGCTTGACCTTCTCGACGAAGCGGCGCTTGGGAGGCGGGCGTTCACTGTGGTGCAGGGATCCGCCGGGTGGCGAAGGGGTGAAGGCGAACGTGGATGTGGTAGGCGGAGTCGGAGAATCGCAGGAAGAAAGAGAGAGCAGAGGCGAGTCAGCCCAGCTCGTCTCCACTTCGCGAAGCCACCCCACGTCGACCGAAGAAGCAAGCAGCAGAGGGAAAAGACGCACGGCAGCGGCTCGCCGTTATCGAGCTTGCGCTTCTTGATGCGCTCGTTCTTCTCGCGCTTGCGCTCGCGCCGGCGCAGGTTCTTCTCCTTCTTCTCCTGCCGCAGCTGCTCGCGCACCGAGCGCCCGGCCGCCTCCGCTGCCGAGACAGCAGCGGCTTTGCGTTCCGCATTCGAGGGCTTGGACGGCGAGGCGGCAGAGGGCGTGTCGGCGGCAGAGGGCTTTGACGGCGTCGTGGTCGCCTTGCCCTTGCCCTTTGCAGGCTTGACGGGCGTGGCCTCCTGCACCTCCTTCGCCTTGCCCTTGGTCGCCGCCGCGCTCTCGGCCGCAGCGGGCTGCACCGTCCCGGCCTTCTTGCCGCCGACGAGCGTCTGCATCGACAGGCGCTCGATGACGCCCTTGTCGATCTGGCTCGACACCCACCGCGCGTCCGACTGGGCGTGCTCGGCGGGGAAGTCGGCCGACTGCACGTGCGCCGCGAAGCGCGCGAGACGGCGCTTGTGGTCCTGCGAGACGGGGAAGCGGAAGCGAGGTCAGCGCGTCTCAGCCCGTGCGACAGCCCGGAGAGGATGGAAGCCCCAGCGCACCTTGGACGCCAGGTGCACCTCGGTCATCTTGCCCTTCCGGAGCACCTTGTTCGGGCACACGACGCACACGAGCGGCAGCTCCTCCTCGTCGTCCTCGTCGAGCTCGCCGCCCGCGAGCGCGAGCGACGAGACGACCTGCGCGCCGCCCTCGAGTGCCTCGAGCGCGGTCGGGAAGCCCTTGGGCGGCGGGCGCGGCGCGTCCTCGTCCAGCTCTGCGCCGCCGTCCTCACCGCCGAGACCGTCGTCTTCAAACACGCTGTCCTCGTCCTCCGAGTCGTCGTCGCTGTCGTCCTCGTCCGAGAAGGGACCGACGCTGCCCGCGTCGCTCTGCTCCGACCCAGAGTCGGCGGCGGACGAGGCGGCGTCGTCGTCGAGCGCACTCGCCTTGCGCTTGCCCGCGCGCTTCGACTGCTGCGCGGCGAGGTGCTTGTACACGGGCATGTTGGTGCTACTCTGAGTGACTCTGCGCGTCTGGCAGAGGCGAGTATCGAGTGCGAGACGAGGTGGAGCCGGGCTGCTCCCGTCTCCCAAGCTCGAGCGATTCTCATCTTAACTCCGCGTGTCTCCCGCTTACGTCCGAGCAGCTCCAACGGTCGGTTGCGCTGGACAAGAGCTTAGAAGCGGGCCTGCAATGTAGCCCTGGAAGCGTCAAACAGAGGCGAGACGCGTACCTCTCGCTGCTTCCGCGTGCTCGCCTCGCAAACGTTGCTCTCCGTCGCTATCCTGCAGAAGGCGCAGTCTTTGCCCTCCTGTCAGTCGCTCTACACCATGCTGATTTCAGTCGCCGGACCGCTGATTGAGCGATCAAGACCGTGGCAGTGCTGCCTTTTGCCTCTCCTCACTCCTTCTCCTCGCTCTCCGCTCCCGTCACGTCCCGTACCGCCTCACAAGCCCGGTCCCGAGAACAGGAACACGAAGACGGCGAGGACGGTGAGCGCGAGGGTGTAAGAGACCGTCTTGCAGAGGAGCGAGATGACGCCCGAAGTTGCCGGTTCGGAGGAGGACGGGACGAAGATTGGGAGAGCAGTTGCGGAGCGAGCGGCTGGGACGACGGCGAAGGGAGAGGGGACAGAAGAGGGCGAGAGGACCTGCAAGGTATGGACCGGGCGGCAAGATGGATCGGGAGTCAGTCGTGTTGCTCAGGAACACCTCCTTAACCAGACGAAGCCGCGTAACGGTATCAGAGCGCACCTTCTCGTGAGCGCGGAATGTGGACGTCTGCTCCGCGTGCTCGTCGTCAAGAAAGTGGAGCGTAAGGATGGAGAGTGGAGCTGCGTGCGTTCGCACCTGGCATTAGTGCTCGTCGACCCGGCTACCGCTCGCGCACGAGCGTGAACAGGACCATGTAGGACGTACCCGCTGCTTCAGAATCGTCGCCCGTCTCCTCGAAAACGTTGTGAGAACTGAACGACTCGGCCCGGCATGCTTCGTCCTCTTGCAGAGCGGCCAGATCTTCGGCAAACGTGAGCTGTGCACGTGGACTGGGACGTCAGCACGGATTGGGCCTCATCAAGGAGTGCCGAGCGATGCGCGGCGCGCGAGAGCCGCAACGCACCACATCGAGGCCATCCTCGCCGCGCGTAACGAATCCCTCCTCCATCGCCCTCGCGCTGTCTCCTGCGCCGTGGTCGGGCTGAAGGACGAGCCCGGCCGGGACCGTCGAAGGCGTGGTCGACGCGTGGAGCTGGATCCGGACGGCGGAGACGGGCTGGGCGCCGATGGCGAGGATCAAGGTGAAGAGGAGGACCGTCGTGAGCGGTACGGCAGAGATCGTGGCGACGGCGAGGGACCGGCGGCGAGACATGGCGATGAGGTAGCGGAGTCCGAGCGGCAGGAAGCGGCGCTGCGCGCGGAGGGGAGGGTCAGGCTGTCGAACCCTCGAAGCGCAGGAGAGGGAGGACATACGGAGAGAGCGAAGACAGGCGAGAGCACAGCGGGAGGGGAAGCAGGAAGAGAGTGAGGAGCCATCTCTGCTCGCTCGAAAACGGACGTCAAGCGAGACACGACCACTTCGACCGCCGAGAGGAGAGTGCGGAGGATGTGCAGAGGAGAGCACTGCGGCGCGCGCTCGAGCCGGGTGTCTCGCCAGCGAGAGGGGTCGAGCGCACCGTGTGAGAGACGAATCTATGATGCGGATTGCAGGGCGACGACAACAAGGAGTGCGAGGGATGCGAGGAACGACAGGAGCGGGGAACCGGAGGTGGGAGGGCGATGCGAGCGAGATGCGGCGGAAGTGAATTCAAAGGTGGCGTTGACGGCGGGGCCGGAGGTGTTTGACTGCGCGGGGCCGCCGTAAACCTGCAGAGTGCAGATGTGAGCGTTTGCAAGAAGGAGCGAAGGGGGAGAGCAGCACACCTCGAACCGGCGAAAGTACCCCTCGCCGCCCTCGCTCTCCCACTGTCTCCCGCTCCCGCCGAAGAACGTGCTGAAAAGCACGCTCGTGAGCGTGACGGATGCGTTGGTGCGCCAGGTGAGGCCCGTGTGCGCCAGCGCGAGGGTGTCATTTGCCCAGAGGTAGAGGAGGCCGTTTGCGTAACCGGGCGTGTTGAGGGCGACCAGCTGAGTGATGGTTGTCCAGCTGGGAGTAATATGTGTCAGGTTGCACGACAGCAACAGGAAGGAGAGGGGCAGAGGAGCGCACCCGCCTCGGCTGAACCGGAAGGACCCCCTCGACAAGCTCTGCCCGTACGCGTCATTGCACTCGACGTCGCTCTGCCCGCAGAACCCAGGATACACGGGCAGGTAGGCATAGACCTCTCCGCGCCCGCGCTCGCGCCACATCAGGCGGGCCGAAAAGCAGTCCGACAGCTGCTTGCCGCCCGTGCACATCTGCGTCGCATCTGGCGTGGCGCCGTAGAGACCGGGGAGCTTGCCGCCGAGAACAAAGTCGAGGTCATTCGAGAAGGCGACCTGTGGGGGAGAGCGGGAAGGTCAGCCCTCCCATTGACGGGGCAGAAAGAGGTGCGAGCGGGAGGAGAGAGCCCGGCGGCGCACCTCGTACTTGAGGAGGGCGGTCTGCACCGTCTCGTTGAGGTAGCGAAAGGGCGACATGGAGAACTGGGCGCCGTCGAGCGTGTTCTCGGGGTACGAGATGGCGAGGACGGCGTTCGAGTTGCTGCCGTCGAACGGGTCGGCGGTCCAGCGAGCATTGGTGACGCTGGTCCCGCCTGCGACCCATCCGGTGCGGAGGCTGTCGAACGTGTAGAAGTCGGTGTACGAGGCGTTGCCTGCCGCGGCTGCTGCCGAGGCTGCCTGTGCCGAGGGCTCGGTCGAGTACCAGTGCGACGAGAGCCCGAATGCGGTTGCGACGGCCGGAGCATTGGCCTGTGACGGCACCGAAAGCGCCGTTGTGCTCATCCGCAGTGACGCAGGACGTCCGAGTGCAGAGGACGGGCGAGAGAAGGCGCGCAGCACGCGAAAGGCTTGGAGAGTGGAGGCGGGCGGAGCGAGGACAAGGGAGGAGGCCGTGCGCGAGGACTAGAGGTATCGGGCAGGTGCGCGTGCGCTGAGCGTGTCTACTGTCGTTATGACTGCATCTGCCTCGTGAACGGCTCTATGGGAGCTTCAGCGAGCGGGAGAGAGCGTCGCCGCCGTCATCTGCGTCCGAGTCGCGTCGAGACGCGTCCTCGTCTTCATCAGCGAAAGCACTTTCTACCCTCTGCACCTCTTCCTCAAGCACCAGACCGCCAGCGCGCACCCAGCGATGCGCCTCTCGCTCGAGCCCGCCCCGTCCCTCCTCTCGCAGCTCTCCGCCTCGCTCGACCCCGCCGACCCCCCGCTCGTCTGGATCGACCGCGAGCCCTTCCTCGTCGAGCTCCAGGGCGCGCTTGAGGCGCCCGCGGGCGAAGAGTCAGCTGGCACGGAGGCGAGCGAGTGCGCCAGGGCGATCGAGGGCGTTCGCGTCGGCAAGGTCGACCTCTCGGACCCGGTGCGTCGCCCTCTGCAGCCTCTTCAAGTCCAGCAACAGGGCTAACGGATACCGACGAGTCCACAGAAGAAACCCGTGATGCGCATCGCGCACCATCGCCTCGAGGGCAAGGTCGAAAAGCTCCTCACGCCCTACGCCCTTCTTCGCACCACCCGCTCTGCTCCTTCCTCCACCGCCGACGACACTTCTGCCACCCTCGACTCCTCCCCTCGCGCAGCCAAGCGACAGAAGCTCGACTCTGCCTCCATAAGCACCGACTCGACCGCCCCTCCCGCAGAACCAGAACGAGCAGCAGGAGCAGGCGCGGCGACGACGCAGGTCGCCGTCGTTGCCCTCATCCGGCACAAGCTCCTCTTCTCGCGCCGCCCCGAGCCGCTCATCGAGGTCTCGAGCGAGGCCGACCCGACGTTCGCAGAGCGCAAGAAGGAGGCGCTGCGGGAGCGCGAGGGGAAGGGGAGAGGCGCGGCGAGGGCAAAGGCGGCGATGGCGCTCTTTGGGGCGAAGAAGGGCGCAGGGGGAGAGACAGCGGCCGCAGTGAAATGAACGCTCGGCAGTGAGTAGGTGCAAGCTGCGTTCTGACGGCGGCGAGCAGCAGAGGAAGCAGGGCACTGGGAGTGGTAGGGGACGTCTGGCATTCCGTTCGTCATGCGTGCTTTGCAGGCGCCAATACAGACCCGACCTTGACCCTCTGACCTGCTCGCAGAATATTGATGACCTGCATACCGGTGCTTGTTAGAACGGTCCAGCTTTCTGGCAGCCGAAAGTCGAAAAGGGAAGCAAACGCACCTGGTCCACCTCGGCAAACCAGCTGAACCCTTTCAGACACGTCGATGTCGGGGACACAAGCGAGGGGCGGTACTTGAGCGAGCCGGGGAAGGGCAGCGGGAGCGAGAGGAGGTGCAGATGGAGGTGGTTGACCTGCTCAACGCAGTGCAAATCCGAGTGAGTGTCCATGACTAGTATCAGGGCGCGTGACGGACGGAGACATTTCCAAAGAGGGAGCGTCACAGCGTACCGAGAAGAATCTGCGAGAGCCGAATCAGACGGATCAGACGCTATAACTTCGAGGTGGGAACATCGACGTACGGCGGGATGTGGAAACCAAGTCTGTGCGATCAAGGGCGCCAGCGACAATGTAGGTCAGCTACTATAAATGCAGGCGAGCGGCAAACAAGGCTGGCGGTCACTACGCACCTCTGCTGTTCGGGTGCGACGCCTTCTCGCAACAACACGTCTCGCCCCACAACCTTCATGCGCTCGACTGCGGAACACGAGCCCACACATCGTCAGAATTGGTCCAAAGGCGTAGATATGCACACCATCAGATGCGACCGAGCGAATTCGCTCGGCGCAGGCAGGCGAGCAACAAATGCCAAGCCCGGACCTACGCATGGCAGCATCTTCTGGCACGAGTGTCTTGACGTTGTCTGCATGCTTCACATGTTAGTTCCGTAGTCCAGCAGTCACCTAAAATTTTGGCTCGAAGCAGGCACGCGTCGGACAAGAGACACGCACCGACGTGCCGCTTCGGCACGGCCAGCAAATGAACCTTGCTGCCCGGCGAGCGATCACGGAAGACGACAAACTCGGCGTCCTGCAGCAGATTTCCCGCAACGAGCGTCAAGACACCCCGTCGTCGCAGCGACTGATGACAATTGAGCAGGAGCGGCGCGCACCTCGTGCACCACCCTGAAGCCCTCTGACGCGCTCGTGATCCCGCAAAAGATGCACCCGGGCTGCTGCGCGCTCGGCTCGGGCACAGCGGGTGCACCGTGCGCTTGCGAGGGAGCCGATGATTGAGTGGGGAGGAGCGGAGAGGAGGCGGTGCGGTCCTTTGCTGTGAGCGCAGGAAAGCACGAAGCGAGGAACGACGCCAGCTTGACGGATGCTGCGCGCGAGACGCAGTAAACGAAGTGAGGAGAAGAAGCGAGCCCACTCGGAAAGCAAGAGGGCCGGCGCGGAAGCGTTCGATTTGCCTTCGCTTGCGCTCTCAGTCTGTCTGACACTAAGAAAGACGCTCATGCTAGAGTGCCGTGCACACGGCAATACGTTCTGCGTCTGCAGGGACTGCATGAGGTCCGCCTCGCACTTCACCTCACCCTCCCCTGCCCGCTCTCCCCGCCCTCCCCCTGCCCCCGTTCGAGCGACAAGCTCCTGACCCTCTCGTCCCTCAAATTCCTCAGCCTTTCCGCCTGCGCGCGCAGTTTCGCCCCGGGCCCCGCTTCCCCGCTGCCGTGCTCGAACCCGCGCGACGAGAGCGACATGGCGGGCGAGGCGGCGCGCGAGGACGGGACAGAGTCGATGCCGAGGCCGGGGTTGTACGACGGCGAGGGCGAGGCGTGCGCGGAGGTGTACCCGGAGGGGACGGACGAGGGTGACGGCGAAGGCGGTTCGAGCAGCTGTGAGACGGAAGGCGAGCAGCGCCCGCGTCAGGTCTGCGAATCGACGGAGCCGAACAAGCGCAAAGAGCGCAAGTCAAAGGGAAGGGAAAGCTTACCACGACCTCCTTCTCGAGCCTCCCCACCAGCTCGTCCACCTCGCCCACTGCGCGACCCCTCGCCCACACCTCCACATCGACGCTCTCCAGCGCGCGCACATACCTCTTTCTGACCTCCCCGCCCACCGCACGCACGCGTCCCTCGCGCCACGCGCCAAAGTGCGGGCTGCGCTCGATGAAGCGCGCGTAGAAGCGCTCGAGGGGCGTCGTGCCCGGCTGCGAGAGCGACGGCGCCGCGGGCTTGAGCGGGAGGGACGAGCCGTGCGTGCGCAGAGAGGCGAGGAACGACGCGAGGCTGAAGAGCGTCGAGGGGGCGGGCGACGGGCCTGGAGAGAGGAGCGGCGCGCTGTGCACACCGACCGGAGCGCATCAGCTGGGCCTGCCCAGGAGAAGGTACAGAGCTGAAGCGCGAGAGGGGTACGGACGCACGCAGTCGCGACCGCTTCGTTACCGGCCCACAGCGTCCCAAAGTACCGGTTGAGGGGCGCGAGGAACCGTTCGGTCAATGCCGCAAAGTGGCGATAGATCGCCGCGTCGCACGCGAGGTCTGTTCCAAGCGATCGGCCGGCTCATCGACAATCAGCGGGAGACTCACCCGCAGGGCGAAAGAGGGAAATGACGCACAGTCGCCCCGCCGCCACGCGTCCTCAATCTCCCTCTGCGCCGCCTCGTCCTTCTTGACATGTCTCTTGCGCTCGCTCTTCAGCCCAAAGTCCCGCCCCGCACCCGCTGCCGCTGCAGGCGTGGCGCCCGTGGACGAGGCGTCCGACTGGGCGCTCGAGACGGAGACGGAGCGCCGGGGAGGTTGGCCGGCTGTGGCGGAGAGGGAGCGCGCGCCGTTGCGCGGCTGCTGGGAGGGCGTCGAGGGTCGAGCAGAGACGTCTGTGGAACCGGGGGGTGGGGCCGAGGTGGCGGAGGATGAGGACGAGGGCGGCGGGAGGACGCGGTCGAGGCGCAAGAGGTGAGGCCAGTGCTTGCAGGTCGAGAGCAACAACGGGTTCGTGGACGCTGCGAGCAGGCCCGGTGACGGCTGATTCGCGCCCGGGAATCATGGCTCGTGAGCACGTCTGGTGAGAGCGGCAGAGGCGCAACAAGGGAAAAAACGCACCGACTTTCCTGGCTTGCAGAGTGTGGAAAAGTCCTGATCGTGCACATGCAAGTACGGCCTGACATCACCCGCAAACGGGATCTGGGCGCGGGCAGATTCAGACTAGTCAGTGCCCTGCCTGCGGTGCACCGTTCCCGCACAACGCGCGCCACGCACGGGTTTGATGAGCGCCTTGAGCGCCTCGACGACCTCTGCGCCGACCCTCGGCTCGGAGCTCCACACGAGGAGCGGCTCGCCGAGCACGACGAGTTCCCACAGGAGCACCAACTTGGTGTACCCGACGTCGCCAATCTCGTGCGCGCGCTCGGGCGCCGGGCGGTAGGGGGGAAAGAGGAGCAGGCAGAGCGGGGTGAGCGGGAGCGCGGCGGGGAGGACGGCGGGCGGGCCGGTGAGTGCCGGGAGGTGCGACGCCGCGCGCGCAGAGTGCCACGACGAGGGCGAGAGGAACGGGCTTGGCGGGCCGTGCGAGGGCGGGAGGGACGACGTCGCCCCGCGCCGAGGGGTGCGGAGGAGCGTCGGCGAGAGGCGCGGACTCGAGAGCGAGGTGCGGCGCGAGGGGGTCGAGGGCGAGAGGAGCGGGAATTGCGCTTGCGAGGGGAGCGGGAGCGAGACGGTCAGGACCGAGCCGAGGAAGGGGAGCTCGACGGTCGTGCCCGGCGTCGGATCTGGCCTGTGCTCGCGGGGGATAAAGAAGATCAGCACGCGGTCGCTTTGCAGGAAGGACAGAACGCCGCGTCGTGGCCGTCGAGCGACGCACCAGCTCGCAATGTTGTGACACGCCGTCTCGACCATGCCGCCGCGCGCACCGCCGGACTGCGCATGTTTGAAGTGGAGCGGGCCGAGGATGGCGACGAGGGACGAGAAGAGGCCGGCGAGGTCGGGGAGGTGCGTGATCTGCGTGCGGGTTCGAGGACTGAGAAAGCACATTGCCACGGGTCCAGCCCATCGCAAACTGCAAGGAGCAGTCCGCATAGACAGACGGCGAGCGGGCGAAACTCACGAGGACGAGCGAGCGTTGCGAGAAGCCTCGTCGCAGGCGATCGTCCTGTGCGCGCACGCCAGACGAAGAGTCAGCCCTGGTGACCTCGAGAGTGCAGACTGGCCTGGCAGCGTGCGCACCTGCTCGCGGACGAACCAGACAAAGCCGTGGAGGGCACCGTCGGCTGCTTCCGCGCGGGGGAGTCTCTCGAAGGGGGCGTCCTGGCCGGGCGGCTGGCGCGCCTCGAGGCGGTCGAGGTCGTCGTCGGCGGGGTAGGGGATGCGCCAGTGGTAGGCGTAGCCGTGGTCGGGGAGGAGGGCCGGGTGCGGGAGGTCGGTGCCCTCGGGGAGGGACGAGAAGGCGAGGTTGGTCTGGACTTGGGGCGGGAGGCGGGTGGGCGGGTAGGCGTTGTCGAGGTTGGGGCCCTGGTCAATGTCAAAGTCGACGAGGGCAAAGCAGACCAAGTAGCGGCGGAGACGGGCGAGGGCGGTCGGCGAGAGGGCGTGGTCGGGGAACGAGATGCGGCGGGTGAGGGTTGCGCGCTTGGGGTTCGGTGGGCGGTCTGCGTGCTCGTGTCGTCGCTCTCGCTCGTGCGCTGGCTCTGGCTGTGGGCGGTCGAGCGAGGCGGGGTCCGACCCGAGTGGGGCAGAAGCAGCAGCAGCACGCGCGAGTGCGGGCTGTGGCGCGTCGCTGGCCATTCCGGGGCGTGTGGAGCAGCGCTGCCTGGTGCCCTTGGCTGCCAATCTGGACGAGGACCGCGACGGGGGGAGAGACCAAGGTGCGATCGCGAGCAGCAGCAAGCGCGTGTCACTTTGTCCGCGAGCCGAGTCGAGTAGAGGCTGGGGTGGACTACGCTGTACTGCACTCTCTGGCACCGCTGCCCTGTCTGCTCCCGAGAGTGTGCGACTTTGGTGCACGTGCCTCTGGGTTGTCGCTCTCCCGGAGGATCCGCACCCGCTCCTCACTCGCGCCCGCTTTGGTCCAGCTGCCAGAGCGAGCCGGCGCCAAGTCCCCGCGCGTCCACGATGGCCGTGCCCCGGCAACCCTCGTGGACCGCGCCCCCGCGCTTCCGCCTCGCCCTCGCCGCCCTCGTCGCCCTCTCGCTCCTCGTCCTCGTCGCCCAGCTCGCACGCGACGCCGACGCAGACCGCGCCACCACCCTCAGGCAGGCCGCAGCAGACCGCCTCGCCCAGCTGTCACACTACCTCCCCTCGTCGTCGCGCGACTCGGACCCGCTCGCCTACCGCCGCTTCCTCGAGCGCACCGCCGCCCCTCCCCACTCGGGTTCTACTGCAGGCAACTCGACACGCGCTGCTCTCACCGATGACGACGACCGAGAGACCGAGCGCGGCCCGCTCGGCTTCTCGCACGTCTACGTCCTCTCGCTCCCCTCGCGCACCGACCGCCGCCGAGACATGCGCCAGATCGCACACGCCCTCGACATCGACATCGAGTTTGTGGACGCTGCGAACAAGGACGAGCCCTTCATCAAGTGGATTGCCGAGCGCGTCGCAGAGAGCCGCGAGCTGCGGCGAGACGAAATGGTGCGCATTCCTTCCGCGTGGGAGGCGTCCATTCACTACCGCACGAGCAGTCCATCTCACCCGCTCGCACTCTCACAGGCAAAGGCACGGGGAGTCCCGCGCTCGCGCATCGGCGGCCTCAAGATCGGCTCGGACTGGGTCACGCCCTTCCCGGGCAACGTCTCGGCGTGGACCTCGTCGACCGCGCTCCCGCCGTCCTTCCCGCCTTTCCCACCATACGAGGCCGCGCCCTCGCTCGCCAAGGGGACCCGCAAGCAGAACTGGGTGCAGCACCTCGAGTCGCTGCACTCTGCCGGCGGGCGGCACACGTCGCTGCGCCCCTCGCGCGCCGACCTCGACGTCGCCGCGCTCCTGTTCGACAAGCGCGAGCACCTCGCCGTGCGCCAGGTGCACGAGGGCATCATCTCGACCTTTTGGGGCCAGACGCGCGCGCTCAAGCGCGTCCTCGAAAACGGCGACCGCACCGCCCTCATCCTCGAGGACGACGTCGACGTCGAGTGGGACGTCGCGCGCCTGTGGGCGAGCATAGAGCGCAGACTGCCCCGCGACGCCGCGACGGGCGAGCCAGAGTGGGACGTGGCGTTCCTCGGGCACTGCTGGGGCGGAGAATACCAGAGTGCGCCTCTTCGCTTCTCCCCTTACCTTTCTTGCGCGTCTGACCCCCCGGACTCCACGCAGAACCACAGTACCTGCACCCGCTCGTGCACCGCTCGACGGGGCCCATGTGCCTGCACGGCTACGCCGTCACGTCTCGCGGCGCGCGGCGCCTCCTCGCGCACCTCCTCTCGCCCTGGAGCGCCTTCTCGTCCGCCGTCGACCTCGTCATCCCGACGCTCCTGCACGTGCAGGACCAGCTGCCCGCCGCGCTCGCGCGCGCGCACCCGCACCCGCTCGCGAGCAGCTTCAGCATCGTGCCGCCGCTCGTCGTGCAGCGCAAGGACGGGCCGAGCGACCTCCAGACGGGCACGGGCAGCCCGTGGCGCGGCGTACTGCGCGACTCGACCGTAGAGCGTATCAAGCGCGACGACGGCAGCTGGACCGACGACTGGGACGACCAGTACGTCCCGGGGAGGATCGACCCCGCGACCCAGATTCGCTGCGGGCCCGTGTGAGGACGGCAAGGGGCACGCACCACGCATAGACACTGTTTCCATGATTCGGGTAGACGCGGGGTTCCTTCGGGTTCGGGCGCCGGTCGGACCAGCTCGACGCGCAGCGCTGTATTTCTTTTTCTCTGCCTCTTTGCGCATTCGGCTTCCGAGCGCCGCGGTTTTCTCGCTTCTTTCTACTTACGGGATCCTCAGTTTGTGCGCTTGGCTTCACGACGCCTTCCGGCTATGGATCGGCGTTCGCTGCTCTGGATGCGGAACGACACGCGGGATCCGTTGTCTCGTCCAGGCGACTCTCGTCGCCCTGCGCGTGTCTCGGGCAACGCTTGATGTCCAAGGCTGCGCGCAATCGTCTTGCGCAGAGTCTGTCTTGCTCGTATGTGCAGCCTGTAGAGTGACGATCTCTTGCGTGTCACGCCACCCGGACACCGGCCGTTCTTCTTCGCCTCGCTCATGTTGTGCGCACACCCTCGCGACCTCTGCCTGAACCAGCGGGGCTGGACCAACCTCGTGAGCGGGATGACTGCAGGACGCTACTCTTGCGCATCTGCAGCACGACGATGACCTCCTCGAGAGCTGTCCGCCGTCCCGCTCGACACGCTCTCGCCAATGAAGTGGTCGGCACAGTCAAGCCACCGACCTCAGCTCGACTTGCTGTCTGCAGTCACGCGCGCAGCCAAAGCGTGCGCGGTCGAGTTCCCGAGCCCTTTCGTGCTGATGTCTCGAGTGTCAGCATGGCGCGCCGGATCCAGCCGTTAGGAACGCCGCAAGAGCCGCGTCTTTCCTCTCTTGTCGTGCATCCAGCAGACCTCCGTCTGTCTGCCTGTCGTAGCCCTCTGCCCTTCCCCCTGCACGCCGGATCTGTCGAGAATTTGTCGCGTTTCTGTCGGTCCTGGCAGATTCCCTGAGAGTGAGAGGGGTCCCAGGAGCCTCAGCGAAGCGCCCCAAGCCGAATGAATTCTGCGGCGCCGTCTCGTATGTACCACGCGGAGCGACATTGCCGGAGGTTCGTCACCTCGTCGTCGCACGCACTCGCTCTGGAGCGTAGTACTCGTGCAGAGTTGCACAACGAGTCTCGCCAGAGCGCAACCATGCAGCGCCCAACCTCGCCCAGCCCTTCGTCGACCCCCGTCCCGCAGATCCCGCCGCATCCTTCCCACTCGTCCTCGCCGCAGCCGATGGGCCAGCCTGTGGGTAGCCCGCTCTACGGCTCGCCGAGACGCTCGCCCGCGCCGGGCGCCTTCTCGAGCGGGCCAGCCGGTTCCTCGCCGCGAGCCCGCACCCCGTCAAATGCGGCCTCGCAGCTCCCCGTCAACGCCCTTCCCGACCAGCCTGCGCTCCAGCCGCAGCTGACCGACGCTCAGAAGGCCGACGTCATCCGCCGCCACCTCCTCACCGCCGACGAGCAGCACCGCGTCGCCCTCGACCAGGCCCTCGCCTCGTCGTCGCCCCACCGCGCAGCCGGCGCAGCCTTCCCGCAGCTCCACCCGGGCAGCGCAGGAGGGGCTGGCCCGACGGCGCCACCTGAGGCGGGCGATGGCGACGAGTACCCGACGCCGTACCACCTCGAAGGCGGCGACGTCGTCGCGGGAGTGTACAAGTGGGCAAACCAGCAGGCAGCGCAGGCCGCAGAGGGCGGCTCGTCGAGCGCGACGCCCGGCGCGAGCGGGATCGGCGCCGCGCTCGCAGGCGGAGCGGGCCGCCCGGCCTCGGTACGCAGGAGCAAGTCGCTCGCTTCCGTGCGCGACCCGCCCGGTTCGCGCCGCGTCTCGCTTGCGGGAGCTGGACCCGCCGCAGATAGCCGTGCGACGTTCCGCGCGGGGATCGCGCACGACGTCGGCGCGGACGCACTGGCGGGACAGGCTGTCGCAGTGGACGAGCCGGAACTCGAGTCGGGCCTCTCGACCGCAGAGATGCTCCAGCCCGGCGGGTTCCGGCGCGACTTTGTCTTCCGCAAGATGGGCACGACGGCCCCCGCCGCTGGCGACACGAGCGAGGTCTCGTCCCTGCACTCGGGCGTCGGTGCACCAGGCGCTTCGGGCGCCGTCTCGCCGCGCAACGCGAGCGGTGTCTCGCTCGCACCGCCTTCCGCGCGCCCGCCAACGCGCTCTTTCATCGACTTTCTCTCGCTTTATGGGCACTTTGGCGGAGAGGACCTCGAGGACATCGACGAGGAGGACGAGGAAGACGACGAGGCGGACGACCTCGGCCTCGAGGAGGAGGAGATTGGCTCCGGCGCCGTCTCGCCCGGCCTCGTCGTGCGGCGCAAGATCCTCCCCTCGGGCGCGCGCGGCGTCCCGCAAGTGTCGGACCCTCACGGCGGCGCCGGCGCGAACGAGCGCACGCCGCTCGTGCGCGCGCGCAGCTCGATGCGCGGCGAGTCGCGGCACAAGAAGCGCATCAGTGCGAGCACGGGCCGCGAGGGCCCGACGAGCGGCGACGCGACTGTCACGCAGGCCGTCATGATGCTCCTCAAGAGCTTTGTCGGGACCGGGGTGCTGTTCCTCGGCAAAGCGTGCGTCCTCACACTCTGCCTTGCCCTTCTCGTTCATGCGCATCTCGTGAGGTGAAGGGCTGTTCCGTTGGAGACGAGTTGACGCTGGTTTGCCTGCGCAGATTCTACAACGGCGGCATCCTCTTCTCCACCGTCGTCCTGTGCTTCATCGCCATGATCTCGCTCTACTCGTTCCTCCTGCTCGTCGAGGCGTCTCAAGTCGTTCACGGCTCGTTCGGCGGTGCGTGAAATTGCCTTCGTAGGCGAGGCGCCTGAACTGACCCACTCGCTGGCAGACATTGGCGGAGCGCTCTACGGCAAGGGGATGCGATGGGCCATCCTCTCTGCCATCGTCATCTCGCAGGTGCGTCTCATCGCCTGCCTCGGTCGGCGGGCAGGACTGAGCGCTGATCTGAGACCATGCTGCTCCCGCACAGATCGGCTTCGTGTCCGCCTACACCATCTTTGTCGTGCGTCCGTCTCCTGCGAATTAACGCGGAGCTCCTACTCACACTCGCCAACCTGAGCAGTCGCAAAACTTGCAAGCGTTCTTCATGGCCGTCACCAACTGCCGCACCTACATCTCCATTCCCTACCTCATCATGGCGCAGCTCGTCATCTTCCTTCGTGCGTGTCCGCGCCCATTCAGTGTGTCGACTGCACTCACTCTATTCTCCTACAGCCCTCGCCATGATTCGAAACATCCAGAAGCTGTCCGGCACGGCTCTCGTCGCCGACGCCTTCATTTTGATCGGCCTCATCTACATCTTCAGCAACGAGATCGGCGTCCTGGTCGAGCATGGCGCGGCCGATGTCGCGCTGTTCAACCAGAAGGAGTTCCCGCTGCTTATCGGGTGAGCCGCACAAACAGTCCTGCTCTCTCGGATTGAACTGAGTCCTTCGTTCCGCAGCACGGCCGTCTTCGCGTTTGAGGGCATTGGGCTGATCCTGCCCGTCGCCAACTCGATGAAGGAGCCCAAGAAGTTCCCTCGCGTGCTCACGGGCGTCATGGTCGGCACAATGCTGCTCTTCGCCGGCGGCGGCCTCCTCGCCTACCTCGCATACGGGTCCGACGTGCAGACGGTCGTCTTCATCAATCTGCCGCAGGACGACAAGCTCGTCTCGGCGTCCCAGTTCCTGTACTCGATCGCGATCCTCCTCTCGACCCCGCTCCAGCTCTTCCCCGCCGTACGCATTATGGAGAACGGCATCTTCCCGAGCTGGCGCTCGGGCAAGCGCAGTCTCAAGGTCAAGTGGGAGAAGAACGCATTCCGCACGCTCACCGTCGTCGGGACATCCGCCATCGCCTGGGCCGGCGCGACCGACCTCGACAAGTTTGTCAGCCTGATCGGCAGCGTGGCCTGGTGAGTGCTGCTCGTGGACCACAATGCTTTCGCGACCTGCGAGAATGCCCGCGGTCCTTCACGAGAGACGCTGACCTCGTTCTGGCTCGGCAGCGTGCCCCTCGGATTCGTCTTCCCGCCGCTGCTGCACTACAAGGCGTGCGCGCACACGACACGCCAGAAGGTTGCCGATATTGCGCTGCTCGTCTTCGGCGTCATTGCCGCCATCTTCTCCACGTCGCAGACGGTACGTGTCTGCTCACGCAATCAGACTTGTCTCGGCGAGGGAGCCGGAAAGCGAGCTGATCGCTGCCGCTGCTACGGCTCGCAGATTCAGCTCTTCGCCTCGGGTGACCAGGCTGCGCCTCCGACGTTCGGCAGCTGCCCTCCGCACGCCTAGATCTCCGCCCGCTAGACTGGGACTCATGCATGGTTCGAGGGGAGCTGGAGCCTTCGTCTCGCCGCCCCCTTCTTGTTGTTTGCCCGCACGCCGTTCGTCCTGTTTTTGCCACATCGGCTCCTCCCCCATCTCGTACCCTCCGCAACACTGTACCGTCGCATTCGATCCCACGCATCTTTGTCGCTGCTTCCTTTTTGCAACCTCGCCCCGGCTACCTTCTCGCCTCCTCAAGCAGAACAGAACGCAGCTTCACGGTGGTCTCGCTGTCGCCTTCGCGGTCGAAACAGGGCTGTTAACAAACTAGGAATACAAGCACTGCTGAGACTGCAAGGGGTACTGCTCAAACAAGACACCAAGTCCATTGTTGCCGGTCGGCCACTCTCTTCAAAGCTTCGACCAAGCCCTCGTGCCACGCTCGTCACCAGCGTAGGACTCAGCATCGTCGATCGCGACGTTGAAACGCTTGCGGTTGAGCGGCTCGCCCTGGCCGAAGCGGACGAGCGCCGGGTACACGTCGCCGTCGCTGCGTCCGAGTGCCGAATTGAGGAGGTAGTCGGGGCAGCCCCACGCGTCGACGAGCGGGACAGCCTGCGGGCGCAGCTCGGCGAGGAGCTCGTGCACGCGGTTGCGGAGGAGCTCGTGCTGCTTGGGCGAGAGGTAGCCCGACGAGAGGAACTCGGACGCCTCGGCCTCCATCGTGTAACATGCTACAAGGAGCGACGCCGTCAGTGTCCGAGAGCGCGGACGTATACGAGAGGTGATGACGCACCGAAGAGCTCGAAGCAGGTCGACATGACACGGTGAAGCGCAGGCTGACTTTTGAGTGCCTCGTCGTGCATGATCGCCTGAGCGAAGTAGTACACGAGGTAATACTGCGAGTGCGCGGTTCTACGGGCGAGACGCGCAAGTTGTCAGCTGAGGAGACCGGCAAAAGTGATTGTTGGAGCGGAACGCACGAGCAGCGGAAGATGTCGATGAGGAGCGCGTTCCACGTGCGCTTCTCAACGTCGCGCTTGCGCAGTGCGGTCGCAGCGAGGTAGGCGGCGCGGTGCCCGAACGCATCGATGTAGAACTGCGGGTTGCCCAAGTCGCCGGCGTACTTGACGGCTGCCGTTGCTTGCGGGTTCTCCAAGTACTTGAGGATGTAGCGCGCGGTGAGGTTCTCCTTGGCGACGGGCGCGTTGCGGTCCTGCAGCAACGTGCGGAAGGTCTTGAAGAGGTAGCGGCCGACCTGCACGCCCGAAGCATGTCAGCGACGGAGAGCCCAAAGGTAGGCATGCGATCGCACACACCTGCTGCGTGAGCATGTAAGAGTCGCCCTCCCTGTAACACGCGTCCAGTCAGTGATTGAGTGCAGAAGGTTGAGCTAGACAAGAGACAAACCAGGTGACCTGCGGAAGGTAGTCGGCGTAAAGCGAGGCAAGCCCGCTCGAAAGCGAGTAGCCGTGTCCGCCGCAAGCCCGGCGGCACTCCTCAATTGCATTGCTCGCCATAATGGTCGACAGACTCTTGAGGCCCGACGACGACGCGTGCACATCGGCCAAGAGGGAAAAGTCGCCCTCCTCGAGCGCACTCTGACTCGCTTCGTAAGCGTCCATCATCGCCTTTCCGGTGTAGTGCAGCGCGAAGGCCTGCACGAGAGGCGGGAAGATGCGCGCCTGGACGAGCGAGTAGTTGAGCACCTGGCTCTCGCTCGGCTGCCGCCCATCGTCCGTCTGGGGTGCATCGCGGTCGGCAAACTGCCGGCGGACCGCGCAATAGCGAATCGCGACGGTCGCAGAGCGGACAAGGATCATGCGCGCTCCGTAGACGATGTTGGCGCGGATGAAGGTCTGCGAAAGTAAAGGATCAGTATCGGCTTGAGAAGGTAGCGAGCTGCGCTCGAGTCCTGCACGCGCATGTGCAGCGAAATTGATCTCTGTGACTAGACAGATTATCCGCGAAGAAGCAGAAGCTCACCATCGTGCCATACGACAGCTTGTCGTGCTGCGGGCGGGTGAACTTGCCCGTGTCCGGGTCCACCTGCGCAAACTTGGCGAGGAAGTTGACATGCGGGATCTCGACCTTGTCGAAGAGCGCAGCGCCGTTGTCAGTCCTGTGCGCCCGCGTAACGTCAGCGACCCGTAGAGGAAAAGCGGCTGAGGACGACGTACATAGGGTAGCCGGCCTTCGGTCCGATGTCCATGATGATACGGCCCGGAAGCAATTCACGAGTCTTCCGGTCGCGGATTGGGACGATGAAAGGGAAGGGACCGCGCTTGACCAGCTTGCCGTCCTTGCCGTCCTGCGAGATGCACAGGAAAAAATCAACCACGAGCTTCGGAAGCGCGCGCGAGCGGGGACGTACGGGAGTGTAGAGCTGCGCCATGATGATCGAATGATCCGCGGTACGTCCGAGACCGCCACTCCACCACTTCATTGAAGAGAGTCCAGGCGACTGGATGAGGAACGTCTTCGATTCAGGCTGGTACGTCGCGGTCGTCTCCAGACCCTGAACGTTCGAGCCGTGTCCGAGCTCCGTCTGCGAGTAGCTGTAGCGAGGAAAAAAGTCAGCCGCGGCTTGCAGGAATGGACTGTCGGTGAAGGGGATCGCGCGACGAACCAGCCGATGATGTCGAAGTTCTCAGCGGGCTTGGTGAAGAGCTCCTTCTGTTCGTCGGTCGTCTGCGCTCGCAAGGTCTTGAGGAACATGCTGTTGTCTGCGGGGGATGCGCAAGGTTAGGAAGGTCGAAAACGGAAGTGAAACGCAGCGGCAGACGTACGTAGTCCGAAGGCAGCGGGCATGTCTGCGGAGTTGAGACCGTCAGAATCCATCTGGTAAGAGAACACACGGGACTGTGTAGTGAAGGAAGCGAGCCGAAAAAGGGCGCGGAACGAACCGATCAGCTCCTCCGCAACCTTGACATCTTCTTGCGACCATCCGTGCTCGCGCGTGAGCTGCACAAGTCGCTTGTCCTTCTTGAGTCCGTGTACGTATTTCTCCTCGCGACTCATGTAGTGGATCTGACTCTTGTCGAAGGCCGGCTGTAGGGGAGGAAGCGCATGTTCCGATGCGAAGTGGCGAGCGGGAAAGAGCGGCGGACCAGGTAGCAGAGGGAGTGAAGTATGCGTGCACAACGTCAGCTCACAGCCCAGAGCAGCAAGGTCGTCGGAAGAAGGGGGACGCACGTCGTTCTCGACGATCGGGAGAACGCGCTTCAACCGGTCGAGGTGGTCGCGCCCGTACAGGTAGCTGCGCAGGTCATCGGGCGAGAACGACGCCTTTGAACGCTCGATTTCGAGCAGCCGGGTGCCCGAGGTGCCCACGGGCTTGGAGAGATGCTCGGGAATCTCGACGGGGAAGCCCGAGAATGAGGACATGGCGGGTAGGTGTCGGGAGTGTGTCGATGAGCTGTGAGACGCGTGCTCTGTAAGAGACAGAACGTCGTGGCAGAGTGAAGGGGGGCAAGACGAGCGGAAAGTGAGGAAGCGAGCCGGAGCTCAGGGGAGGGTTGGCCCGGCACGGCGACTACGAAGAGCCCGGAGCGACGAGCGCTTCTGCAGGCTTCGAGCGATCGCCAGCCAGACGGACTCGGATGCGGCGCTTGCGGTCTCGGCACAGGCTGGCCAAATGTCCGGCAGCAGCGAAAGCGAGCACGCGCAAGTTTCGTTGCGTTCGGCGGCTCTCCTGCGATCAAGCTCCCCGTCTTTCGCTCTGCTGCTTAGCAAATCTCGTTAGACGGTCGCGCCTCTGGAAGCTGATAGTTAAATGACGTGAATAGCGCGGTGGCAACGGCTAAGTCAAGGTCATCCACTCTCCTCGAGGCGAACCCTTTCTCGCCATCGCAATGTGCCCAGCCTCCAGGCGCCGTCGCACGGCTCGAGCGGCTCGTGCTCGATACGCGCAAGCATCCCGCTCGACGCGTCCGACGCGAATCGGCTGAACACGATCTCCTCCTTGAAATCGTCCGCGGCGTCCTCCTGCGCTGGCACGCTGAGAACGCGTTCCTTCTCGCCCTTGCCGAGTGTGCCGAGCCGCTCAAAGACGCCCAAAACGCGCTGTACGGCCTGCTCGACTCGCCGTGCGTCCCGCGCCGCAAGGCCGCGCTGTCGCTGCTCCGCAACGCCGAGATCGACCGCCTCGCTTTCGGCCGTCGTCATCGCTTGCGCGAGCAGGTCGAAGGCGGTTGAGCGCCAGGTGCCGACGTTGCGCTGCGCACGCTGCTGTTGCTGCGCTTGCACGGCTTCGAGCGCTCGCTCTTTGCCAATCAGGCGGATTGCGCGCAGGCGAGGTGCGCCAGCGCCGAGGGCGTCGGTGAGCCCTCCCACCTCGAGGAGCATGCCGGCAGGGAGGCATAAGCCTGTAAGGCGCTCCGCGCGCTCGACGAACGAGACGAGTGCTTGTCCGGGAATGGTTCGTGAGGCGTGGGAACCGAGCGAGAGGGTCACAAGGGTAGGCGCAAAGGCGAGAAGAGGGTGGTCTGAGGCGGTTGATGACGGCGAAGACGGGTGTGCTGCCCTATTTTGCGGAGCAAGGGACGCGAGAGAGGCCGTGATGGACGCGAGAGCGGTCGAACCAGGAGGACCCGCTGCAGGGGTGGCAGCCGTCGTCGCGAGCGAGCCAGGCATGGGCGAGACGAGCGACTGATGCACTGAGATGTAGTCAAGATGGCGGAGGGACGGAAGCGTCGAGGGCTGCAGCAGCTGATGAAGGGCATGTCCCGTAAAGATGACGGCCTTGAGGTAGAGTGTCGAGAGGCGCGGAAACAGGATTGTCGGTGCCGTGATAGAGGGCGTCACGCGACACTCGTTAAAAGAGAGGTGTCGCAAATCTGCGGAATGACGTGAGTGTAGTCCGCAAGGGAATGTAGAGGTGATCCGCGTACTTGGGCCCGCCGACAGATCACCCACCTCAAGTCCGCTCAAGCCGCTCAGCCAAAGCTCCTCAACGTTTTTGCACATCCCGAGCAAGTCCTTCACGAGGTGTCCGACCCCGTCTGCCCGCCACATTGTGTCGCCATGCGCCTGCGTCTCTCCCGCGTAGCCTAGCCGCAAAACCCGCACGCCCGTGGCCCATGATGGGCCGTGCTGCCGCAGCGGATTTCGCATGAGCCACTTGGCCTGCTCGAATGTCTCGAGGCGGACGTCTCGCCGCAGTTCGAGGGCGGCCCACCGCGCGCAGTCAGGCGAGAAGAGAGCGTAGCTTTTGAGAAGGCGACATCGTGCGGCGTGATTCGCGCAGGTTGCTTCAGGGAGAGTGTAGTACAATATGCGTAGGACGAGCTCGCTCGGTAGCGGTCGGAAGGAGGTATCGGGCGGCGAGGACGAACGAGGTGAAGTTGACCGATTCAGCGCAGAGGTGACGGCTGGCGGCACGAGCGCTGAGCGAGTTGTGCAGGATCAGCATCGGGTGCCGCCGACAGCTCCGCGGTCGAGCAGATCCTGAGACGTACGGAAGAGCGTCGTGTCGGCGTAAGAGCGAAGAGAGTCCCAGTACTGCATGCTCGGCTGGAGAGAGTGGACGAGTGGAGTAGGAACAGGACTGCTTGTGACCGGTCTTGCGAAGCGAGCTGGATCAGCGACAACTCTGGGCCGCAGAGCACGCAGGATGAAGCGACGGGGCCAGGCAGCAAAGCGGAGACACGTGGCGGACTGATCAGCTCGACCCCGCCTTGATCGGCAAAGGCCTCGGCCCTGCAGGTTGCCCACTGCCGTTTGGCCGTCCCTTCGCCTTGCGGGATCCATGCTCTCTCCCGAGCTTGCAGGTTGATCCTGTGCTGCCACTCGGGGCTCACTGCTTCGTTAGCTTCGATGTCGCGGCTTGCGCGGCTGCGTGCGCTCATCTGGCCCGAGCCGCAAGACCGCCTCGAACGCACTCTCCTTCGG
Organism: Rhodotorula paludigena; assembly: GCA_036244875.1. NCBI lineage: Eukaryota > Fungi > Basidiomycota > Microbotryomycetes > Sporidiobolales > Sporidiobolaceae > Rhodotorula > Rhodotorula paludigena. The sequence goes on from BQKY01000014.1 coordinate 954,849, forward strand.
AAGGCCGACTGGCTCATCCTCTCCTACCTGTGCCTCACGTACGTCCGGGCGAGCTTTGAATGTGTTGCACGACGCTGACCATCTCTTGCGGAACAGCTTTTGCGTTAATTGTGCGTCGTGGGCCGCCTCGTTGCCTCGTTCCTAGTTGCCTCCCGCTGATAATCACTGCCTCTTCGATCCGACTGCAGATCTTGACAGGGTCAACTGTACGTCTGCATCTGCTTCCCATGCAGCGTCGGACTGACTCTCCAATCGGTTCCGCAGACTACAATGCATAGTGCGCCCGCCGAGCGCCTCCCTAAGCGCTTGCACACGCTGACACTGCTTCTCTGCTACAGCATTTCTGGCATGCGAGTGCGTATGTATCGCTACTGGTCCGCGTGGGCGGTTTTCACTGATGTTGCCGCTGGTCCACCACGTCTCGCTCGCAGGAAGACCTCGCGATGACGGGTCGCGACTACAACAAGTACGCTCGCGAGCGTTGTCGATCCGCCCCCATGTGCTAAAGTCGAATGTGCAGGGTCATCGCCTTCTTCACCGCGGGCTTTGCCGTCGCTCAGATCCCTCAGAACATGCTTCTCCTCGTCGTCCCCCCTCGCATCTTGTTCCCGTTGAACGGAGGTGTGTCGCATTCTCGCCCAATAGTCGGTCGGCTTGCACTTGTGCTGATGAGCTTATCTTCCCAACCAAGTCATTTGGGGCGGATTGACCATGGTCAGTGCTGCGGCGACAAAGGTCCAGCACCGTACGTCTGTCCTTGCCATTGAAGGCTCGGGAGTATCTGACAACGTATACCCATCACAGTCTATGTCATCAAGTTCTTCCAGGGCATGGCCGAAGCTTCGACGTTCGTTGGCGCAGTGAGCCGCCTCTTCCGCTGGGACTGTCGTACGACATGCTTACCCAGGCCTCTGTTACAGCACTACATTCTCGGTTCGTGGTACAAGCCGCAGGAAATCGGCAAACGAACTGCCATCTTTGCCTGCTCATCGCACGCTGCGACGCTTTTCTCTGGTTCGCTGCAAGGTGCGTGCCTGCCTCATCCGCCCGCCAAGATCGTCAGCTCATTCGTCTCTCGACAGCCGCTCTCTATCGCAATCTCGATGGAAATAATGGCGTCAAAGGGTGGCAATGGCTCTTCCTAGTTTGCGGAATCATCAGTGCGCGAGATCCCCTCTTCAGCTCTTCGCCGCCTCGTCTCTCAACTGGTTCGCTGCAGCCATCCCCATCGCCCTGTACGGCGCCTTCGTCTTCCCCGATACCCCCGCCAACACCCGCTCGCGCTTTTTCACGCCCGAAGAGCGCGCCCTCGCTATGGCACGGCTCGGTCCGCGCGAGAAGACCCGGTTCGACTGGACGCTCGTCCGCCGAGTGCTCTCGAGGTGGGAAGCGTGGCTCCTTTCTCTCATCTGGTGTGCTGCTTTCAAATCACGGAATATCCGCCTCGGGCTGAAACGCTGTCCCGCAGGATTGCCAACGGCGCACTCGAGTCGTTCGGCTCGTGGGGTATCATGGGTCTGTGGATGAAGGCGCAAATGACGGCCGCTGGTCGACCGCTGTACACAATCACGCAGCTGAATCACTACCCTCTCGCCACCTCGGGTGTAGCGATCCTGTCGCTCCTTATTGTGGTGCGTCGCTACCTGATTGCTGGCGGCTCATGCAGCTGACACAGTTCCTCTCGCAGTCCTGCTGGACCGACAATCGCACCCAAGACCGCTGGGTAGCCAACATTGTCATCGCTCTGTCCGCGCTCGTCTCGGCCACCCTCGTCCTCGTGAACGGACTACATCCCGGCCGACTCCCGCGCGGCGCGCTGTTCTTTGCGTTCTACTTTTCTGGGTGCGTTTTCGCTGCCGAGTTGCGAACCAGCACATGTGCTGACATGAGGTGCGCGCGCAGAATTACCTTTGCCGGCCAGTCGACCAACTTCTCCTGGGCGAACGAGCTCTTTGCAGACGACGAGCAAGCACGAGGTATTGCGCTGGCGATGATGAATGGTGCGCGATGTGTCCCGCTGCGCCTTGAGGCTTCGAGGCTAACATGATCGCTTATTCGGCAGTCCTCTGTTACGCCTTCAATGCCTGGGTTCGTCGCTTCACTGCTGCGTCTTTGCGACTCAGCTGACAATATCCCATTTCTTGCAGTTCCAAGTCGAGTACTGGAAGGCGTCTTCGACACCCGCCTTCACGCAGGGCTCGTCCCTCATGCTCGCCTTCGTCCCGCTCATGCTCGTCTTCACCGGCGCGGCGCGCTTCCTCCAAGTGCGCGACCAGCGGCGGTCGGCTGCTTGCCTGTCGTCCTCTTCGATGAAGCACGCAGACGGCGAAGCCGACGTCGCCATTGCGGCGAGCCTGTCGAGCGCGAGCGGCCTCGGCGGAGCAGGCCGTTCAAAGGCGTCGTTGCGACCGAGCACGGGCACGACCGAGGACAGCGTCGCACTCGAGGAGGAACAGGACAAGCCGGAAGGCGAGCCGCTGAGAGGCAGCCTGAACCAGCTGCCGATACTCTAGCGGGACGAGGGAGGGAGGGACGATCTGTACTCTAGGGGGCTGGACGGCCGGCTCGCGCGTCCCGTTCTGCTTGTGCTTGTCTTGTGTCTGTACTTCTGCCAGCGTACCCTGCATCGCGCTTCTCTCCTGCGACCTTCCGAGAGAAGTCAAAACGTCGCGCAAGGTCAACTTGGTGCGCGCGCGCGTGCGGCCAAGTCGCGAGGCGACGCGCCTCGACCGCCCAATCTCTCACTGCAGCGGCTCGAGAGGGGACTGTTGCGCTGTCTGATCGCTGTTGATCTCGGCAGGACTGAGCGGAACTCAGCGCTTGCCTGCCCGTCGCGTTCCCGCTACTCGCCATCTTCGTCGCCTCCTCACCAAACTCAGGCATATCTCGCCTGAAAGACGCCCGCTGGGACTCAGGGGCGAGCCTGGGGACGCTCCAGCATGTCGCAGGACGGTGCACAGCCGCGCGGCAGGCGCGCATTCACGGTGCAGTGGCGCAACCACCAGGCTCGCAAGAACAAGAGCTGGGAGTCGTGAGTCTCATCCGCCCCTTGGACGCGTTGGCGCCCTTCGAGCGTCTGAGCGTGGCGAATTTTGGCTGACCCGAGCCTCGCCATCCTTCCTGCAGTGACGGCGTACGCAACGCTTCCTTCGTACTGGCGCCGCGACTGCCTTGCCAGCCGACTGATCTCCTGGTTTGCAGTACATGCTCGTCGACGGACTCGGTGTCACTGTCTACTCGGAAGACGGCAAGCAGTACGTTCCGCACTTCGGAATGACTGGCGACGCTTCCGCTGACGAACCGCTCGTCCAGACTCGCCGCCTGCAACAGGACGACTGTGCCGGTCGAGGAGGAAGAGTTCAGCATCCCCGGAAAGCGCGAGATTCTTGTACGTCCTCCATTCACGAATGCAGGGAATCGCCGCTGAGTGCTCCGCTGCAGGTTGGCGACGAGATCACCCTCGCCGAGTTCTACAAGCAGACCGGCGGCAACACTCAGCCCGCGACTGTCGCGCCCGCACAGGCGAAACCCGGATGGCTGACTCGACCAGGCATGCTCCCGGCTGCCGGTCCTGCGACGCCGCGCCCGGCAGCCGCTCGTCCCGTTCCCGCCGCCGCAGCTTCCCCCGCGCCGCCTACCTCGTCGTTGCAGCAGGAAGATCCTCTCGCTTCCGCTAGCAAGGTCTGGCCCTCTGCCAGGAAGCAGAAGCCCTTCAAGCCGCCTTCGCGCTCGCCATCGGTGGGGTCGGCCCAGGTCCTGGCGCTTGGCAAAGCCGGTGCGGGCACGCCCGGCCCAAGCCGACTGCGCGAGCAGATTGGTTCCGGGCGGGAGCGCACTGCGGCCGAGCGGCAGACCAACGAGTCGCGCAGCACGCGGGAAGGAAAGGCGGCGTCCGTCAAGGGCAAGGGCAAGGCGCGTGCTGTCGAAGGCGACGCAGAAGACGCGCAAGACGATCTTGAAAACTCGCCGCCAAGCTCGGCGCCGCAGCAGCAGGATGATCGACATGCTCCGCTGAAGAAGCGGCGCGTTGACGCGCCCGCTCGGCCGCTCGCGGCGGCCGCCGCCACGGCTACTCACGTCGCTCGCGCTTCGAGGCTCACGGCCGCCGATGCGGCTTTCGAGCGCGCTTTGTCGCGCGACTCGCCGGCAGCGCCTGCGGGTCCTTCGCGGACGACCTCGCTGCCCGACAGGAAGGGCACTCCGGGCAAAGCGCTCTTCCGCCGGAACAGCTCGCCCGCCCCGTCACGTACCAGTGTTAGCGGCCAGCGAGGCAGCGACGGAGTGCTCGAAGCCGACGCTCTGCTCGAACCTGCCGACCTCGAGATGGAGCTCGATGCGGCGGTGTTCGGCGATGATGCGCTTGAGTGGAGCGCGGAGGACATGAGCGGCACAGAGGACGGAGTCGAGGTGTCTCCTCAAGACGGCAGGCGCGGTAGCTCAACTGCCAAGGTCGCTGGCGGGCTGAAAAGGGGATCGAGCGGAGCGAACGGAATGAGCGGCACGAGCGGGACGAGGCGGTTCTCGGTGCGCATCATCTCTGATTCATTCATGGAGTCCTAGAACTGACGGTCTTCTGCCACAGTGTCAGTGGTGCGTGCCTCGTGCTTGACGCGATGTCACAAGTCTGACAGCCGCTATCGGTATAGGCGTGTACGCTCGCAGAAGAAGAATCCGGTCTGGCAAGGCGACGGTATACTCGTCGTCAACAGGCTCAACGGCGAGCTCCAGTGTGCGGAGACCGGCAAGCGGTATGTATCCTCCGCGCGCAATGTTCGAGCCGCTCGAGACCAACTCTCTCGCTGCCGTCTGCAGCATGGCCATCATTACGCTCAAGCCCGACCAGACGTTTGAAGAAGGGGACATCATCAGGATGGGAAGCCACGAAGTTGAGGTGAGTCCTGTCGTCCGTCCCATGTGAGGCGCGATCCGACTAACACCGTATTCGCTCAGGTTGTCGACAAGGTCTCGGTCCGATCAACGCAACCCGCGACGACTTCGCACAGTTTCCGCCAACCCGTCCAGTTGACAGATCCTGCTCGCAAGGCTTTCGTCCCGCCCGGTGCCTCGAAAGCCGTCAATCCGCTCGCAGTGCGCGTTGCCGCCCTGTCCGCTTCGCCCGAGCGCGCTCGCCATGAGTCTCAGCCATCCCCACTCGAGAACGCCGCACGCTTCGCTGTCCCCGCTCCGTTCAAGATACCCGCCAGGGCGCCGAAGTCCGAGCCCGCGGCAGGCTCGACAAGACCGGCGCCGCGGAAGTCGGGGCCGAAGTTCGACCCGAACGCGGAAGGTGCTCTCGTCATGCGTCGTCCGGATGATGAGCACGAGAAAGTGTACAATAAGAAGTGCGTCGGCGTCGCGAACTAGTGGCCGGTGCATTTGGCAGAGCTGACGAGTCTCGCTTTTACAGGCAACTGCCAGTCGTCGACGTTGTGGTCGATCCGATCATAGGCGACAAGCTGCGCGACCACCAGAGAGAGTGCGTCGCGCCGTATGCGTTCCCTCCTATTCCTGCTGACGGTTGCGCGCCGCAGGGGCGTTGCCTTCATGTACGAGGTACGCTGCCAGCTCACAATAACGCGAATCTGAGCTGAACACTGTGTTCTACAGTGTGTGATGGGCATGCGCACCGCCGGTCAAGGCTGCATTCTCGCCGATGACATGGGCTTGGGCAAGACCGTCCAGGCCGTAGCGCTCATCTGGACTCTTCTCAGTGCGTCCGCGCGAGCTGCAGCTCCTCGAGTAACGACTCAACTTCCTTGATTTGCACGCGCAGAGCAGAACCCGTATCAAGGCTTGCACGGCGGCGTCATCGACCGCGCCATGATCGTCTGCCCCATCACGGTCATCAAGGTGTGCACGTCGTCTCTTCTCTTGGTCTGCATGATCAGACTGGTATGCTTTGCACAGAACTGGAGCGCGGAAATCCGCAAATGGCTCGGTCGTGAGCGCATGCGCGTCTACGTGGCCGACTCGTCGCATCCGGTCAGCACCTTCACCAACAACAAGAGCTACGATGTCCTGATCATCGGCTACGACAAGGTGAGCTGTCTCCTCCAGGATAGTCCCTAAAAGCTAGTGACTCAGTTCATGGCATTGCAGATGCGTGCGAGCATCGACGACATCAGATACGCGCAGCCTCCGATCGGCCTCATTGTCTGCGACGAGGGTCCGTCGGGCTGATGTTCCGCTCGTCAGGCGTAAAAGTGACGTGCGCTGCCTTCCGCAGGACACCGCTTGAAGTCGGAGAAGGCCAAGACGACTCAGGCGATTCAGTCGCTCTCGTGCATGCGGCGAGTCATTCTGTCTGGCACGCCGATACAGAACAACCTCGGCGAGTTCTTCGCGATGATGGGTGCGTCCGGCCTCTCACACACGCCTGTCGCTTTGCCTGACGAGCGCACCCCGCAGACTTCGTCAATCCCGGCCTCTTCAACTCGGCGGCGTACTTCAAGAAGAGTTCGCTTTCCCTCGGGAGTTCAAAAGCTGGATGCGCGCTCACGTTTTCTGTCCCCGCAGATTTCGAGCAGCCCATCCTCGCGTCACGCCAGCCTTGCGCGAGCTCGAAGGAGAAGCAGGCCGGCAAGGACGCGTCCGAATCTTTGAGCACAATTCAGCGCAATTTCGTCCTGCGTCGTACTGGTGACATCAATCTCGTGCACTTGCCGCCCAAGTGTGCGTCAGACGCTGTGCAGACCTACTGGCGCTTCCCGTCTCGCCTGACTTTCTCTTCTCGCAGTCGAGTACACCGTCTTCATCCGCCCTTCGAAGCTGCAGCTCGAGGTTTACCGCGAGATGCTTTCGAGCTCGCTAGTCCGAGCTGTTCTCGAAGGCGTCGATCGCAAGCAAGGCTTCCCGCTGCTCCACTCGGCTCTCAAGCTCAGCATGTCTCCGGGTCTGCTGATCAAGCAGATCAAGGTGCGCGATGCCTGTAAACTTGTTGAGATCCTTCCCTGACTGGCCTGGCGCGAAACAGGAAAAGGGACTGGGTCACCTGGACGAATCGATTCTCGATGTTCTACCGCAAGATGCAGATCCCGTCGACTTTGCACTTTCCGGTGCGGCTTATCTTAATACGGTCAGTAGCGGGCATGCACTTACTTTGTACTGCCTGACAGGCAAGCTCGCCGCTCTCGGCACGCTCCTCGCCCAGCTTCGCGAAACCGAGGAGAAGATCGTTCTCGTTTCGAATTTCACGACGACGCTCGACCTCATCGAGGGGCACTGCAAGCGCAACAAATTCCCGTACTGCAGGCTCGATGGGTAAGTCCGTCCAGCCGGGTTTGTGCTGAACTCGTCGATTGATCCATCCGCTCCTGTTGCGCCCGATCCACAGCAAGACCCCACAGCAGGATCGCCTTCCGATGGTGAATGCCTTCAACCAAGGGTCTCACAAGAATCATTGTCAGCTGCTTTTCTACCTGCACGCCGGTCACAAGCTGATTGCCGTTCGATCGTTGCAGTCGTCTTCCTCTTGTCGAGCAAAGGCGGAGGTACCGGTCTCAACAGTGCGTCCCAGTGCCTCCTAGCGTCTGTGAATCGCCGTCAGTCGCTCACGCAAGCTCCGCAGTCACCGGCGCTTCTCGTCTCGTTCAGGTCGACAGCGATTGGAATCCGTCGAATGATCTCCAGGCAATGGCGCGGTGCGTCTGACACTCGGATCTCGCGAGCACACATTGCACTGACTGGTTTGAGGTTCCAGGATCCATCGCGAGGGACAGAAGCGCACCTGCTTCATCTACCGCTTCGTCACCGCCGGCACGATCGACGAAGTCATTTTTCAGCGACAGATCATCAAGTTGGCGCTCAGTGGGTCTATCATGGTGCGTCAAAATCCTGCGGAGAAAAGACTGCTGTGGCTCACATCGCCAAACACGCGCGTACAGGAGCAGGACGGCTCCGCAGCCTCCAAGTCGAAGGACTCCTTCACGCTCGACGAGGTGCGTACGCGCTTAGAACGCCTTTCAGCACCGCCAGGAATACTAATATCTACATCTGTACGTCTTGCAATAGCTGCGCAACCTCTTCACGCTTCACGAAAACGTCGCGAGCCAGACACACGACCTCCTCGGCTGTCGTTGCCACTTCGGCGAGCACCCCGACGACGATGACGATGAAGAAGACGATGAGGACGCGTCGTCCGACGGCGAAGACCAGATTGGCGGGTTCGTGCAGGCGTCGCAGTTCCAAGACGCGGACGCCATACGCAAGGTCCGCTCTCTTAGCCGTCTCTCCAGTTGCATCGGCTCACCCGGATGAACGATCCTGCAGATGACCAAGCAGCGCCGCAATCTCTCCGTGCTCAAGACGTGGACCCATTACGACTGCACTGACGAGCAGTCGATCGATGAGGTGGAGGACGAGCTTCTGCAGTCGGTCATCTACCAGCGCATGTCGCTGGCGGACCGCGATGAGGAGCCGCTCGAGGTGGAGGGAAACGGGGAGCTTTCTCTGCGCGGCGGACAAATCAGCTTTGTGTTCGGGAAGAAAAGCGGCGCGTGAGGCGGGCGCTATTGAACGTGGAGGCCGTCTCGAAGTATCGTGTCTCGTTGTTGTCACACCTCTCGCATTCGCAGCCTTTGCCACTTTCTCCTTCGTCTCGCTACATCTCCGCCTCCCGAGTGCGTTCACGGCAGACTCAGACTAGCGCCCTTCGCTCGTCGCTCTTCCCGGTCTCGAATTTGCCGCTTCAATGACATATCATCTAACTCGCTCGAGGCGTAGCTCGGGCCTCGAGTGTACATTTGGCGACAGGCTTACTAGTAAGGAGTGCTTGACTGTCACATGCCGACCTGTCCCCGCCGTCCGATGATCTGCTGTCGTCCCTGTCGTCGCTCGATTGTCACGCATTGACGTCGGCTCTTAGTTGATACTGCTGCTTCGGAAGACGCCAAACTACTGATCACACGCGCTCTGCCTTCGCCAAACAGCATTCACCGGACTGAGCGCCTTGACCTTGCCCGCGCTTTGCCTTCGTGCTTGGCAGCTCTGCTCTAGAATTGACCTGAAGAGGTGTTCCGCTTTGCCGCTTTGCCGCTTGACAAGTGCCACTTACAGAAGCGTTCAGCTGGCGCCAGCCTCGGCTTTCGCTTCCGACGACCAGCTGGCCTTTCGGTTCAACGGAGGCGGCATGCCTTGCAACCGTCGACGCCATTTTGCGCGCCATTCGAACGAGCCTTTGCTGCTTACTTCCAGGTAAGGCGCGTCTCGTCGTCACCCTCGTACGGAATGGTCTGGAGAGCCGTCAAGGCTGGCTTGTCACAGTGAGAAGGAGAGCCTTCTCAAGTAAGGGCGAAGCTCCGGCTTGTCCAAAGACGCACGATAGCCTTCACTCCGAAGGTATCTTTTCACATACCGACTCAAGCGTGAGCGCAGGCCGCGGTGCAGCCGACAGGACTGAATTCAACTCGAGTTTGTTTGGGCTGCTGCGGGCAGATTGGTCGCTTCAACCGATGAGCAGACGGCCAGTCTACGACTCCGACTTCGCTTTCTCGGGGCCTGGACCATGTCGAAGGATGGGTGGACGCGCGCGGCTGTAATTTCAAGTGCGACAACAGAGACAAGTACAAAGAACGACTTTTTTCCGCCCACAGCCGACCTAACTCATGGCTTGAACGGCTGGTACATAAACAATGACGGCGGGAGCCACGATGGCGGAAGACGAGAGAGAGCTAAGAGGACTGTTCATGCAGTGCGAGATGCGACGGAAAGTATGCGGGTTCTAGTGGCCGTTGATGACCGCGCCGAGCGTGCGCTGCCGAAGGGGAAATGTCAGCACAGATACGACGATGCCCGCGAGAGCCAGAATACGCACCTCGAGCTGCGGCTGCGACGAACCGACATACTCCTTGACCTTGGCACCGTCCTTGTAGAAGTGGAACGTCGGCGCCATCTCGACGTGCGCGTCCATGGCCACATCCTGCGGGAGGGCGCATGTCAATGACTCGCTTGTCGCGGAGCAGACATGCGGACGCACCTGCTGCTCGCAAATGTCAACCGCGTAGAAGTTGACGTCCTTCCAGCGCGGGTTGGCCGCAAGCTCCTTGTACTTGGGCGTGATAGCCTTGCTGTGTGCCGCACGACCTTGTATCAGTGTACGGTCCTGCGTGAGCTGCCCGGCGGTACAACGACCCACCACGACTCGTCCCACGGCGCGATGAACTGGATGGCCGAGAGACCCTGGTTGGCGATCTGCACAACTACCTCGTCAGTGTCCCGCTCAGTCGAAGCACACCTGCATCAGCCACGCACGATGCCCTTGTACTGGTCCTCGGACTTGATGACGGTGACAGGCATCTTGGGCAGCGCGGGGTGGATCTGCGGGCGGAAGGGTTCAAGCTAGGTCAGCGCACCGTCCCGGCGCTTGCATTCGTTCGCCTACGCCTCTGGACTGGCTTGAATGCTCTGGAGGGTCACCGTCGGCAGCTGCATCGTGCGCGCTCCGACGACCCCGTCTCCACCTCGACGGCTCGGCCACGGGTCCCGAACCGTTCTCGGGTGCCCTCGACCGTGCAGTGCGTCCCGATAGTCACCAGAGTCCCGTTTGTCCGGCCCACCGCCACGCAGCAGGCAGCGCTGGCGGGGTCGACGTGGTCACGCGAGCCCGTCCATCCCCCACTAGCGCCTACGAGACTGGACAGGTAGCGAGGAGAGCGAGACTGACGTTGGTGAGTGGTGGAGGCGAGAGCGTGAGTGCGAGCGAAGAGCGACGAGAAAAGCTTTGCGAGTCGGCGACGACGACGAGCGAAGCAGAGAGGAGCGGCGGCGTTCGAGGGCGAGTCGAGAAGTGCGGGGAAGCGCCCGAAGTGGGGGGCACTGCAGCCAGGAATACACGCGAGCAAACGTATTGCGAGCAAGCGCGACTTCAGGAGAGGCGAGAGCACCGCCTCCCTCTCCCGCGTCCTGCCCTTCTCTCGGTCGTTGATTCGGTACCACAGCCCTGATTGCCCGGTACGTCCTTGCGACGACTTGCTCGTGTCTTCATCTCTCGCCTCTGCTGCTACCGCGCTTCGATTCGCTGCTCTCGCCAAGTTGGGGTTGCTTGGTCCGAAAGATCTACGAAGGCTGCACTGCCCAAGACGGGCTTCTTTGGGTCGGAAGAAGGGCGGCGTGCGTTGAGTGACTCTCGAGTGCGCTATGTGTGTCCTCTGGCCCCGCGAAGGTGGCGCGAATCGAATCATTCGGGACCAAAAGGCTGGAGGATCTGCGGTATCGGGGCTTCGTGCTGAGGCGCGGCACATTTCGATGCTATGCAAGGTGACTGACACAGCCAAAGCAGCTGAGCAGGCGTGCCCGAGGCAGCTTGCATGCGGGCTGAGGCGCTCCTGCGTCCCGACTCCGCAGACATGAAGCGGCCATCGCTCTTCACGGCTCATCCACTGACCGACAATCTCGCCCGCACAGATGAGCGCACTATCAAAGCGTCTGCGAGCGACCCTCGACTCGCGAGCAGCGCGGCAGATGCTGCGCGCGCTCGACCCGGCTCCGCCTGCCTCGACCACCCTGGTCGATTTCTCCTCGAACGACTACATCTCGTTCGGCCAGTCTCCGAAGCTGCGGAAAAAGCTCGCAGACGCTATTGAGGCACCGGCGACGTCGCTGTACGGCCCGCCCTCGTCGCGACTACTTGACGGCAACTCTCCCCTGCATGCCTCGCTCGAGCACCGGCTTGCCGCCTTTTTCCAAGGCCCCTCCGCGCTTTTGTTCAACTCCGGCTTCGACGCGAATGCTGGCTTGTGGGCTTGTCTACCTGGCCCAGACGACTGGATCGTTTACGACGAGCTCGTGCATGCGAGCATTCACGACGGGATGCGCGCGAGTCGGGTGCCGAAGGAGCGGCGACGGGCATTCAAGCACAACAGCCTGAGAGTGCTCGAGACAACTCTGCAGAGCATCATCGAGCAGGATGAAGGCGTCCGTTTGGGCGAGAGGAGCGTATGGGTTGGCGTCGAGACGCTGTACTCGATGGATGGCGACCTTGCGCCGCTACGCGAGATGGCCGAGCTGGTCGAGCGGGTCTTACCGGCGGGCAATGGACATCTGGTCGTCGACGAGGTGCGCGCCCAGACTTCACAAACTGGCAAGTTGCTCACTGTCTCTTCCGCTCACAGGCTCACTCGACGGGCTTGTACGGTCCTTCGGGCCGCGGCCTGACCTGCGCTCTCGGTCTCGCAAACCGTGTCACTGTACGCGTCCATACCTTCGGGAAAGCGATGGCTTGCAGCGGAGGTGCGTGACTACTTGCCTTGCCGCTTCGCGTTGTCGCAGCTGACCCGCTTGGCTACGACAGCCGTGGTGCTCGCGTCGCCGCTCATTCGCGACTACCTCATAAACTACGCTCGACCGCTCATCTATTCGACTGCGATGACGTACATGAGCGCGCTGGCGATTCAAAAGTCGCTCGAGATGCTCGAGGAAGGCGAGAGCGAGCCGGTGCGTTAGTGTCCCTTCGCAACCCATCGGCACCCTGATGCAACGACGTCTGATATTTTTCTCCGCGAGCAGACTGCGGCACACGTCCACTCGCTTGCTTCGCTCCTCATCTCTCGTCTCTCGTCCATCCTGCCGCCCACCTCGTCGGTTTCGCTGCCGCCGCACCTTGTGTCACTCGCACGACAGTCGAGGATGTCGACCGCTCCGCCCTCGACCTCTCCCATCATCCCGCTGCTCACGTCTTCGCCCCGTCCGCTCGCCGGCTTCTTGCGAGAACGAGGCTTCCTCGTGCGACCTATCACCTACCCGACCGTCCCACGCGGCGAGGAGCGCGTGCGCATCTGCCTGCATGCTGGCAACACGCAGGAGGAGGTGGAGGGTCTGTGCGAGGCGGTCAAGGAATGGATCAAGCGGGAAGAGCGCGCCGTGTCGGGGTCATCAGGGCAGAGCCGGGCACCTTTTCCTGCGGAACCCGTGCTTGCAAAGCTCTAGCCGTGTTCGTAGGACAGACAGTCTTGCTGAATGCGATGTTTGCGACGTCGCTCCTCTCTTCCTTCTCGCGGACATGGTTGAAGCGCTACCATAGTGGACAACTCGGGCCAGTGCGTTTCTTGCGTCGTCAAAAAGAGCTCAATTTGCTGGCCAGCATCATCAGAACAAGCGAAGAGCCGGGTGCGTCGTCGCCGTCGCGGGCCAAGGATGCTTTCGCTCATCCATCGCGGGTCCTTCTGCGATGAACGCGAGTGCGCTGCTCGACTCGGCCAAGGACGCGTTCTACGCGCTTGCAGGCTGCTGCCTCAAGACTGGTACGCCCCTCGGCTGCATTGCGGGCTCACCTCGTCGCCCGACACGCTGCACCGCCTCCGCGGCAGGTCCGCACGCTCGTTGGCAGCGCTGACGACGCCGTGCTTGCCCGAAACATGTGCAGATGCTTCCATCAAGCTCAACGGGCGGTCCTTCAAGATCGTCAAGCTCCTCGGCGAGGGCGGGTTCTCCTACGTCCGTCAACCCCCGCCTCCCCTGTCTAGTCTCTGCACGACGCTGACGAGCAGTGCGAACAGGTCTACCTCGCTCAGGACACCGCCTCGGGCCGCCTCTTTGCCCTCAAGAAGATCCGCTGTCCGCTCGGGAGCGACAGCGTCAAGGCCGCGCTGAAGGAGGTCGAGGGTACGTGCATGCTGCCAACCCGAGCGCTCGAGGGAGACTGCTGACGAGCTCGAGCGTCAGCCTACAAGCGCTTCCGCCACCCGAACATCATTCGCTGCCTCGACAGCGTCGTCACCCAGGACCGCGAGAGCGACGGCAAGGTCATCTACGTGCGTCTCTCGCTGCTCTTAGTCGGCTTCCAGGCTGTCCAGAGGTTGATCCGTCACACACAGCTCTTCCTGCCGTACTACAAGAATGGAACGTGCGCCATGCGATTTGTGCACGTGCTCCTCCTCACCGAAGTTGATCTTCCCTTGCCCCCCTTTTCAGCGTGCAGAACGTCATCTCTGCGAATGCTGTCAATGGCTCGCGGTATCCAGAGCAGCAGATGTTTTCCATTTTCCACGGGACGTGCCTTGCCGTCCGCGCGATGCACCTGCACAAGTCGGGCCCGTCCGCCCGTTCCACTTCGCGGCGACCCAAGATGTCTGCTGCGAGCAGCGCGGCTGCAGGAGGGGCATCGTCGTCGTCGTACCCGCCACAGACACGCTCGGGCGGCGAGACGACCGACGACCTCGGCGACGAGTTTCTGGACGACGACGACGAAGACGAAGACGAGCGCGGCGGACTGCGCACGGGCGGCGAGGGGCAGGCGCTCATCGGCGGGATTGAGAGCGCGCGCGCGCAGCTCGAAGAGGAGGAAGGGCCCGGCGCGCCGGGGATCGGCGAGGAGGACGGCGCGACGGTGCTCGGGCGGGTCGGAGACGGGCAACGGCGGACGGGCGGGACACTCGAGGAGGGCGAGACGGTGCAGGGCGGCGACGAGGGCGCGCAGAAGGGCGGCATCACGCCGTGGGCGCACCGGGATATCAAGCCTGTGAGTGTGCTCTTCTGCCTAGGGTTGACAAGACGCTCACGGCGGTTTGCTCTCTTACAGGCAAACATCATGCTCGCAGACGACGGCGCGACGCCAATCTTGATGGACTTTGGCTCGGCACTCCCGGCGCGCATCCCCATCCCCGACCGCCGAGTCGCGCTCCTGCAGCAGGATCTCGCCGCCGAGCACTGCTCGATGCCATTCCGCGCGCCCGAGCTCTTTGACGTGAGTCAAGTGCCCGAGGCCAGCTGAGAAGCGAGCTCCTCTTGCCGGAGGGGTGCTCTGCTTTCGCGACGTTCTGAAACTGACAAACTGGCCGCTCGCGACAGGTCAAGACGGGCATCGAGCTGACTGAAGCGGTCGACATCTGGTCGCTCGGGTGCACGCTGTTTGCGATGGCGTACGGCACGTCGCCGTTCGAGACGTCGCAGCAGTCGGAGCACGGCGGGTCGATCGCCATGGCCGCGCTCGGCGGCAAGTTTTCGTTCCCCGCCGACGGCCAGTACAGCGAGAGCTTGCGCGAGCTCGTGCGGTGCATGCTCCGCGTCAACCCGGACGACCGGCCCGACATCCAGCGGGTGCGCTCGTCTCGCCTCGTCGTGCATCCGAGGGCACCTGGCTGACCGGGTTGCTCGCTCGCAGGTCCTCGAGATGACGGAACAGGCGCTGTCCCGACTGCAGTGATGCTGTAGCTAGGCAACTGTGCTGCATCGTAGGACTCTCGGCACTTTGTCGAGAAACACGAAGAAAGCAAGAGAGACGTCCTTTGCACCCGGGCGAGACTCGACTACCTCCGCGCATACGCCTGCTGCTGCTGCTGCTGCTGCTGCTGCAACATCTGCATCTGGAGCATCTGCTGCTGCATCTGGACCTGCTGCTGTTGCGCGAGCTGCTGGTGCTGGTGCTGCTGCTGCTGCTGCTGCTGCTGTTGCGCGTGCTGCTGCTGGTGTTGCGCCGCCGCGCCCCTCAGCCTCGCCGCGTCGCCCTCGCGGTCGCGCGCGCTCCACACGGCGACGGCCTCGTCGACCCACTCTTTGTCCCAGTTGTCGCTCCTGCGGATCTCGTCGCGCCACCGTGCGCCGAGCACCCGCTCCGTCCCTGCGAGCGCGGCCGCCGCGCCGCGCCCCGACGACGACGCGGCGAGGACGTCGTCGAGGCTGCCGGCCTGGCTCTCGGCCCAGCGCTCGAGGAACGCGACCGGGTCGCGCGCGAGCGCCTGGAGCGCGTGCAGCTGCGCGAGGCGCGCGCGGACGGCGAGCGCGTCGAGCGCGACGCGGTCGTCGAGCGCGGCGCAGTCGGATGCGAGGGTCGACGCGGGCGAGTGCAGAGCGGCGAGTGCGCGGACGGAGCGCTCGTACGCGGGCTGCGCGGGAGAGGGGCAGAAGAGCGCGACGTCGAACGCGTGGTGCGTCGTCGTCGTCGCGGCGGGGCCCGAGGCCGGCGAGAGCGGGATCGAGAGCGTAAACGTGCGCGGGGGCGCGGGCTGCAGGACCCGGTTGAGGTACTCGGGGATGTGGTGGAACTGGACGTGCGGCACGCCGCCAAAGAACTGCGGGGGGTGGGGATTCGTGTGAGTGCGAGTCCTCAGAGGAAGCACGCGAGGGAGCGACGCACCTTGCGGATGCGGTCGTCCGTCTTGATCCCGCTCTTGACGTGCGCCTGCCCCTGCTGCCCCGCCGCGGCCGCGGCCGCGGCGCCGGCGCCTGTGCCGTCCTGGGGCGCAGCCTCGACGACGAGCGCGCGGCTCTTGGCGTAGGCCCACAGGGCCTCGAGGACGCCCGTGCGGTCGGCCTCGGCGCACTCGAGCGCGGACGCGAGCTCGGCGGGGAGCGCGTAGCGGTCGCCGGCCGGGTGCGCGAGGTAGCACGACACCTTGAGCGTGAGCGAGAGCGAGTCGGGCTTGTGGTCTGGGTCCGTTTCTCCGCCCGAGCCCGACGCGGCGGCCGGGACCGAGAGCGGGTGCGAGGTCGTGAGGGCGGCGGGGAGGGTGGCGCCCGGCTGGAGGGCGGTGGGCGCGGGGCGGACCCACTCGAGGGGCTGGGCGGCGGCCGGGTTAGTGCGCGGGTCGCGCGCGGGCGTCTCGACGACGACGCGGTGGAGGAACGAGGTGAACGGGGTCGACGCGGGCGGGTAGCGCGCGGCCTCGTCGAGGACCTCGCCACTGAGGCGCACGTCGACGCGCGGGACCTTGACCGCCGTCTCGGCGGTGCCTTGTTTGGGGACGGCGGCGGGGTCGCCCTCGGCCTTGAGGTCGTCCGAGTCGAGCTGCCAGGGCTGGTCCTTGACGGTAGTGGTGACGTGGATGCGCAGGGTGCGCTGGACCTGCGGGGGGCAAGGTGTGAGTTGACGCGGGCAAGTTGACCCCAGAGAGAAGGGGACGCACGGGTTGGCCGCGGGGCGCGCCGCCGGGTGCGGGCTGTGCGCGGTCGTGGGCGTCGACGGCCTTGCGTGCTACGGTCCAGTCGACCTTGCGCTCGATGTCCTGGAGGCTGCGGTAGGCGGCTGCGAGGGCGTCGAGCGAGTCGAGCGAGCTGGCGAGGGCGCGGTCGGTCGCGGCAGGGGCGGGGGCGTTGTCGGGGTTCGGGGGCAGGACGGGGCGGAACGAGGCGGGGAGGGAGCGGTCGGTGGGCTTTCTGCGCTTGGCTGCGCGGTGGTGGTCGTCGTGGTCGGCGAGGTCGCGGGTGCGGGCCGTGACGCCCTGCTGCTGCTGCGGTTGCTGCTGCTGCTGTGGCTGCTGCTGGCGCTGGTGGTGGAGCTGGGCGTAGAGCTGGGCTTGCTGGTGGTGGTGGGGCGTGGGCTGCGGGTACGCCATGGCGCGATGAGGCGGAGGGGACGCGTTGAGGGTGCGAGGCGAGGCGAGAGCAGCGGGTGGGCGTCGAGGATGCGCAGTGTGCGTGACTGTCGCTCGCCTGCACTCGCTCGGGCTCTTCCGAGGTGCGCACACTCGAGTCGACTACAACCCCGCGACGGTCCGACGAGGCGAGCGTCCACCCGCTCCCTCGCGCTCTTCCCGTGCAGACGAGTGCCGAGCATCCGCGAGACTGCGCGCACTCGGGCACAGCACACCCGCCCCTGCCCACCGCACCCTTGACCCGCTCCCCGCCTCCCCCTCGTCGTCCCCCCTCTTGCCCCCGTCATCTCGCTCACTCTCCACTCCGCCCCTCGACTCGACGCGAGACCCGCCCAACGAGAGAGGACCGACGGCAATGGCCGACCCGCAGGCGGCCCCCTCGTTCCTCCGCGCAATCGCACAGCGCGCAGGCCACCTCGTCCTCGCCCCGCCCCGACTCGCCCTCGACGCCCTCACCCGCGCCCTCCCAGACGCCCTCAGGCCCGCCTCTCTCGCCACTGCACCCGGGGCAGCGGGCGGGGGGACTCTGGCGGGGAACAACTTGGGCGACCCCGCGCCGGCTTCTGCTTCTTCTGCTTCCGCTTCCGCGTCCACGACGACTGCCGCCTCGCCCGGCATGGCCCTGCCCTCGCCCGTGACCTACCTCACGTCGCCCTACCTCTTCACCTCGCTCGCCCTCGCCTTCTTCCTCCACCGCATCCACCACCTCGTGCCCCCGCGCACCTCGCTCGTCGCCCACTCGACCCTCGCCCACCCGCGCGTAATGCGCCCCGCCGTACAGGTCGGCCTCCGCCTCCCGGGCCTCCTCCTCATGCTCCGCACCGCACTCGCCCTCGCCTGCGCCCTCGCCCTCCACGCCGGCCACCCGCTCGACTGGCTCTCGCGCGCCCACTCGCCCGCGCCCGACGCGCGCACCGTCGCCGCCACCCTCGCCCGCACCGCGTGCACCCTCGTCACCTGGGCCACCGCCTGGGCCGGCCGCGGCGCCCTCGGCCGCGTCCTCGCCGCCGCCTCGCCCGCCGACGTCGTCGCCGCGCTCGACCACCACGCCCTCCTGTGGGCCACCTACGTCGCCGCGAGCGTCGGCCTCACCTGCGAGACGTTCGTACGCGCCCTCTCGGACGACCTCCCCAACGTCCAGCACTTCAACCTCCTCTCGTTCTCGTTTCTCCTCCACGTCCACTCGGCGCCTCTCCGCGGTCGCTCTACCAGCGGCGGCGGCGGCCCGGACCCGTCCCAGCATTCCGAACACCCGGGGTCGCCCAACCTCTACACGTTCCTCCTCCTCACCCTCCTCGAGCTCCTCGCGCTCCAGCTCTCCTACTGCCTCCACCATCTCTCGACGCCCTCCTCGCCGGCCCGGCGCGCGCCCGCGCACCGCTCGGTCCGCAAGTACCGCCTCCCGATCACCGCCTTCTTCTCGCTCCTCCAGCAGGCCTGCGCCATCCGCTCGTGGCTCCGCGTCTGGGGCTACCTCGGCTCGGGCTCGGGCTCGGGGGGCGCCCACGCGCGCGCGACCGAAGCCGAAGAGTTTGGCACCGTGTGGCTCAACAAGATCCCCGAGATCTTGTTCGAAGGCGTCGTCGGCGCCAGTGTCGGGCTCAAGGCGCTCGCGGCCCTCATCCGCGGCGAAGAGGTGCGCTAGAAGCTCTCGAAAGGTCGCGTGGAGGGCGGCGGAGAAACGAGCACTGACCCTGCCGTCGCCTCCGCAGCTGTCGTTCGAAAACATCGTCGGACACCCGGCCATGTCGCCGACGAGCGAGGAAGACTATCCCGTCGCGCTCGTCAAGTGCGTCTCCGTTGCATCTGCCTCTGCCTCGTTCGAGGGACTGACTCCCCCTCCTTGAACAACCGCGCAGGTACTGCACGCACCTCCTCTCGACGACGCGCCTCTCGGGCCTCGCGTACGAGCTGCACCCGCTCGACCTCCTCCCGCTCTCGATCGCGCTCCCGCTCGAAGACTGGGGGCTCGTCGACCCCCCGCCGTGCGACGACGACCGCTGCCCCGTCCACGGCGACGAGGTGCGCGCCGCGCGCCGCCGCGCGGCGGCAGACGAGCGCCCGGAGAGGGGCGTCACGTTGAGGAGGAACGGCGACGTCGTCTTTGACGAGCACGACGCCGCGGGCGCACTCGTCGGCGTCGCGGGCGGGCTCCGCAGGCGCAAGAATGGCCAGTGGGCTGGTGGGGAGCACCAAGACGACGAGGAGCCCATCCTCGAGGGCTTTGCCAACGAGATCCGCCGCATCACCGTCGAGCCGCACCACGGCGCGTCCGACGTCACCACTGGCAGCACGCCCTTCGCCCCGGCCCCGCGCGCGTCGTCGAGCTCGCTCGCGCACATCGAGGGCGAGCGCAAGTCGCACCTGTGGGTCCTCGTGCGCGTCTGCGCGCGCATCGCCCTCTACCTCGCGTGGCGCGCGGCGCGGGGCGTCAGGCGCGCGGGGAGGGCGGCGGCGGCGAGGGGCTTGGGGTGGGGCAGGGACGAGTGGGAGATGGAGAGGGGGTGGAGGGCGGTCGAGGGGGAGCGGGGTAGGGACGAGATGCGCGAGGAGAGGGAGGAGGAGGAGGAGGAGGAGGATGGAGAGTGGAGGCCTGAGCGGGAGCAGGACGAGGAGGGCAGCGACTGGAGCTCTGAGGAAGAGAAGGACGGGCAGGAGGACTGGCGGGAAGAGGGCGAGTTTGGGCGCGCGGGCTCGCTCACGCCCGACGACTCGGACCTCGCCAACCCGCTCGCACTCTTCTCTGATCTCTCTACGCCCTCGTCCGCGACGACTGCGACGCCGGCGGAGCTCGCGCCGTACCTCCTCGCGCACCACCTCGCCGCATCCGACGCCCCGCCGCTCACGCGCAGGCGGTACCGCGCGCTGCTCCCGCCCTCTGCGCCGTCGAGCGGCCCGCTCTCGCGCGCCTCGACGCCCGCAGCGCCAACCTGCCGCCGCAGCGGGACGCCCTCTTCATCGTCGCTCGCCCCGCCCGCCGCCGGCACCGCCGCCGCCTCGCCAGCGCTCGCCCTCTCGCGCGCCATCTCGTCCCGCCGCGCCGACGTCCTCGCGTCCCTCGCGGCGGACGACCCCGACGCGGCGCGTCAGGAGCTCGAGCACCGGCGCGAGCGGTGGCGCGACGAGCGCGCGAGGTTCTGCGTCGTGTGCACCGTCAACGAGCGCAGCGTAGTCCTGTGGCCGTGCCGTGCGTCCCCCTGCGTTCCTCTTGCTCAATCTCCTCAATGTGTCGATCGTACTGACCCGCGCGCTGGATCCGCAGGCTGTCTCTGCCTGTGCGAAGACTGCCGCGCCTCGCTCGCCGACCGCACGACGACCGCGGGCTCGGCCGCTGCGGCCGCGCTCGACGGCGGCGGCGGCGGCGGAGGCGGAGGGAGCCTGTGCCCGACGTGCCGCAGCCCCGTGCAGGCGTTCTCGCGCATCTGGACGCCGTAGACAGTCGCCGTGGGTCGTACCTGTGAGAGCTTGCAGTACCTCTGTTCCCCGTTGTCCTCCGCCTTGCGTCCCTCTCTCTGTAGCACTCTATCTCGCAATCTCGCATTTTGCAGACGTTCCTTTGCTCTGTACTTGCGAGGAAGGGTGATTTCGCCTGCGACGCGTCGATCACGGTCTCTCGCTCGACAACCTCGCCGTCGCTCCCCTCGCCGAGCTGCTTGCGACCCAGACGCAACCGATGGCGCCCAGCCCGCGCGAGGCCGTCTCGGTCGACGACGTGCACTTTGACCCGTCGAAGCTCGAGGCGAGCGCCCAGGCCGAGCGGGGCGAGCTCTTCCTCCTCAACTGGCTCAGCGCGTGCGAGCGCGCCGTGCACGAACTGCCGCAGGTGAGTCTGCTGCGACTGGGCTCGGACTGGCTCGGGACGAGGAGGCGGTAGGACGAGGAGCGACGAGGTGGGGGAGCCGCAACAAGGCGCGACGGCGGCTCTGACGGGGCTGGGTGGACTGCGGGAGAGCTTGTGGGAGCTACACAGACACGCTGGATGGATTACTAAGGAGCCAGCTGCTGCCCTCGCTGCTGTGGACGACTCTCGTCGACTCGCTCACTGACGCTGCCTCTCTCGTGCGCAGGACGTGATCCAGGCCGAGCAGCCGCACCTTACCAAAGCGCTCCTCTCCCTCGTCACCCCGCCCGCACCCATCTCGACCGTCCCGACCGTCAAGCCCGGCCGCCCCGCCCGCGCCCTCATCGCGCGCATCCTCGTCGCCCTCCTCGCCCGCGGCGACTCCAAGGCCCTCTTTGACCTCGCACAGACGCTCCTCCGCAGCGCGAATGGCATAGAGGGGAAGGGCGCGCCGGAGAGGGAGAAGGAGTGGCGCATTGCCGCTGCCTATGTCCTCGGAGAGGTCTATGCCGTCTACGGCAGCCAGGTGCGCTTCTTTTGCGGCCGTGCGGTGTTCGTATTGTCCTCCTGACATCGCCGCTACCCAAGGTCATGAGCCTGTTCATCGAGATCGTCCAGACGATGACCCGCATCTTCCGCACGACCTCTTTCGTACGCCCTTTCTCCCGGCGTGCTCTGTCCTGACCTCTTTACTTACTGGATGTACCCCACAGCCCGTCATCCTCCGCCATGCCGCGCTCGTCTGCCTCCGCAAGGTCATCGTCGTCGTTGCCAAGTCCATGTCGGATCATACGACAAAGGAGACGATGAGGGCGCTCAGGGCGGGACTCACCGAAAAGGCCGGCGCAGTCGTACGAGGCAGTGCGGATGTGCGTGCTGTTCCCGTACAACCCCGTGTCAAGAGTGCTGACCGCGCCTGGACCCGCAGTGCCTGCTCGCGCTCTCTGCCGCGACCGGGACATACGCTACGCTCGCCGACATCAACGAGGTCATCGCGCCTGCATTCCGCGCCATCGAGACTGCCGATTTTGTCACCCGACGATCCCTGTCCCGCCTGATCGCCGGCCTCCTCGCAGCGACGCAGGAGGAAGGCTCCGCCGCACCGCCTCCACCGCAGCCCAGGAAGAAGGCTGCCGCGGGCAAGGACGGCGAAGCGAACGACGACGACGACGACGGCTACCCCGAGATTGGCGCGCCGTCCACCTCGGACGCTGCGGCCAAGACGCTCCTCTCGCCGCTCGAGATGCTCGCCCAGCTCTCGGGCCCGTACAACCGCTCTTCGTCCTCGCGCCGCCTGCGCAACGCCCTCATCGACGTCTATGCCGAGCTCTTTAAGACCCTCGGCTCGTCGTGGGTCGAGCACTACTACGCCGATCTCGTCAAACATGTCATCGACGAGCTCGGGTGCGGCGCAGCGGCGGGACTTGGCTGGATCGGCTGGAGTGCGCGCGCAGCCGAGCGCATCGACCCGGCCAAGGCGCGGTACGAGGCGCTGGCCGCCCGCAAGGCCGTCGGGATCCTTCTCGCCGACGTCGTCAGCGCGCAGCTCCTGAGCGAGGCCGGGCAGATTGCCGCGCTGCGCGAGGTCGGCACGCTCTACCTCAAGAAGTGGCCGTCGCTCATGCCGAATCAGCCGGGGCCGACCAAGCAAGCGCTCCTGCTCGCCCTCGAGGAGACGACGAGCCTCCTGCGCAGCCTCGGTTGCGCGCCGCCCGCCGTGCAGGAGGTCCTGTACGACCCGCTGGTCCGACTCGTCTCCCATCCGAGCCATTCCGTCCAGGTGACGGCGGCTTGGGCGCTGCGCACCTTCTGCAACGCGGCGCCGAACCGCCTCTCGTCGACAATCGTCCATCTCACCGACCTGCTCAACAAGGACCTGTCGCTCATCTCGTCTGGCGGTCCGTCGAACTCGGCGAGCGTGCATCGCCGCGCGATCGGCTACGCGCACGCCCTCGCCGCACTCATCAACCTCATCCCGCACAAGCCGCTCTACGTCTCGTTCGACCTCTCTAGCAAGTGCATGTCGCTTGCGATCCAGCTTCTCAAGCAGTCGGGCAATCACGAGCTGCACATCTCGGGCGTCGAGATCCAGGTCGCTTGGATCCTTGTCGGCGCGCTCATGTCGCTCGGCCCGACCTTCGTGCGCTTGCACCTCCCGCAGCTCCTCCTCTTATGGCGCAACGCGCTACCGAAGCCTACGAGCAAGGAGTCGAGTGCGGCACAGGTTCGCGGCGACAACGAGTGGGCCTTCCTCCTCCACATCCGCGAGTGCACGCTCGGCGCCATCCTCAGCTTCCTGCGGCACAACGGCCCTTCCGCGGTTGACTCGGCGACACTCGTCAACGACGACATCGCGCGCCGACTCGTGCAGCTCCTCTCCAACGGCCTCGCCTTTTCTGCCTCGTTCGCAACGTCGCACCCGAACCTCGCGAGCGAGCAGGCGCCCTCGACCTCGTCGCGACTCCAGCTCGTCGACCGGGACCTCATGTTCCGCCGACGGCTGCTGCAGTGCTTTGCCGCGTTCGGCCAGTCGGCGGCAACGCAGCAGTACCAGATCCCGCTCCTGCAGCAGGTCGTCGCCGTCTTTTCCGACTGCGAAAAGTACTTTGGCGAGTCGGCGCTCCAGGCCGCCGCGAGCTCGGGCACGTTCACGTCTATCTGGGACGAGACGGACGGGTTTGGCTACGGCGTGACGAGCCTCGTGCGCGAGGGCCGCAACGACATCGCCGGCGGGGCGGACCTGGCGGCAGGAACGGGCGCATCGTCGGGCAACAAGCTCGCCAAGCTGAACCGCGATCGCGCCGAAGCGAAGATCGAGAAGCAGTTGCATCGAGCCGTCCTCGGCGCAGCGGAGCACGACCCGCTCGTCTTGTGGTCGCGCGTCGCGGGCGAGGCTGCCGCGTTCGACCCGGTACCCCAGGCGCCGCCACCTGCCGTCGGCCTCGTCGACGCCTCTCTCCAGATTTTCTCGCTCTACTTTACGCTGCAGGAGCCCGCGAACCAGAGCGCGCTCCTGACCATCCTCGGCAACAACCTCCGCTCGTTCCGCCTTGAGAAGAACCCGGGTCGCCGGCAGGCGATCCTCGCCAACGCCATCACGGCCATTCTCGGCGCACTGCGCCTCGCCCGCCGCGCCATCGACCCGATCCAGGTCGCCAAGCCGATGCGTGAGCTCATTCGCGAGGCGCTGCTGCATCCGGACGCGTCGCTGCGCCAGGCTGCCGCCGAGTCGCTCGGGCGCCTGTCGAGCCTCGGAGGGACGTCCTTCATGGCCGGTCAGATCCAGTTCTGCGTCAATCAGGTCGTGAGCAATACCGACCCGGACAACCGTGCCGGTTGCGCGTCCGCCTTCAGCGAGATCTACTCGCACGTCGGCAGTCTCGCCGCTGCGCCCGTCCTCAAGACCGTCGTGGACGTCCTCCTCTCGCTCTCGGCAGACCCGCACCCGCTCGTCCACTTCCACGCCCTCCAATCGCTCTCGAACGTGATCGACGCCGCCTCGCTGTCGTACGCGCCCTTCACCAACATGACCCTCGGCGTCCTGTGCAAGCTGTACATGCAGGACACGCACGAGCCCGAGGGTGGTACGCCCGGATCTGTCAACCTGCGCGGCGACCTGCCGGCCTACCAAGCCATGTGCCGCGTCACCGACGCGCTCATCGGTGTCCTCGGGCCCGAACTGCAGGATTCAGAGCGTGTCCGCCAGCTCGTCCTCATCTTGCTCAAGGAGTTCACGCTCGAGCGGGACGACGGCATCTCGGTGGAGGCGATCCGCGCGACGCAGCATTTCCTGATCTTTGCGCCCGACGCCCTCGACCATGCAACGCTCGTCGCCAACCTGCGTGCGCAGCTGTCGTCGTCCAAGCAGCCGCTAAAGGTCGCCGCCGTTAACAGCGTGTACCAGCTCGTTCAGCGCGATGCGGCGCTCATGTCGAAGCTGGGCGGCGACGGTCTCGTGCGCGAGCTCTTCGCGCTCCTCGACGACGACACGACCATCGAAGGCGTGCGCGACGCCATCATGTCGTGGCTGCGCCAGACGGCCGATGCCAACCCGTCCGGCTGGATCGACCTGTGCCAGCGCATCATGTCGCGCTCGGCGAGCGCAGGCGCCGTCAAGAAGGCCGACGCGCAACTCGCGCCGGGCGAGGTCGCGGATGAGGAGGCGCAAGGGCTCGGCGTCGACTCGGAGAACGGCGCTCGACCTGGTGCACCTACGGCGCGCGCGTCGTCCCGCTGGCGGACGCAGCTCTTTGCCCTGCAGTGCCTTCACGAGGTCTTTGTCACGGTGCTCAAGAGCGGCCGGAGGGAGCACTTTGACGTCGCGCGGGCGCGGGCGCTGCGGGCGAGCAGGCGCGGCCTGCTCATCACGCGAGTGGCCGACCTCATCAAGATGGCTTTCACCGCGTCGACAGCGCAGGTGATGGAAATCCGGCTCGAGGGTCTCGTCGTGCTAAAGGATGTCATCGACGTGCGCTAGCTTCCTCGTCCAGCTCATGTCCACCACACGCTGAGCTTCCGTCCTGCTCCTGCAGAACTTCGGTGCCTCGCAAGACGTCGACTTTGAGGACGCACTCCTCCTCGAGCAGTTCCAGGCACCAATCGCTGCGGCGCTCACGCCCGCTTTTGCAGCCGACTCGTACCCTGAGGTCCTCGCCTCGGCCATCCAGGTCTGCGCCGTCTTTGTCGGCTCGGGCGTCGTCAAGGAGATCGACAAGATGGGACGTATCCTCAAGCTGCTCACGACTGCGCTCGAGAGTTGCAAGCGTCCGTCCGACTCGCTTCCTACCAGCGAGTCCGGTGAACTCACCTCTCGCTTGTCCGCAGAACCCGACATGCGCTCGCTTGGCGACGTCCAGGACCTGAGCTCGACTGCCGCCGTCATGCTCAAAACATCCATCTTTGCTGCGTGGGCGCAGTTCCAGTCGGCGAGCGTTCGTCAGCCGTACCTCGCCGACGTGATCCGGCCGCATTTGCCGATCCTCTGTCCGTTCTGGCTCTCCTCGCTGCGCGAGTATGCCCGTGTGCACACCGACTCCGAGGGCGCGTCGACCGAGTCGAGCGCAGGAGGAGCTGTCTTCGACTCGATCTACTCGGGTTTGTCGCGCGAGACGGTCCTTCCGGTGAATTGCCTTCTCGCATTCCCGCCACGCTTCGTTGCCAGCATACTGATCGAGTCGATTGCGCAGTTCTACGAGCGTGCCTGGCCGCAAATGCTCCACGCTGTCGCAACCTTGATCCGCTCGTCCAACCCGCACATGCTCCGCGCTGTGGACGGCCTCGACCCGATGGACGAGAACGCCATCCTGCCCTCTCCGCACCGCCATGATCCCGCCGTCTACTTCTGGACGCTCTTCGGCCTGTCTTTCGAGGCTCTCTGCGCTTCGTCCTCGGCTGACACGGCATCGACGTCGGCTGTGCAGGCGATCGCGCTCGAAGCGCTCGTCGCCCTGACGCGGCCCGATGTTTCCGGCGCTGTCTTAAAAGACGACACGCTCTTTGACGAGGTCTGCAATCTGTGCTGCCGCCTTGCGATCACCGAGGGCCCCGAAATCAAGGCGCGCGTGCTCGAGATTGCGGTCGGGCTCACGCAGGTCTTTGTGGCCGACTTGCCTTCGTCGGGCTCGTCAGTCAACGGCGCGGCGTCGGTCGACGATGCAGCTGCCCGCCGCGACCGCCGGCTTATGCTCTGCTTGCGGATCGGCACAACCGTCTTGCGCGAGTCGAACCCGGCCAGCAGCTCTGGTGCCAAGCGTGAGTCTTTGCATCGTACCGCCGTGTCGGATCATTTCCTCACTGGATTTGACTTACAGCAACGGCAGCCACGCTCGCGATGCACGCCCAGCATCTCCGCACCGTCTTCGCGCTCTACGCCGATCTCGCCGACCTTCTGCCTCAGCCCTTGCGCGAAGAGCTCTACGCGATCGCCCTCCACTCCTACTCCCGTATGCGACATCCCGCGCCGTGTTCCTGACGGTACATGCTGACTCGCGCGACGTTGCAGTGCTCCTTGCAGACGAAAAGGCTGAAGTCGACCTCGCTTCGCCAACGCTCCCGGTTCTCAAGCTGCTGTGCGATCGCGGCTTGACGTCCAAGGACAGAACTGCGCCCTCGACATTGCCGAAAGCGCTCAACGGACTTCTCAGTGCCTGCTTGCTGAACGTCGACTCCGTCCGGTGCGCTTGTTTGGCGGCTCAGTCGAGCTCATCGTCGCTGATCCTCGTCAATCCCTGCAGCGGGCGGAACTCGACTTCGGCTTTGCTCAAGACGAGAAGCAACCTCCTCGCCGCTGTACTCATCCTCACTTCGCTCCCCGCGGGCGTGCAGATCGGCCGCGAGGTGGTCGAGCACGCTTGCTTCCTCATCTGCGAAACTGCGATGGATGGCGAAGGCGAGGTGCGTTTGCGGGAACGCACGACATTGCGAGCAACCGGCTAACTTGCACGTTCGGCAGGCTGCTGGTGCGGCGCTTAACTGCCTCACCTCGCTCCTGATCGCCTCGTCGCGCTCGCCATCGGCGGTCCTTGCGTTCTGCGTCAGTCAGCTCGCCTCCGGCGTAATCGAGCTCCTCGCACACTCCGTCAAGCAGAACTACGCTGTGAACGACTCACGGCTGAAGGCAATCGATGAGGCGGTCAAGGCGTTCATCGCCGTTCTGACAAGCACAGCGGCCGAGTGGAGTGCGTCCAAACGTTCCGAACCACTTGCACGTGCACGACTGACTTGCACATGCACCGACTGCAGAGACGCAAGCCCTCTCTATCGTTCTGCCGACGCTCATTCTCGCCCTCTCGCCGCGTCACCCTTCGCCCGCGATTCACACCCTCGCGCTCAATCACCTTCTCTCGCTTGCGACGTCGCAGCCGGCGCACTTCAAAGAGGTGACGGCGGCACTGCCGGAAGACAAGCGCAGGCTGCTCGAGGAGAGCATCCGCGCGGCGGTTGGGGGCGGACGAGGAAGTGGGGCGGCAGCGAAGGGCGCGGAAGAGGCGCCTCGTATCGAACTCAAGATGTTTGGCTAGACGCAGGATGTTCTATCAGGTCGCTGGACGATTCCACTGCAGTGTAGATACCCGAATCCGACATCGCTTCTGTCCGAGGCTGCATTCGCGAGGGAAGCTCCGATCCGCGTCTGCTCCCTCTTCTCTCGCTCTTTCGGCGCGCAGCTAGGTCCTGTCACCGATAAGCAGAGAACGCCTGCCTGCAGGCCCTCGCAGCGGCTTCGGCAGCGCTCTGTGACATCCCCAACTTTCCCCTCCTTCGCCGGTTCGGACTTGCTTGATCTCGACGATCATCGCCGCTGCGAGCGACAGAGTCGGGCAGGATGCTTGCACGGCATCTCCGCACGCATCTGATTGTCGCTCCGTCGACTTCGGTGGGCAAGAGCATCTTTAGCACGGGGCTCGTCCGGGCGTCGCTCGCGCTCGGCGAGCAAGTCGCTTACCTCAAGCCCGTGGGGACTGGCAGCGGCGACGGCGACGACGAGCTGTGGGTCATGCTCCCTCTCAAGCTGGCAGAGCCGGCACGTCAGCTGACCGTTCCCGCGACTCGTCGACTTCGCCCTCGGACAACAGCCATCTCCAGCGCTTCGCCCCAAAGGCCAAGACCGCCTGCCTCTTCCACTTCGACGAGCCCGTCTCGCCCCACCTCGCTATCGAACGCGCCGCGTCCGGACTCTCCCAGGTCGCGACCAAGGCCCCCACCGATGCCGAATTCGCCGCTGCTGTGGGACGCTTCGCGCATTCCTACTCGCAAGACGTTGCGGGCAAGCGTAGCAGTCTGTACATCGAGTCTGCCGGCGGTGCGTGTACTTCCCGCGCACAACAGACTCACTCGCTAACCCGCTTCTTTCGGTGCAGGCGTGCATTCCCCTACCCTGTCGGGCACTTCGCAGCTCGACGCATTCCGTCCTCTCCTTCCACCGACGCTCTTGATCGCCTCGGCTGCGCTCGGCGGTATCTCGACAACCATCTCGGCCTACGAGTCGCTCCTCCTGCGCGGCTACGATGTTGACGCCGTCCTCGTCTTCCGCGAGGAGTACTACGCCAACTACGCCTACTTTGAGAAGTGGTTCGCCGAGCGTGGCATCCGCGTCGGTGTCGTCGATGCGCCGCCGGAGCAGCTGCCGTCTCCCGAAGCCGACGCAGCCAGCCTCGAGAAATACTACTCGCAGCTCGAGGGTGCACCGCTCCAGCGTGTCGTGCAGGGCTTGCAGCAGATTCACATCGATCGCATGTCGAACCTCGCGACGGCTCCGCGGCGGACGCTCGACTCGGTCTGGTGGCCGTTCGTCCAGCACGGCCTCGTGCAGAAGGAGCAGGATGTCATGGTTATCGACTCGGCATACGGCGACCACTTCAGCGTTTTCGCCACGAGTGCACCGCCTGTCGAGCCCGCGACACCTTCGGTCGAGCCCGCCGCCTCACCCGTCCTTCCGCCATCCGTCCAGGCAGCGCCCAATCCTCCCGTGACATCTGCCGACCCGACTCCTCCCGCTCAGCCTGCCGCGCCGTCTCTCCTCTCGCCCGTTTTCGACGGCTCTGCCTCATGGTGGACACAATGCCTCGGGCACGCCAACCCCGAACTTACGCTCGCTGCCGCACACGCCGCCGGGCGGTTTGGGCATGTCATGTTTCCGACTGCGACCAATCTGCCAGCGCTCACCCTCGCCGAGCGCCTCCTCTCGAGTGTCGGCGCCGGATGGGCGAGCCGCGTCTTTTACTCGGACGACGGCAGCACGGGCATGGAGGTTGCGCTGAAGATGGCGCTGCGGGCGTACGCCGACCGCGCAGAGCTCTCGCCCGCCGAGGGACGCAAGCTTGCTGTGCTCGGGCTCAAGGGGAGCTACCACGGCGACACGATCGGCGCGATGGACGCGTGCGAGGGCGGCGTCTACAGCGAGCGCGTCGAGTGGTACGAGGGACGCGGGTACTGGTTCGCTGCACCCGAGGTGCGCATCGAGAACGGCGAGGTCGTCGTGCGCGGCAAGGGCGGACGCGAGAGCAAGTACGCCAGCCTGACGGATCTGTACGACGTCGACCGCCGAGTTGCGGACGATGCGCTTGCGCAGACGTACCGCGACGAGATCGAGCAAGAGCTCGAGACGCGACTGAGCAAGGGCGACAACATCCGCTTCGGCGCTCTCGTTCTCGAGCCGGTCGTCATGGGTGCTGGCGGCATGATCTTCGTCGACCCGCTGTTCCAGCGCGTTCTCGTCGACACCGTCCGCTCGAATCGCCGACTCTTCCCCGCGGTTAGCGACACGGCGCAGTCCCCTCTCGACGGCACACCAGTTTGGCAGGGCCTGCCCGTCGTGTTCGACGAGGTCTTCGTCGGCCTGCAACGTCTGGGCCGCACCACCGCCTCTACGTTCCTCGGCAACGCGCTCAAGCCCGACATTGCCTGCTACGCCAAGATCTTGACTGGCGGACTCGTTCCCATGGCTGTCACGCTCGCCAGCGACGCCATCTTCCGAACGTTCTGGAGCGACAAGAAGGTCGACGCGCTGCTGCACGGCCACTCGTACACTGCGCACGCGGTCGGCTGCGGCATCGCCAACAAGACGCTCGAGATCATCTCGCGCATGGACGAGAAGGGTGTATGGGACCAGGCGAAGGGCGAGTGGACCCCGCCCGCGTCTACCGTGACGGCTTCGTGCCCGGCCGCCGAGCCGGTCTGGTCCCTCTGGTCCGCCGACTTTGTCCAGTCCGTCTCGTCCCACCCGGCCGTCGAAGGTGTCATGGCGCTCGGCTCGGTACTCGCCATCCACCTCCGCGCGAACGACGGGTCTGGCTATCAATCGACAGCGTCGGAGTCCGTACTGCGCCATCTGCGCTTCGGCGCGCCCCACGACACCGCCGTCGGGCCCAGCGGTGCCGCCTTCAACATCCACGCACGCCCCCTCGGCAACGTCATTTACTTCATGAGCAGCCTCAACTCCGAGGCGGAGACACTTCGCGCGGTCGAGGCCAGCGTGCAGGCCGCGCTGGATGACAAGGTTGTGTAGCGAGATCTCCATGTCGATATAGATTTATGCTGTATTGTCTAGACTGCCCCACTTGATGGGCCTTCTACAATTTTGCCCGCGACTCGGTCTGCTCCCGCTCGACCCATGCCCGAACCCCTTCGCACAAACCCTCGACCTCCTCCTTCGTGTTTCCGGCATGCAGGCAAACGCGCACGCGCTCCTCGCCGCGCGGGACTGTCGGATAGGTGATTGGCCGGACAAGGTAACCTCTTTCTCGCAAAAAGGTGGCGAGCGGACGGGGCGAAGGCGTGAGGAGCGGGACTATGGGCGAGGTAGGTGGCAGCGTCGTGGAGTTGCTCGACATTCGTGCGAGACAGGCAAGGTGTGGGGGCAGCGAAATTGACGAGGTGGGCGGCAGGATGGACGAGAGACGAGAGATGAGGAGCGAAGCAAGCGAGTGGACGTGCGCCGCAGGCTGCTCGCGGGAAAAAGACCGAGTATGTTGAATCAGCGATGCCGCTCGTTGTGTTTCGCTGTACGAAGGAATGTGAGGGCGGCTCCACGCACCGGCTCGCTCTCGCCTTCCTCGAGCATCTCGAGCGACTTTTGAATCGCCAGCGCGCTCATGTACGTCATCGCAGTCGAGTATATGAGCGGTCGAGCGTAGTTTATGAGGTAGTCGCGGATGAGCGGCGAGGCGAGCACCACGGCTGTTGAGCCAAGCGGGTCAGCTGCGTTCCTCAGCGGCGAGACAGGCAGTCACGCACCTCCGCTGCAAGCCATCGCTTTCCCGAAGGTATGTACGCGTGCAGTGACACGATCTGCGAGCCCGAGAGCGCAGGTCAGGCCGCGGCCCGAAGCACCGTACAAGCCCGTCGAGTGAGCCTGTGAGCGGAAGACTGTGAGCGGTCGCCGAGCCATGTAGGCGAGGCCGAGAGCGCACCTCGTCCACGATAAGGTGCCCGGTACCCGCCGGCAAGACGCGTTCAACCAGCTCAACCATCTCCCGTAGCGGCGCAAGGTCTCCGTCCATCGAGTACAGCGTCTCGACGCCGATCCACACGCTCTTCTCGCCGACTCGGACGCCTTCGTCCTGTTCAATGATGCTCTGCAGCGCTGATTCGAGCGCATCCAGGCTATTGTGCTTGAAAGCCCGTCGCCGTTCCTTTGGCACTCGGCTGGCGCGCATCCCGTCGTGAATGCTCGCATGCACGAGCTCGTCGTAAACGATCCAGTCGTCTGGGCCAGGAAGGCACGCCCACAAGCCAGCGTTGGCGTCGAAGCCCGAGTTGAACAGAAGTGCGGAGGGGCCGTGGAAAAAGGCGGCGAGCCGGTGCTCGAGCGAGGCGTGCAGGGGAGAGTTGCCGTCGAGTAGACGCGACGAGGGCGGGCCGTACAGCGGCGTTGTCGGCGCGCCGATCTCGTCTGCGAGCTTCCTTCGCAGCTTTGGAGACTGGCCGAACGAGATGTAGTCGTTCGAGGAGAAATCGACCAGGGCGGTCGAGGCAGGCGGCGCCGGGTCGAGCGCGCGCAGCATCTGCCGCGCTGCTCGCGAGTCGAGGGTCGCTCGCAGTCGCTGAGCGAGTGCGCTCATCTGCGCGAGCGAAAGATGTCGGTCAGTGAACGAGCCATTAAGAGCGATTGCTGCTTGATCCCGGCGAACTCGGGACGCAGGAGCGCCTCAGCCGGCACGCAAGCTGCCTCGGGCACGCCTGCTCAGCTGCTTTGGCTGCGTCATTCATCTCCTGTAGCATCGAGAAGTACCGCCTGAACACAAACCGCCGATTCCGCACGTTCATCCCGCCTCTGAGTCCCGAGTGATTCGTTCCACGCCACCGTCGCGGGGCCAGAGGACACACATAGCGCACTCGAGAGTCACTCAACGCACGCCGCCCTTCTTCCGACCCAAAGAAGCCCGTCCTGGGCGGTGCAGCCCTCGTAGATCTTTCGGAGCGAGGAACCCCAACTTGGCGAGAGCAGCGAATCGAAGCGCGGTAGCAGCAGAGGCGAGAGATGAAGACACGAGCAAGTCGTCGCAAGGACGTACGGGGCAATCAGGGCTGTTCTCCCGAGTCGACAACCGAGAGAAGGGCAGGACGCGGGAGAGGGAGGCGGTGCTCTCGCCTCTCCTGAAGTCGCGCTTACTCGCAATACGTTTGCTCGCGTGTATTCCTGGTGGTAGTGCCCCCCACTTCGGGCGCTTCCCCGCACTTCTCGACTCGCCCTCGAACGCCGCCGCTCCTCTTTGCTTCGCTCGTCGTCGTCGCCGACTCGCAAAGCTTTTCTCGTCGCTCTTCGCTCGCACTCACGCTCTCACTTCGACCACTCACCAACGTCAGTCTCGCTCTCCTCGCTACCTGTCCAGTCTTGAAGGCGCTAGTGGGGGACAGGCTCGCGTGACCACGTCGACCCCGCCTGCGCTGCCTGCTGCGTGGCGGTGGGCCGGACAAACGGGACTCTGGTTACTATCGGGACGCACTGCACGGTCGAGGGCACCCGAGAACGGTTCGGGACCCGTGGCCGAGCCGTCGAGGTGGAGACGGGGTCGTCGGAGCGCCCACGAGGCAGCTGCCGCGGGTGACCGTCCAGAGCATTCAAGCCAGTCCAGGGGCGTAGGCGAAGGAACGCAAGCGCCGAAACGGTGCGCTGACCTAGCTTGAACCCTTCCGCCCGCAGATCCACCCCGCTCTGCCCAAGATGCCTGTCACCGTTATCAAGTCTGAGGACCAGTACAAGGGTATCGTGCGTGCCTGATGCAGGCGTGCTTCGACTGAGCGGGACACTGACGAGGTAGCCTTGCAGATCGCCAACCAGGGTCTCTCGGCCATCCAGTTCATCGCGCCGTGGGACGAGTCGTGGTGCGTCGTTGTACCGCCGGACAGTTCGCGCAGGACCGCCCACTGATACAAGCCCCTGCGGTCCACAGCAAGGCTATCACGCCCAAGTACAAGGAGCTTGCGGCCAACCCGCGCTGGAAGGACGTCCACTTCTACGCGGTTGACATTTGCGAGCAGCAGGTGCGTCCGCATGTCTGCTCCGCGATACTCGAATCACTGAGAGGCTCCCTGCCGCAGGACGTGGCCATGGACGCGCACGTCGAGATGGCGCCGACCTTCCACTTCTACAAGGACGGTGCCAAGGTCAAGGAGTATGTCGGTTCGTCGCAGCCGCAGCTTGAGGTGCGTATTTCGGCTCTCGCGGGCATCGTTATACCGCCGCTGATTTGTCTCCTCCGGCAGCGCACGCTCGGTGCCGTCATCAACGGCCACTAGACCTCGCAGATCTCTCGTCGCATCTCGCATTGCATGGCCCTTTCTGTCTGTCTCTCCGTGCCTCACGTCGACGTTGTGTATGTAGCTCTACCAATCAACCTAAAGTGATCGATGAAGTTGGAAGATGCAAGGAACGAATGTTTTCCGTCGTCCCGTCACATCGGGTCATACAACCTCCGAACTGAAAATGCGCGGTCGCAGAAAGTGAGCTGAAGAGAAGCAAAGCAATTCGGTCGTGCACATCGCTATGATGGAATGCCATCGCCTGTCTCCTGGGCTCTTCTCCTCTGCTTCTACAAACCGAGCGAACATCACCGGAAGGCGCGAAGGATCCCTCCCTGCAATGGTCGGTGCGACATTGATGCCCTTTTCATTTCCTTCGGCGGCTTCTCCAACTTCTCGTCCGCAAGGAATGCGTGTCCCGCGGCGGATTGCAGGTGCACAAGGGAGCGGAAGCTCGACCTGGCTCAAGTTCAGATGTGCTGCGGCGAGCTCTCGCACTTTGACCCGAAGTACCTGCACCTCGAGCTCAGAGATTGCACAGTATAGGATATTCTCAACGCCACATTGCGCGTTCGCCTTCGCGCGAGCTTGCAAACGAAGAAGCGGCGGCTGCCTTCGAAGGGCTGCCAAGTGAGCCCAGCGCCGCACTGAATTAAGGACGTCGTCCTGTGATAAAGCAGGCTCAGCCGTATGGCGATAGACTCGGTCTGCTGGGATGTCCTGCCAGCGGTTGGCCCTGCGCTCGAGTTTTTTCCTCACGCGGAAGCAAGCAATGCAATGGCGAGTTGGCACGAAGCACAGCAAGGGTGGTGGCGGCTGCTTGCCAACGCCTGGGGCGACACTGGGAAAGGCCTGGGCCGGCGAGAGCACCGGCAGGCTGAGGCGGCATGCTACAGAATGCGTCGAGAGCGAGGTGGGAGGAGAGAAAGGGAGAAAGCGGTCCGGCCTATTCAGGTCTGCATTAGCACCATCGCTCGTCTGAATTTCAGCTGTCGATGCTTGCCAACGAGCCGGCGCGGTCGACAACGATCCAGTCGCGGATAGGCGAGCGGGAGAAGCGGAAGCGGAGAGACGAGAATGTTGAGCGCAGCAGAGAGCAGCAGCGCAGCAGCGGCAGCGGGGCGACAATGCCCTGCACAGCGCCGCAGCTTGCACGAGCGAGTCTGCAGAGGTCGTGCGCGCGGTCGAGAGGGAAGCGACCAGACGCTCGCTCCTTCTTGCTCGTCCCACGCTCGGCTCGTCCGCTCGATTCGCTCGAGCCGCTGCACAGACAAGCACACACTCTATAGCTAAGCCCGGGGACCAAGCCCGCGCTACTCCCGTCCGCCGACGTCGCTTCGTTCGCGTCATCGCCTCGTCCCCCGCCTCGACCTCCGAGCCCCAACCGTGCGTCCCTTCTCCCGCTTACGGACCAGCTGCTCCGCGTGATCGCGTGGGATACGGCGTGGCTATTCTGTGCTCGAGCGACACGGTCGCACGAGGCTGTGGCGCCGCGATCGCTCCAGAGTCATCTGCACGGCCGGGAGGTCACGGGCTCCGACGATGATGGTCGCCGAGCGATAGGACGGCGTCGAGGCGGGGCGCAGATTCGGACGGAGGACTCCCAAGGCGCGCTGAGCCAGCACGAGCATGACGAGCGGGTCGCCGAGGACGGCAGCGCTGACCTCTCCTGTTCCCCTTCCTTGCACGCGTCCCGACTCGCTCGCCGACCTTCGACGTTACCCTTTGCCCGACTCGCTGCGTATCCTCGAACCGTTCAACCCGACTCACGGGCTTGGCGCGTCAGACTCCCGATTCCTCGCCATGTCTTCGCCTCGCCGACGGGTCGAGACCGACGTGATGAAGCTGTGCGTCTCCGCGAGTCTTGCAGCCCCGCCGAAAGGAATGGCGCTGACGAGGTCACCAACGATGCCGCCCGTCACATTCGTGTTTCGCTTGCCTGTCTGACTCTCCCACTCGCACAACTCGCCTCTCTTGTTCGCCCCGGACCCCAACTGCTCGACCCATTTCCGACGAACGCAGCCTCATGAGCGACTACGAGGTCAACCTTGTCAACGACAGCATGCAGGAGTTCTACGTCAAGTTCGAGGGTCCCGCCGAGAGTGCGTCCGCTCGTCCGTGCGATCCGTTACAACTCCCTTCTTCAGACGAGCGCAATTGCGCGCTTTCTCGGATGCCCGACATTTGCTGATACGCCAACTTGTACAGCCCCGTTCGCCGGCGGTGCGTGGAAAGTGCACGTCGAGCTTCCGGACGGCTACCCCTACAAGTCGCCCTCGATCGGCTTTACCAACAAGATCTTCCACCGTGAGCTGCTGCTGTCCTTGTGAGATCAATCGAGTCGGCCGTGCGGCCAGTCACGGCTACCAATTACGCCTCAGGCCGCGCCGGCAGCGTGGCTACCCTGCACCCTGGCACGGTGCGCGGTTCTGGATGAGCTGCTAATCCACGTCACCTGCAGCCAACATTGACGAGCTCTCGGGCTCGGTCTGCCTCGACGTGATCAACCAGACGTGGTCGCCCATGTTTGACATGATCAACATCTTCGACATTTTCCTCCCGCAACTCTTGCGCTACCCGAATGCGGCCGACCCGCTCAACGGCGAGGCTGCCGCGCTTCTCATGCGGGATCAGAAGGGCTACGATGCCAAGGTCCGGGGTGCGTGGTCTTTCTCGCAACGGGTCTCGCGGCCAAGCACACTCTTGGTGCAGCTGTGCAAAGTCGAAGACGAGTGCGAAGTGTGCCGACTCTTCGCTTTCCGAATCTGCAGAGTATGTGCAGAAGTTTGCCAGCTCGGGCGCGTCGAACGACGCAGACGGCGACAACTCGGAGGACAGCGATTCAGACGTGCGTTCCTCATCCGCACGACAACCTGAGCACAGCTCGGCGAGCCAACGAGCTTCCGTAGCAGCGGCTTACCTTGCGAGAGTGTGCAGGAGGACGACGACAACAACAACTACAGTGCAGGCGAGGACGACGGCGTCGAGGACATGGAGGTGTAGCCGCCTTGCCTTCCGCCTTTCCTCGCCTTCTCGACTCGTTCTCGTTCGGCTTTCGTCTTTTTGCATCGCCTCTCCGCATCCGACTCGTCTGCGCCTCGTCTACCTGCCCATGTGCCCCAATTGTCGTATTACTCGCCTCAGCTCGCCACCGGACCCTTTTGCCTCGCCTCGATCCTCATCTCGCTTCTCCGCGCCTTTCTCTTCGCCTTTGCCATCCCCATTCGGTTTCGCTTTCTGCCCCATGTACCCCATTTCATCCGCACTTGACGTCTCTGCTCTCACACCGTTATCGTGGCCTTTCATGCAACGCTCGCCTCTCCCCCTCCGGACGGTGCTACTGCGACTGTGACGCGAGGGAGTACAAGTCTGTGCAAGCATTAAAGCGTG
Source organism: Rhodotorula paludigena (assembly GCA_036244875.1). Lineage (NCBI taxonomy): Eukaryota > Fungi > Basidiomycota > Microbotryomycetes > Sporidiobolales > Sporidiobolaceae > Rhodotorula > Rhodotorula paludigena. The sequence goes on from BQKY01000014.1 coordinate 992,622, forward strand.
CGATGTGCAGTCGATGCACCAGCGGCGGGTCACTTTCGCTGTTCCCTTGCTCTTCGCCATCGCTCGTCTCCCCTCGACCACGCGCGTGCGCGCATCTGCCGCGATGAGGCTTCTAGCGCCGATTGCGCCCGGCTGACACACTGCGTCCTCGGCTGCCAGCCCGCCTCCAGCACTCGTCGCCGCTGCTGCAGGGCTCCGGTTCCCGGATGCGGACAGCGGCACCTTCCGCTCGCGGCAGCTGCACCTTGCGCGTCTCTGCGAGTGGGGCCAACGCGCACGAGGTTCTCCGCGCTGTCCTGTGCCGAGTGGTGCCCGTCCGCGTCGCCATCGGCCGCTCACTCGCCTCGCGGTGGGAAGCTGACCTTCGTTCTCGCGCGTTGTTCTCTCTCTTGTGTGCGCGCTGCTCAAAGGTGCTTGCTGTGTGCACATCCTACGCAGCACAGCACACGACCTCGCACCGCTAGACGTCGGCGACGAGCCTGTCGGCACGCTTTTGGAATCGCGCTCCTTCGTTCAGGTCCGTCTCTCGTTTCCCTCGTGCACCGCGCAGCGCCGTCATTCCGATCGCAGCGGTGCTGCAGGTCATTCGGGTCTGCGATGCGCTAGAGCTGACGCAAGTTTGGGATGCCGCAAATACAGTGCCTCTTGTTGCTCGCTCGTTCACCGCTCACTCGTCGCTCCCGCTCGCATTCGACTCGAACGTCGTTCTAGGCGGCGCGTCTGGGGCTATTGACTCGCGCAGCGCGCATCTCGCCGTCCCCGTCTCGCCCGCCCTCCCGCTCCTTTCGTCTTCCAGGCGCAAGCCGGGTTTCCGAGCCGGCCTCTGCCTCTCGCAGCTCGGCTGTCCGCACGACTCGCACGCGCTCACAATGCTCTCGACGTCTCGCTCTCGCCGCCGGGACAGTTCCGCCATCGGCACGTCCCATATCGTGTCGCCAACGCTCGCCGTCTCCTCCCCGCCCCCGCCCAACCCTGCGGATCCGCCTCACCACTCGCACGAGCGGCATCAGCGGCGGCGCAGCATCGTCGTGCAACGCGACCTGTACGCGAACGGCGAGCGGGATGCCGTGCGCTGCCGTCGCGGTGGACTCGAGGGGCTCGACGAGATTCTCGCGATGGCGCCGCCTGTCGCATCCGGCGCATTCGCCACTTCGAGCAAGTCGTTTTCCCCTTCGATCCTCTCGTCGCGCCGCGCTAGCGCGCCTGCGCCGTCGTCATTCTCCTCTCCTCCGACCACTCGATCTTCCGCACCCTCAACATCAACTCTCCCTTGCCCCGTCTCTCGGACCTTGCCGCCGCCCGTCGCGGCACCGCTCATGCGAGCTCGTACACTAACCGGCGCAGTGAAGCGCAAGCCTGCTCCGAAGGTTGCGCTTGAAGACGACTTTGACACCGTCTCCGATCCGCGATGGGACGGGCGCGTCGTCTTGCCAGCGTCGTCGTCGGGCCAGCCGGCGGCCGAGTCGCTCGAGCGCGAGGTGAGGCAGATGCGCGTGGATGACGCGAGTGCGGGCTGCGGGCTCGGCATCGGCATCGGCGGCGGCGGTGGCGGCGGCGGGTCGTTGCTGGCTGCGAGGCGGAGGTTGAGCGGTCCGACGGCTCTGCAGCTGGAGCCTCTCTCGAGTGCGTCGCACCTTTCGGTTCCCACTGCGTAACTGTCAGCTGATTAGCGGGCTTGCTTTTGCAGCAGCACCTGTCCTTCCTGCCTCACCCGCATCGCCGTACTCTCCCACTTCTCCTGTTTCGACCGCTTCCATGGCCTCTTCCGCGCTCTCTCGCTCGACTACGGCAACTTCGGTCTCGTCCGCTTCCGCTTCACCGCCTCACCGTCCCTTTGCCCTCACGCGAAAGCAGGCGTCTCGCCCGAGCAGCATCTACATCTCGCAGACTTCGGTCGGCAGGAGGGACGAGCAGGCGCTTCTCGATGCTTGGATGGATTTGATTCTCGGCGGCGGTGCGCCCGAGCCGGAAACCACCCCCAGTGTGGAGGATGGCGCCGGACGGTCGTCGGAGCGGCCTTCCGCAACGCCGCTTCCCGCCGTTGCGCTCCCTTCGCACGCCGAGACTTGCACCGCATCGAACATGCTCGGTGCGCCAGCACCACTCGAGCCCGAGGCGCTCGCCAGTCTCGCCACTTCGCTTCCTCCGCTCCTCTACTCGACGCCGTCCTCTGCACTTGCCGACTTGTCCTTCCATCGGCCGGCAACATCGTCGACCGATCCACCCCTTGCGCATGCACAACATCCTCACACGCCACTGCCTGCTATGTTGAGCAACCACGGACCCGCAACCTCCCTCATGCCGCCCTCGGCAGCTTCTCCCTTGCCCGCCAGCACACGCGCCATCCGCCGCGCCTCGATAGCCTCGCTCTCATGCAGCGACACCGCCTCGTCTGACTATCACAGCGCGCTTGAGCCCCAGGGTGCCTGCTCCGATGCCGAAGAAGCTGTCAACGCTTGCCCGCGTCCTGGATCAGCCGCACCGCCGCCTTTCCGCTCATCCAAGCAGTCCGGCGCGCCGGCGCGCGGTCCAGCGATGTTCAGTGCACCCTCTGAGCAACCTGATGCCCAGTGCTGCATCACCTCGCACATCGAGAAGCCCCTACCCCCTCGACCTCCGCGCCCACCCAAATCGTCTCGGCGCTCGCTACCGGCCGTGCACTCCTTGGTTGAGTCTGATGGATGTCATGTACTGTGAGTGGCACTTGTTTGCCGCGCTCTTTGCACTGCTGCTAACGCATTTGGCACGCAGACTCGGCCGTGTCGCTTCGCTCTCACGACCCAGGCAGCTCGGTTGACGACGTCAAAGTGTGTGGCTTCTGCATGTAGGGCTTATGTGGCGCTGACATGCTGCGCCCAACAGCATGATGTGGCAGTCGAGGGTGTGCCTGTGGTTGTGCTTCTGTAGATTCATTTGCGTCCCCGGCTGTTCTTGGAGCTGTCTCCATGGCTGCGGTTTTGTCTTGATGTTGCAACCTGCCTCCTTTCTGTGTGCCTCATCCTTACTCGGCCTACTCCAGTCTATTGCTGTGCTGGTCACGTCGCATGGAGATGGTCCAAAACGGTGCTGGACAATCTGATCTGGACTGACCTGGCCGAGTGCGCTCCACGTGGTTCGTCTGCGCGGTTTCACGTTCTGCCTGCTTCCTGCTGCTTTGTGAGCCGCTCTGTAGCTTGCATGTATCCGCTTCTCTGCCTCTTTGCTGCTTGTGTGCCACCCTGCTCCTCCGCTGTGACCGGAACAGGCTCTGGTCCTGTTTCAGCAGTCCGTGTGGGTTACTTTCCCCTCTTGATGCCACCGCTGGTCAGGATTGGCAGCAATGCTTACAGCTGCCTTGCTTGTCATGCATTGCGCTGTGTGGCTCATACCCAGTGCCCCTGCACGCGACCCAGCGCCCTCATCTTGGTGGTTCGGCACGGCATAACATCACTCCTGGTTCCGTTGACGCTTACCTCACAAATGCAGGATGTGCATCTGACTGACCGTAAGCAATCTCTGCAATTGCAGCGGCAGATCCGTGTCCTTTGGCCGCAAAGTGCTTCGTGCTTCCTTCTGGCCCGTCTTACTCCCCTATACAGACGCTTTTCCGTTTCCCGAGCCTGTGAGATGTAGTCATTAGTGTAGATTCTACTATTTGCACGCATTCTCAAATTTCTCCTGCGTCGGCGTCAAGCTTGTTGAGCGCCCTTCGCTTCCACCTTCTCAACCCCCTTTTGCTTCAGCCATCGATACTCCGGGCTTCTCGCCTCGCAGCACAGTGAAAAAGCAGGCTCGAACGTAGATACCGAGCTCCCAGAGCTCGATAATTACGTCTGGACCGTCTGCTTCCCTGCTGACTGTCTGCTTCCGCGTACCTGCTACAGGCCCTCAATATCAGCTACCCTTCTGAAAGTCGCTGGAAGGCGAGATACAGGACTCTGTTGTCCCTGGTATGAACGGCAAGTCCGCCAGGTGAGCGGTTCAGGAGATGGCATTTCAAGAAATTTGACAGGGATTCCCCTTGAGAGCCTAACTCCTCCCCCTCCCCCCCCACCGCCTCCTCGCCATGCTCACCCTCTTCTCCACCCTCCGCAATGTTTCTATACAGCAAGAGAAGCGCCTAGAGCGCGCGTGCGAGGAGATGCAGACAGGCGACCTGCCGGCTTCAGTTTTCTGCGCAAATGGGCAGGCAGACCCCGTGCAGGGGAGCCAACACGTCAGTATTGATGCCTAGAGAGAGAGCGAGGCGCTTTGCGGAGCAGAGGAAGTGCTGTGAGAGAGAACTCACGTCACGGTGGCAGGTCCGCTTTGGGCTCTTTCTGAGCGTTTCCTCTGGGACTTGCGCCCTGTGGCGGTTGAGGGAGGTGTGAGTGCTCTGGATTAAGCTAGGCGCGAGTGTGCAAGGGAAGGCTCACCGCTTTCGTGCTCCTTTCCGCTCATCTCGCGCGAGGCAGGTCTCTCTTGCTTTCTCGTCCTGCGAAGTGTGGAGTCGGCGGTGCAGAAGTTGTATGGACCGCGTCAGTAGTGTTTTTGTAGTGGCCCGCGCACGCTGGAACGGAGGAAAACGCACCGGAAATCTCTCTCGGCCGATCCTCCCGCCGGTGGTGCCGCGGCGGCAAGACGACGCGAAAGCTTGCGGAACCTTGATCTTGAGCGCCGCTCAAAGGTGTGGATTGCAGTTGAAAGCCGTGCCGAAGGCGTAGCCGTAAGGTCGCGAGCCGTCTACCCACTTGAGAAAGCGCAAGCGTAGCTTGAAGTCGCGCGCAAAGTCGTCGCCGTAGTCGTAGCCGTAGCCGTAGCCGTAGTCGTAGTCGTAGTCGTAGTCGTAGTCGTAGTCGTAGTTGTACTTGTAGCTGCAAACGTAGCTGAAGAGCGCCTTGACCGAGGGTGTCGCAAGTACCGCAGACGAAGAAGGCGTCTGGTTCGGAGCACGCGGAGGGTCGATAGAAGGGCGGCAGCGTGTTGTGGTCGTAGAGGAGAGGAAAGTGCGTGTTGTGGTCGTGTAAGGCGGTTCTTGAGCTGCGCGAGAGCCGAAAGAGGCCGAGGACGGCGAAAGACTGGGGCGACCAAACTTGAAGGAGCGCTCGAGATCCTCAAGAACAGTCAGGCAGAAAGCACGGAAGAGACCCGCTCAACGTGTCTGTGGCTGCTGCGCGGGCGAGTAGTACTTTGGAACTCCTCGGTCATGCCCGGGAACAAGGGCGTTCCCCGGAGGGAAGCGCGCTCAAGCGCACGAGTGCGATTAACTCCCCACCGGCTTAGGTCGGGTCCTGACACAGCGCCGGCGCTCGCCAACCAACTAGCCGCTCTGCCGTCAACACAGACGGCGCTTGAACCTCCGGAGAGGTGCATGTCTGCTCGGCGCTCCTCCCGCCCCGTCGTCTGGGCGCCACGCTGCCTCGTCCACGCGCAAAACGAAAACTCGAGAAGAGAGAGAAGAACAAGAAGTAGAACCCCGACCAGCGTGTCGAGGTGGGCGCTTCGGCGATAGAACGCTTCAGCTCCATCCGGTGCCAGAGCCCGCGAAACCGCCACCCTGTCGCGTCTCGTGGGCGCTAAGCAATCCCTCGGAGCCCAGTTCCCCCTCGTAGTCCCGGACGAAGCAGCAGCAGCTGTTGTCGAAGCGTGCAAGCGGTCGGGAGAAGAGCGAGGCGATGAAGATGGGGAGAGCGAGAGGCAAGTGCAGGCGGGGCGAGGCTGTCAGTGAGGTCCTTGGTTAGCGTGTAGCAGGTCTCTCGGACGCACACAGACACGTTTGGCAGGTCGCTGGAGGAAGAGGAGGTCGAGGCCGCGAGAGCAACCCGGTCTGCCTTTGTCCTCGTCGCTGCGCTCGGCTATCGCGGCTGAAACTCTACTGTAGCTGCTCGAACAAGCTGTAGGAGGACCGTCTAGCCGCCCAAACTTGTCCCCGCAACGCTGCTCTCCGGCTCCGCCTGCACCGCCTCACCTTCAGCGCCAACCTTTGCAACCACAGCCTCGAGGTTAAAACGACTGCTGCTTGCACGGGCGCCATGGAAGGCCTCTCAGGTGCGCCAGCGTCCGCCCTCGCGCCTGCTTGAGCCGCTGTCAAGGCGCGACGAGGCTCGGACGGATTGTGGGGGCACACAGAGGACGAGCCTGCACGGCCGAGTGCAGCCGAACGAGCAGCGCAGACACCGACAGGACACCCGTACTGACTCTTTCTCGCTCTTGCAGACCCGACCAGTCCCGCTCAGCGACGCGACACGGCCGACTCGGCCCTCTCGAGCCGACATGCGTCGTCTTCCGCCTCTTCCTTGTCGACCGTGACCTCGAGTGGCGCCGAGCACGCCGCAGAGCCCTCGACCGACACCTTGCACGCGGCAGACTTCGCGGGAACGACGCCGATTTGGCCTTCCTCCGCTCACTTCGCCGCGACCACGCCCCCTCCTTCTGCCCGGTCTTGCCCCTCCGCCCCAACGAGCGCACACTCTGCTCGCACCTCTTACTCGCCGACGCCCAACCCGTACCGCCGCGCGACCTCGAGCACCTCAGCGTCGACCGGACCGAGCACCGCGCCGCAGTCCGCCGTCAACTCGCCAGCGGGCCGTCAACTCGCAAGCGCGCAGTCAACTCGCCAGCGCGCCGCGACCTCGGCCACCTTGGCGACTCGGTCCTCCACTAGGAGAGCGCCGAAGAGGCCGACAACGCTTTCTTTGGCGGCGGCGGCGGGGGCGGCGTATCGGCGACCGGCGAGTTTCCGCCTCATCCGCGTCCACGCCCGACCGCCTCGCTCCAGCCCCCGACAATGAGCGTGCCCGCCGGCAGCTACCGCCGCTCGGTCTCCATCAACACGATTGCTTCGGAGGCGTCTGCGTCGTTGGCTGCGCCCGCTCCTGCGCGCCCCAGCGCCGGCGGACTCCACCACCCACACCCGACTGCCCGCCTCTCCGCCACGCTCTCCGCAGCCGCCTTCCACTTGCGCACGCGCAGCAGCGGCAGCGCGCTACCAATGCAGGACACGCTGCGCCGGTCCGTCTCGCGCTCGGGCACCGCTCGACGACGGGATCCGAGGCGGGCTCGTACGGCGACGAGGGCGCGCACTATGCGCGCTCGATCACGCACGGCTGTGAGGCCGAGCTCGCCGACCTGCCCGTGAGTGCGCAGGGGAAGAGGCGCACAGCGGTCAGGAGCGACGACGAGGACAACGAGGTCAAGACGGAGGATCGCGGCGAGCAGCTCGTGCGCAAGCGCATGAGGGGGCGCAAGGTGAGCTTCCCCTTCTTTGTTCTCTCGAGCTGGAGGCGCCCTGCGACAACCCTCTCGCTCTCGTGCTACCGGCCGGCGAGGCGGATTATGCTGACTTTGCGATAATGCTCTCGCAGGAGCCTCGCAAAGCAGCTCTCGCCCAGCGCATGAAGGACGAGTTGCAGCGCCGCTCCTCGGCATACACGCAGCACTCGTCGACGCCCGACTACAGCGACACGCTCGGGCTCGGGCACCCGACGCCCAACCCTTCGCGCGTGCGCGACGCCTCGATCGCCCGCCCCGAGCGCTCAAACGCCGGATTCTTAATCTTCTCCGACGGTCCGCGCTTGCCGACCCTCGGCCCGACCGGCGGAGGCGCGCCCTGCTCCCCGCTCCCCTTCCCGCCGCACCACGCGCACCCGCCGTACCCGCACGTCCCGCGCCCGCAGCTCGCTGCGCGCGGCGCGAGCTACCTCTCATCCGCCTCGGCGACATCGCGCAACGCGAGCGACACAGAGGGTGCGGGCGGACCGGGCAGCGTGATCGAGGAGGGCGAGGCGGACGAGATGGGCGGGACGGACCCGACCATGGAGGATCGGCGGGACGGCGGCGCGGATGGACCGCACAAGGCGAAGAGCGACAGCGATGATGGAGAGGTCGAGTACACGCTCAAGGATCGACAAGACGTGCGTTACATTTTCCGTGCTTCGGATATTTCGACCGACATCTCACTTCGCCGCCACCTCGCAGGCTATCAACGTCGAGCATCCGTTCGGGCTCCCGATCTGGAATCCCGCGCTGTACAAGAAGTCGCGCTCCATCGCCCGCCACGCCGAGTCGGCGGTCCACGCCTCACCCTCGTCCGCTGCGCATCACCACCTCCTTCCTTCGAACGTCATCTGGACGCTCGTCTTCGGCGTGTGGCTCTTTGTCCTCTGCGCCGTCGTTGCCGCCATACTCCTCATCACGCCTTTCGGCGGCAGCAAGTACGGCCGTGTCGTCTGGGAGCTCGGCACGTATCTCTTCTGGCCGTTCGGCAAGTACGTCGAGGGCTGGACGAACGAGCCGCACGGCCTGCACGACGGTCAGGACGTCGACGAGGTCGATGAGGACGCCTAAGACGCCGACGAGGAGGACGAGGCGCCGGGCTACCGCGAAGACGAGGACCCCGAGGCGGGCGGCCGCACTTTCCTTCGCGGCCGCGGCGGGACCATCAACGGCAACTCGGTCTCGACGCAGCAGTCGACGCGCTCGTCCGTCCACGGCGTCTTCCGCAACTCGGGCCTGCCCGACGAGCCGCGCTCGCGCCCAGCAGCCGCGCCGACCCAGCGCACGTCGCTCCGCGGCTTTTCGCACACGAGCTACGGCGCCAACGGCGGCGTCGACAAGGTGTCGCGCCTCCCATCGTCGTCGAGCAATGCGACCTACGTTGCGCCCAGCCGTACGACTTTAGCAAGGACGACGACCACGGCTTCCGCCTACGCGCCTTCGGCAGGGTCATGTACTGGGTCGCGTTCTACCTGATCGTCGCGCCCCATGCTCCTACTTGTCGTCACCGTCTGCTGGGGCTTCGTCTTCACCATGGCGAAGCTCCTGTGGGTCCTCGTGCACCACCTCAACACCGAGCCGCTCGCGCTCTACTTCCGCTCGCCGCCCGATGACGCGCCTGTCGCGCAGAACCTCGCCACGGACGTCGAGGCGCCCGACGTGCACGCCGACGGCCCTTCGCACAACTTGGGCTCGACACTCGTGTACCCGCTGCGCGCAGGCCAGCCCGCCCCTTCGCTCGGTCGCAAGCGCCGTGTCGCCGATTAGCGCAAGGGCCGACTCGCGGCGCCGCCTCCGACGGTGCTCCTCTACACGACAAGCGCGGCCGGCGGGCGCTGTGGGCCAATCCGGGCCTGCAGTTGTTACTCGTTGAGCGCCTCGTCTTCCTCGCTTCGGCGCCGCCGCTCGACTCGGCGGGTGCCGCCGCCGCCGCCGCCGCGCCCGCCGCGCCACTTGCGCTCTCGGCGCTCGCGACCGTACATCGCGTCGTCGCGCTCGCCGACGCGGCGGCGTCGGGCCCGACCATCAAGGCGCTTGCGGCGCAGGCGCAGGCGAGCGCTTGGGACGCGCGCGAGCTCGCGCAGACGCCCGTGCACATGGTTAGCAAGCAGGGAGAACTCGCGCCGAGGTTGCACGAGCTGCTCGACTGCGGGTGCAATACCAACCCGGAGCTAGTGCTCGTCGCGTTGACGCAGATCGAGGTGCGTCGCTCAATCTCTCTCTCTTGTACTTCTAAATTCGAGCTGACTGCGTCTCGTGTTTGCGATCTGCAGAAGCCTTGGAACGCGGTGCACGGCGAGCTCGTCACGCGCCTCCTGTCGACCTTCCTCGCCGGCCACCCGGCGCACCAGCTCGTCTTCCTCCGCCTGTACCAGGTCGACCGCCAATTCCTCTTTGCCGCCCTGCGCGACTTCTACGCCGAGTCCGAGACGAACGTCACGCGCATCGTCGACATCGCGCAGGACCTCAAGGCGCTCGACCAGGTGCTCGAGCTGCGGCCCTTCGTCCTCGCGCTCGACCTCGCCGCGCTCGCGAGCCGCCGCGAGTACCTCAACCTCGACAAGTGGCTCTCGAGCCGATTTGCGCAGCACGGCGCCCAACTCGTGCGCGCCACGCTCGAGTTTGTCGGGCCCAAGGTCCAGCACGAGCTGAGGCGCCAGGAGCTTGACCACTTGCCCGAGCCGACGACTCTCGCGCTCAACGCGGCAGCGATCGCCATCTTCGTGCGCGTCCTGCGGGCCCAGTGCGTCCTTCTCCGTTTGTCCTTCCCGCTTCCTCACGATGCTGACCTGGTCTCGCACACGCAGCCACGAGCTGTTCTCGGGCAACGACGTCGAGCTCTTCAAGGAGGTCCGCACGCAAGTGCCTCCGGCTCCACCCGCGCCTCGTGAACTTCTCGCGCGAGAACACCGACTCGGAGCCGGGCATGGCCGTCACGTCCTTCTCGCCCGAGATCGAGGCCGAGTGCGACGCGCTGTACAAGCGCATGTACGAGCCGGAGATCGTGGTCGACACGCTCGTTGCGGCGCTGCGGCAGACCAAGGACTCGGACGACAAGCACGACCACGAGTTCTTCGCGTGCTTCCTCTACGGCCTCTTCGACGAAAAACGCTTCTTCAACACGTACCCGGCCAACGAGCTGTAGCTCACGGCGTGCCTGTTCGGCAACCTCGTACAGTCCCGCCCGACCGACTTTGTCCCGTTCGGCATCGCCGTGCGCTACGTCCTTGACGCGCTGCGCAACCCGCCCGAGTCGAACCGGTCCCGCTTCGGCATCCAGTCGCTCGCGCGCTTCGAGGGCCGCCTCGGCGAGTGGCCGCAGCTCGCGCACTCGATCCTCTCGATCCCGCACGTCGCGCAGCTCCACCCGGACATCGCCGCGACGGCATGTCAGGCGCTCGCGCAGCGCGAGAGCGCCTCGGTCCCTAGTAGCAGCAGCAGGCGCCACAGAAGCCCGAGCGCCTCGCGTTCCAACGACCCACGTCGAGGAGGAGACGGCGACCTCGAGACGCCCGACGAACGGACCTTGTTCAAGATCCTGTTCTTTGTCAACGACCTCGCGCCGACCGAGTTTGACTCGAAGGACCAGGCAATGGCGGGCCGCATCGAGCCGCTGTGCTTTCGAGTTTCGCGCACTACCCCGTTGCATAGCGCGTGTCGATCGAGCCGAAGAACCACCAGGTCTACCAGCAGTACCTGGAGGCGCTCAAGATGCCGCAACTCGTCCAGCGCGTCCTGTACGAGACGTTCGTCAAGCTCGCGACGCTCCTCAACTCGGACGAGACGGTCCAGTCGTCAACTGATCGGACGCTCCTCAAGAACCTCGGTTCGTGACTTTGCTCTACGTCCGTTCAGGATGTTATGCTCACATGGTTATGCATCGTCGTCAAGCAGCTCCTCATTGAGGGCTACGACTCGAACCGTCTCATTGTCGCCACCCCCTTTGTCTGCAAGGTTCTCGAGCAATGCGCCAAGTCGCGCGTGTTCCGCCCGCACAACCTCCGGCTCATGGCCAACCTCCGTCACCTCGTCGAGATGTATCAGTACGCCGAGCTCAAGCTCAACCTCAAGTTCGAGATCGAGGTCCTGTGCAAGAGCCTTGACGTCGACCTCAAGGACGTCGAGCCGACCGAGATCCCCCGCAACCGCTTCAAGGAGCCCGCCCTGCAGGCCGCCGCACAGGCTGCCGCGCAGGCCGCCGCGCAGGGAGGCGCCGCCGGCGCGCCCTCGACCTCGGTCGAGCTCGCGCTCGCCAACCTCGCCGCGCAGCAGCAGCAGCACCAGCAGCAGCAGCAGGGCGGCGCCCTCCTCGGCCCGGCGGGCGGCGCGCACGACGTCGACGAGCACGGCCTCCGCGCTGGCTTCGGCGGCCCGGCGCACCACGCCCTGCCCGCTGCGGGCGCGCCCGGCGACGTCGGCCGCCTGCCGCCCATGCTCGGCGCGAACCAGCCCGGCTACTCGCTCTCGCTGCAGGGTGCATCTTTCCCGTTCATTTTGCTATCTGACGCTCGTACTGACGCGGTTGTCGCCCGTGCAGACACTGTCTCGGCGGCGCTCCAGAACCTGCCGTCGCTCGTCGTCTTCAATGCGCAGCTCCCCATGTTCGCGACCAACCCGGCGCTCAAGCGCCTCATCTGCCTCGCCATCGACCGCGCCGTCCGCGAGATCATCGCGCCCGTCGTCGAGCGCTCGGTCACGATCGCGGGCATTTCGACGCGCGAGCTCACGATGAAGGACTTCGCGATGGAGGGCGACGAGAGCAAGATGGCGACGGCGGCGCACCTCATGGTGCAGAACCTCGCCGGCTCGCTCGCGCTCGTCACATGCAAGGAGCCGCTCCGCCTCAGCATGGTCACGCACGCCCGGACGCTCCTCCTCCAGAACGGCTTCACCGACGAGTCGCTTCCCGAGCAGGCGATTCTTGTCATCGTCGCCGAGAACCTCGACCTCGCGTGCAGCGTCGTCGAGAAGGTCGCGATGGAGAAGGCCGTCATGGAGGTCGATGAGGGCCTCTCGCCGGCTTACCTCTCACGCCGCGCCCACCGCGAGCGCTCGCGCGAGGCGTTCTGGGACACGGCGGCCATGGCGGCGTCACACTACTCGGGCATGCTCCCCGACCCGCTCCGCCTCAAGCTCGGCGGTCTCTCGCCGCAGCAGCTCCAGGTCTACGAGGACTTTGCACGCCTCCGCACGGTCCCGCCCGTTGGCGCTGCCATCGACGGCCGCAACGGCGCCCTCTACGCCGAATCGCCTGCGATGGCCGCTGCGACGCTCACGCCGCAGATCGCTGCCGCCGCCGCGGCCGCGGCTGCTGCCTCGGGCGGCGCCGAGCCGAGCCTCCTCTCGCCGGCCCAGGTCGTCGAGAAGTTCTCGGCGCTCGTCGCCGAGCTCGACAAGGCGCTCGCCGCCGAGTCGTCGCCGTCGTTCGGCGGCGTCGCCCAGGAGAGCGACCTTCGCCGCATCGTGCAGCAGATCCCCGTCCTCGCCGCGAGCTCGACTTCGCCCGACGAGACGGCGCTCGTCTGCTCGCAGAAGGTCGTCCAGCTCCTCTACCGCAGCGAGTCAACGCTCGCGCGCGATGCGCACGTCTTCCTCCTCGATCGCCTCTGCGCCATCTCGCCCAAGGTCGCCAACGGGGTGTCTCTCTGGGTCATCAACGTCGAGGGCGAGCGCAAGTCCAACATGCCCGTCACGCTTGCACTCCTCGATGCGCGCGGAATCTACGCCGTCGAGCTCGACCTTCAGCTTGCCAGGCTTGGCGTTCGCGAGTTCCGCGCGCAGGTGTGTTTGCTCAGGGTTGTTTCTGACCCTTTGCTGACTCTGCATGTCTTGCAGTCATCGAGACGCTACTTTCGAGCCGCTCCACACCCTAGCTTGTATTCCCGGGCCCCCCTCCCAAGGAGGGCGGGTCGTTCAGGGGAGGGGCCGAACTGGTTTTCGGCCGGCAGCGCGTCGACGCTCGCTTGTGCGGGGCCCGTCCCCCATTTGCCCAGGTGATCTCCCTTGTGTGCACCCTAGACGCGCGGCGGCGCCCTCCCCAGGGGGCGAGGGCGGGCGCGAGGAGCGCCACCAGGTCCTCGCGCGGGGTCTCGCCAGCTGGTGGCTCCCCTCCCGCTCGCGTCGCTTCCCTGAAGCCAGGTTGGAGGCTGCGCCGGGCTTTCATGGGACCATATCTCGGGGGCAACAGCTGCCCAGGGCACGGTGTGCGCTAGTTAGCGCCCGCCGCCGTCTCGACCCCTCCGGGCTGCACCATGGGGCAGCTGTGCGCCACGCCACACTGCAAATTGGGCCAAGGTGCCGGGTGCACGGTGTGGACAGATGGGCTGTCGAGCGGTCACATGCGGCACCTTGCGCCCATTTGCTGACCTCGCCGGCGCAGGCTGCCCTCCGCCTCGCCAAGGACTCCTCGCGCGCCCTCCTGCTCCGGCCTCGCATGAGCGCGCCTGCTTGGCTGGCTCTAGGCCCCATGACATGCTTGCCTGAGGCGCTGCTGCCTGCGTCGTGCCCTTGCTGACCTTGCCTCGCACACTCTGCACTGCCTCAGTCTCCAGGGCGGAGTGTCTTGCCGCTGTGCGCCACGCCACACTGCAAATTGGGCCAAGGTGCCGGGTGCACCGTGTTCACTAGGGTGCTTTTGAGCGGTCACGCGCTGCACCTTGCGCTCGTGTGCTGACCTCGCTGGCGCACGCCGCCCCTCACCTCGGGACCCCCTCCTGGCATGCTCTCCTGCTGCAGCCTCGCGTCAGAGCGCCTGCCTGGCTGGCTCGAGGCCTCTTGACATGCTTGCTCAAGGCGCTGCTACCTGCGTCAGACCCTCGCTGACCCTGCCTCGCCCGCTCTGCACCACCCCAGTCCCCAGGGAGAAGCGTGTTGCTGCTGTGCGCCACGCCACACCACAAAGTGGGCCAAGGTGCCGGGTGCACGGTGCGCACAGATGGGCTCTCGAGCGGTCGCGCGCGGCACCTTTTGCTCCTTTGCTGACCTCGCTGGCGCAGGCTGCCCTCCGCCTCGCCAAGGACTCCTCGCGCGCCCTCCTGCTCCAGCCTTGCATGAGCGCGCCTGCTTGGCTGGCTCTAGCTGCTTTCACATGCTTGCCCGAGACGCTGCTGCATGCATTGTGCCCCCACCGAGCTTGCTTCGCCCACGCTGCACCGCCGCAGTCCCCAGGGCGAAGCGTCTTGCCGCTGTGCGCCACGCCACACCGGAAATTGGGCCAAGGTGCCGGGTGCACGGTGCTCACAGATGGGCTTTTGAGCGGTCACGCACAGCACCTTGCGCTCTTTTGCTGACCTCGCCGGCGCACGCTGCCCTCCGCCTTGCTCACCCCTCCTCTCGCGCTCTCCTGCTCCGTCCTTGCACGAGCGCACCTGCCTGGCTGGGCGTAGGCCCCTTTACATGCTTGCCTGAAGCGCTGCTCCCTACCTCGTGCCCTTGCCGACCTTGCCTTGCCCGCTCTGCACCGCCGCAGTCCCCAGGGAGAAGCGTGTTGCTGCTGTGCGCCACGCCACACTCCAGTTTGCGCCAAGGTGCCGGGTGCACGGTGTGGACATATGGGCTCTCGAGCAGTCACATGCGGCACCTTGCGCCCATTTGCTGACCTCGCTGGCGCAGGCTGCCCTCCGCCTCGCCAAGGACTCCTCGCGCGCCCTCCTGCTCCAGCCTTGCATGAGCGCGCCTGCTTGGCTGGCTCTAGCTGCTTTCACATGCTTGCCCGAGACGCTGCTGCATGCATTGTGCCCCCACCGAGCTTGCTTCGCCCACGCTGCACCGCCGCAGTCCCCAGGGCGAAGCGTCTTGCCGCTGTGCGCCACGCCACACCGGAAATTGGGCCAAGGTGCCGGGTGCACCGTGTTGACCAGGATGCTCTTGAGCGGTCACGCGTGGCACCTTGCGCTTGTTTGCTGACGTTGCTGGCGCAAGCTGCCCTCCTCCTTGCCAACTACTCCTGGCGCGCTCTCCTGCAGCGGCCTCGCACGAGCGCGCCTGCTTAGACAGCTCTAGGCCTTTTTACATGCCCGTATGAGGCGCTGCTACCGCCCCGTGCCCCCGCTGACGTTGCCTCGCTCGCACTGCACCCCCCAGTCCCCAGGGCGGAGCGTCTTGCTGCTCTGCGCCACGCCACACCGCAAATTGCGCCAAGGTGCCGGGTGTTTGGTGCTCACCGGGGTGCTCTCGATTGGTCACGCGCGGCACCTTGCGCTCGTTCGCTGACCTCGCTGGCGCACGCCGCCTCTTCTCGGGACCCCCTTTGCTCAAGCCCCTCGCTGAGTACTACCCTATGCCGACCGGCTTTCTTGCAAACCCTCGCAAATATCCACCTTTCGAGCGTTTGAGCCGCTGTGCAAGCAAGCAGAGGCCCCTCCTCGGTCAGGTCATCGTCCCCGGGGATGATTTCCTGCCCTCGTTTGGGCGGCGAGTTGCTTGCTGCGTCTCGTCTGACCCTGTCATACGAGCTTCAGTCAAGCTGTCTCAAGCTTCACACCCGCCAACGGTCCTCATTTGGGTGCCGTCGCCCCCTGCAGGCACACGCAAACCAAGAGTGTTCCGACCAAGCAGCATTTCAGCGCAAATCTGTCCCCGGAGCTACACAAGAGGCGCAAAGAGGGCATGCAAGTCCGTGCGGTCCGCAGTGAGGCTTCTCCACGTGCAGGTCTCCACCTTGACCGTCGCGCCGACCCTCTGCGCCCTGCTGCGGAGAAACTTGAGCGCCGATGCCATCCTGGGATGCTCCTGCTTCTCAAGCTCCACCGGAATTGTGAGCAGCTTAACGCGCGGGCCGATAGCCCTCGCCAGGTCATGCAGCGCCGGCGGCTGGATGCCGTACAGACCAAAGGGGGGCAACGGCCAGCGGATCGCGACCGTCGACGGCAGTGTCGCGCCCTTGAGGCTGATCGGAGGGGAGAGGCGGTAGTCGTAGGCGAAGATGACCGCCTGCGCAGCGCTGGCGAGGTCGGCCCAGATCGGGTCGCACTGCGACGTCAAGAAGACACCGCGCAGGCGCGAGAACCCGGCTGCGTCCTCGGAGCACCCGTGCAGCCCGCCGTCGCACCGCGTGATCACCTGGTCGAGGCCGAGGTACTCGAGCGCCGGCGTGACCTTGCGAGAGAGGAGTTCGAGGATGTAGCTGCAGTCGAGGCGCACCGAGTCGAGGAAGAGCATGCGCAAGCGGCTGCCGGTCGGGAGGCGAGCACTCGAAGGACCGCTGCCGAGCGTTGGGCGACCTCCGGTGGCCGAGACAACCAGGACCTCGACTGCAAGTGCCGACGTTGCTCGGTCAGTTTTGCCTGTTGGAAACAAGGAGCAAGAGAGGTGACGCACGCGAGCTGACGCAAGGAGGAAGGACCGGCATCGTCTTGTGCTCCGAGTACGTTGGGAGCGAGATGACGGCGTCGAGGCGGCGAACCTTGCCAAGGTTGAAGACGGTCTCGACGTTGTCGCACAGATGGAGGTAGCGGCGGACCGGGCTGTCCGCGGCGCTGCGGTCGGCGTTGGCGGGGACCACGGTGCACTGGATGAGGTCAAGCACCTTGACGTGCGCGCATGCGGCGCGAGGGTCGCGCGTGGGCGCCCAGCCTCCGCGGCCGCGGAAGCGGAAACGCGGCGAAAAGATGGGCCAGACGTAGGGCGCGGCGAGCGGCCGGAGCGCCTTGCAGAGCGAGAGCGTGGCGAACTCGTAGTGTGCGTAGCTGTGGTAGTCGTAAAAGGGGACGACGACCAGGCGAGGTGGTCAAAGATGAGGAGGATAAGTTCGGCTGGGAGGTTGAGCAGGCCGGTAGCGCTGCCGGCGCGGGCGGCGGAGCGCGAGGTCGACAAGGTCGTGTGGAGAGCCATTGCAGGAGGACAGGAGAGCAAGAGAGAGAGAGAGAGAGAGAGAGAGAGAGAGAGGGAGCGGGAGGAAGCCCTCGGAGGCCGTGCGACGTAGATGATGTTCCGCGCAGCCCTCGCCCCCTCGCAGCTTCGCAGGCTTGGCCATGCAGGTGGTACGGCTCACTGACGTGCAGGTAGCCTCGACGAGGCTTGTCAAGACCGTCGAGGAGCATGCTCTGGGTGTCGGCCTTGCTCTGGGGCTTCTCCGAGACTCTTGCGGTGAAGTGCCGCTGCGTTCACCTCATTTGTCTTCCTGCACCCTTGCTTGGCGTTTCATAGCATTGTCAGCGGCTCGCGGTGCCAAGAGCGCCGTTCCGGGGCAGCAAAGCGAACTTTGGCACATTGAGGCTGTGCTCCCCGGGGAGGACGGCCTGCGCGCAGGAGGATGAATGCACCCAACGTTCGCCTTCCTGCCGGCTGTACTTGCTCTCAAGTATCCTATCACGACTATCTGACCGCCTGGGAGATCGTGAGGCGCTCAGGTGGCTGGGTGCACAGCAGGGACAAACTTCCCCCTGACTTTATCTATCTTTTCCGCCGAGGGCAGCCCGTCAATCTGCTCCCCGGGGAGAACCTTCCGCGCGCTGGGTCGACTGCTAGCAATTTGCTCGCGCTGCGCGCAGCGCACGGGTCTGGGCTCTAGCCACTCTTGCATTCTTTGCAGTGCCCGAGTGGGCTGCTGCCGGCCTGCACCGCCTCTCCTGTCCGTCGTCGGCCCGTCCGCGGCAGCCATCTGCTCCCCGCGCCCCTCTCGCCGCGTCGCCTGCTCTCTCGTGGCTTGTCTTGCTCTGTGTGCCCACTGCTCATGCAGTGTGACTGCAACGACCAGGTAGAAGCTGCTCGCAAGGCGCGCAAGCCGTCCAGGATCAAGCCGATCTTGCAGCGGCACCGCACCTACCACGAGCCCTCGCCTGCGCTGTGCCGCCCCGGCGAGATCGAAGCTCGCGTCTACAAGCGGGTGCTCCCGCCTGGCGCTCTCTCACCTGACGACTCGTGCCTCGTGTGTGTGTGTGGGTGCCAGCTTGCGAGGCGCGACCAGTTCAAGGCTCACGTGGAGGCGTGCCTTGCGTGCGTCCTAGCGCATTGCTTGTTGGTACTGCACGCTGAACGCCTCCTGTCGCGCAGCCCTCCCGGCACTGCGGCGACGCCGGCCCTTCATCCTGAAGACGACGACGTCGTCATGTCTGAGGAGGCCGCCCAGGTTCCCTCGCTCTTTGCGGCGCTCGATGGCGGCCTCGACTCGGCCGACGACAGCAGCGCCAACGACCTCGAAGACGACGGCAGCGACGGCGGGAGCGCGATCGAGCTCGACGCGAGCGGCCCTCCTCCTGGAGCAGCGCCTCCCGTCTTCTTCCCCAGCACTCCTGCCGTCCAAGCATCGCCGCTTCCTACGCCCACGCCCGTGCCCACCGCCGCCGCCCCACCTTCGCCTGCGCGCAACGCCCCGGTCTTTATCTTCCAACCCGGTGCGGCGCTCGCTGCAGCCTTGCCGAGTCCCTTCGCCCGCCCTGCTGACCGTTCTTGTCACGTAGACGCACTTGACTACGACACGGGTCCGCTCAAGCCCCACAAGCTTGCTCTAAACCGCGACGCGCGCTGCCTCGTCTGCTACGAGTGCCACGCCGTCGTTGCGCTCAAGTCGCTCGCGAGCCACACCAAGGCGGCTCTCGCCGCGCACTCGTCGCCGTCGACTCTCACGGACAAGGCGCGTCTGTTTGCCGAGCAGCTGCTCGACACGCTCGGTGGATGCGACGCCGCGAACCTCGCGCACCTTCCCGAGTCGAGCGAGCTGCTGCCTCTTCCCGGCGTCGGCGTCGTCGAGGCACACGCCTGCACGAGCTGTGGGCACGTCTACAAGCGCAGGACACCCTGCCCTGCGTGCCCGGGGGGCAGCAGCGGCAAGCAGCGGTGCATGGCCCAGCTCGTCCCCGGGCCCTCGACCTCGCCCGTGCTGGTGCGCGTCCCCGCCGAGCGCGCGGCGCCCCCGCCTGCGCCGAGACCCTCTCTCACCTTTGGGCCCCTTGTCGCCGACGTCCGCAACGCCGTCGCCGAAGCGGCCAAGGCGGGAGGCGAAAGCATCCTCGGCCACATCTCGCCGCTCACCATCCCGCCGTTCGAGGCCCTCGACTGGACCGTGCTTGTCAGCGGCCTCCGCAGCGAAGTGCGATGGATGGTGCAGCCTCCGACAAGCTCGGACGCCAACACCTGGCTGGGCGAGCTCCGCTCGCACGTCCGCAGCGCGTTCATGCTCCTCAACGGGTTTGTGTCTTCACTCCCGCCGTCGGTCCGCGACCGCCTCGTCGAGCACGACAAACCCTCGCGCAACGGCGTCTACACGAGTCGCTGGAAGCCGCTCTCGCAGGAGACGTCCCGCCTCCACTATGCCGACGCGGCAACGCTCCTTGTCCACTTTGCCCTCCGCGTCGCCTCGCTCTCTGCCCAACACCCGCTGCGCGCCAAGGTCACGGTCACTCCGCCCCTCGAAGCAGCAGCGAGGGCCGTCGTGTCGGCCATGGGGACGCCAATGCCCCCCTTGCCGCTCGCTGCGGACGAGGACGTCGCGTTTGTTCCCCAGGACGCAGACGGCGACGATGAGGACGAGGACCCTATCCACCTAGAAGACGGCTGCGAGACGGTCGACACGGGCGATGGCGACGCCGCCGACGACCCCGCTGCGGCGGGCGCATTTGAGTACTTGCACCCGCAAAGTGCGTCCGGCTTCCCGTGCGCCTAACCCTCGCTCTGCCGACTGACCTTTGCACGTCTCGCAGGGGCGACCCAGCCCGGCGCTACCTCTGTCGTGCATGCCGTCGTCAACCTCCTCGAGCAGCTGTTCCTCACCGGGGTCGATCTCGACCTTCAGCAGGCGCCATACGACGAGCGTTCGTGCGGCGACGTCGCCTCGGCGTTTATCGTCTTTGCGCAGCTCGTCAAGGCCGACTCGACCCGCGCGGCGCAGCAGGTCGCGGCTTTTGGGCCCGTCGCGCGCACGACGCCGCTCATCGCCAAGGTCAAGTACATTGCGCGCCTTGCGATTGCCTCTGCCGTCCGCCGCCGCAGGGCAGACCAGGTCGGCCTCGTCGAGTTTGGCACCGCGCTCGGCTCGGTTGCCGCCGTCACGCTGTCGGAGCGCGTCCCCGGCGCGTTCCACACGCTCACGCACTGGTCGCGCTTCTTCACGGCGTGCCTCAGCCACGAGCTGCCCTTTGCGCGATTTTCGACCACTGGCAGCGACGTGCTCAAGGTCCAGTTCGACAAGTACTCGCTCGACTTTGGCGCGGCCGCACGGCAGGCGCTCGTCGCCGCCGCCGACCTCGAGGCGCGCGTCAAGGGTCGCCTCTTGTGCGGCGTCCAGCTCGACGGGCGCGTGCGGGCCATTGATGACGTCTTTGATAACTTTGCCAACCTCGAGCTGGGCTACAGCGCCGCGCTCGACAACGGGTGCGTCGAGGGCGGTCTCGACGCCATCATGGACGACCTCGTCCCACACTGGACCATCGACGGGACGGAGCACCTCTCGGTTGCCGCGCTCGACCGCTTCCTCGCCGAGGTCGACGAGGTTACGCAGGAGCTCATGCCGCTCGCGTACTTTGCCGCCGCCGGCGCGTACCGCGTGACCGAGTTTCTCTCAATCGGCCTCGCCAACCTCGTCGGGACCAGCCGCGGCGTCCTGTACCGGCGCTCGCGCATCCAGCTCGTCCCGTGGTACAGCAAGAACCTGCAGAAGGGCATGCGCGGCTCGCCGATCCCGCGCCCGCTCCCCAAGTTCCTCGCTCACCTCGTCCACGTCTTTGTCGCCGTCGTCAAGCCGCTCGCCGCTCGCGTTGCCGTCCTCGCCGCTCGCGAGCATGCGCACGAGGCTGCCGAGGCCAGGCGCTACACGACGCTCGCGCAGGGGCACATGCAGGCGCTGTGGGTCGTCCCCTCGAGCAAGGCGCTCGTTGACGTCGACCGTGCACGCCGCATCCTCTCGCGCGGCCTCGGCGCCCTCTTTGGGCGGGACAGCCTCCCGTGCAGCGCGTTCCGCCAGTCGCTCATCGGCGTCCTCCGCCTCGTCCTTGCGGCCCAGGGCTCTCTCCGCAATGCCGACAAGCTGCTGCAGCTCGACGTCGAGGAGGGCGCCGACCCAGGCGCGACGTCAACCGCAGGGAGCAGTGGCGGGCGTCTTGTTGTCGACCAGATGGCCGGGCACTCGTCCCGGGTCGCCGACCTGCACTACGCCGTGCGTGACGACGAGCACCTCCAGACGCTCTGGCGCGGCTCTTCGACCACCATCACGTCGCTCGACTGGGACTGCGTCGAGGACATCTCGGAGCGCTACTTTCACGCGCTCGGGTGGGACGTCTTTCCCTCGCGCGAGGTGCGCGTGCTCGACTCTGCAGCGACGACAACGGCGGCGGCGGTGGCAGCGACGGCGTGTCCTCCACGCGCTCACCCTGGACTCGACGCGCTCGAGCACATCCAGTTGCAGGGCGGGCGTACGTACGACCTCGTCGCCCGAGTTGCCGACGCACAGGAGCACCGCCTCGACGAGCTCGCGCGCCTCGTCTCGCTCCAGCTCGATCTCGCGCGTGGTCGTGCCGCCCTCGGTCAAGCCTCGCCTTCTCTCGGCTCTCGCGCGTTCCTGTCGTTTCCCGTCATCGACACGGCCGCGCCCCTCGCGGCGCTGCGCAAAGTCTACGGTGCCGACGCGACATGGCACACCGAGACGCAGGCCAACCTCGTCGCGCTGCTCTGCGCAGACGTCACGTTTACGCTCCGGTCCCCGGTGAGGGCCCTCGTCGAGCGCACCGGCGCGGGCAAGACCAACGCCGTCCTCATCCCCTCGCTCGTCCACCCGCGCCGCCTCGTCGTCTTTGTCGTCTCGACGGTTGCGCTGCGTGCCAGCGTCCGCGCCGCGCTCCAGCGTGCCGTCCGCTCCTTCCAGGGCGCGCTCCACCCGGACGCGCACGTGCGCGAGTGGTCCTTGACGACGTCGTCCGCCGCCGAGGGCATCGTCCTCGTCTCGCCCGAGCACGCCGAGGCGCGTGCGTTTGCGTCGTGGTGCACGCAGATTGCAAGCCGCGCGTCGACCCGCGGCGACGTGCATGTCGTCATCGACGAGCCCCAGCTCGTGTTTGCGCACCACGCGTTTCGCCCGCAACTTGCGCAGCTCGGCGCCCTCCTCGCGCCGCTCGGCGTCCCGACGACGTACCTGAGCGCGACCGTCCCGCCGCAGCTCGAGCCTGTGCTGCTTGCCTTTGGCACGGGCGGGCGCCCCGTCGAGGTCTTTCGCAGCGAGACGACTCGCCGCGACCTGCACGTCGTTGTCCTCCGCGCCTCGCTCTCGACCAAGGACGAGCGCGCGCGGTTCGTCTCTTCCGTGCAGCAGGTGGCGTTTGCTGGGTTTGCCCCCGGGAGCGTGCGCGGCATCGTCTACCTCCCGACGCAGCAGCTTGTCGAGGAGGTTGCGAGTGCGTTCCACGCCTTCGCGGACGCGGCGGACGAGCGTGCACCTGCCCCTAGCAGCATGTACCACGGCGGCATCGCGGTCAAGGACCGCACCGCTGCCGAGCGGGCGTGGGCGACCGGCACGGCGTCTCCCGTCATGGTCAGTTCTGCCTCTTTCCAGGCGCGCGCCTTTTCGTTAGTGACCCTTGCCTTGTCGACGCAGTTCTGCACGCCGCACTCGTTTGGTACCGGCGTCGACCGCCCCGACGTGCGCTTCACGATCCACCTCGGCACCGAAGTCGAAAGCCTCGTCAACTTTGCGCAGGAGATTGGCCGCGCCGCGCGCGGAGCTCAAGTTTCTCGCGGGCTCTGCGTAGTTGTCTCGCCCCCGCAGCACGGCAGCGCGGCTCGCTCTGCTCCGCTCGGCGACGAGGACGTCCACGAGCACTGCCGCCTCCTGGACGAGTCGACCACCTGCCGCCTCTCGGTCCTCGCGCACTGGCTCGATGGTCGCCCGCTCCACTACCCACCGTTGTGCGTGAGCAAGCCCAACACGGCGGAGTGCGACCTGTGCCATGCCCGCAGCTCCGCCCACGACGACTCGACCGAGTGCGTGCTCACCTGGTCCCCGGGGACGAGAGTGTGCGCTGACTAGGCGCTTGCGCCGCTGCAGGGTCCTCGACGCTCTCCTCGGCCTCGCGGCGAACCTCTCGCGCGTCGCTCCGCTCCTTGGCAAGCGGCCGCACGCGCTCGTCTCGGGATCCGGATCCGGCTCGCCCGCCCTTGCAGCTGCAGCCGTCCCGCCAGTCGCCCTCGCACAGGCTGGGGCTGCTCAGCGAGTTCAGCATCTGCACCGCTTTGCACTCTCGACCGAAGCGCTCTGCAGCCGTGTGCGCGCGCTCGTGCCCGACTTTCCGCTCGGCTCGCCCAAGCCGGCGTGCCTCCCTTGCGCCCTCGTTGGTCGCAGCTATGCGCACACGATTGCCTCCCGCGACTGCGTGTGGCAGAAGCGGCCGGGCGACACCTGCAAGCCGGCGTCGTGGATGTCGATTGCGTCTGCGCAGTTCAAGACGGTTGTGCGTTCTCGTCTCGTCGCGCTTGCGGCAGCGTTTCCCGGCTCACGCTTCTTTCCCTCCAGCGCTGCACTGCGTGTCACGGTTGTGCGCACGTCGACCCGGGCGAGCGCGACTGTCCGCAGGTTCCGCTCGTCACGCAGCTAGCGTGGTTCGTCTACACTGCGCCCGTCGCCGCCGCGAATCGCGACTCTGCTTTTCCGAGACTCCCGCCGATTGCTCTCCGGGGCCAGGAGTGGCCCACCGAGGTCGTCCGCGCCCTCGCCGCACTCGCCCTTGTCGTGCCCCTGCCAGACAGCGGCGGCAGTGTTTCGGCGTCCAAGCCGGCAAAGGAACGTGCCCTCGCCTTTGCCGCCGCGCTGCGCCACCAGCAGCAGTTCTCCAAGGTCTGTGCTGCTCCTGTCCCGCTCGATCAGGGGACGAGCCGTCCGCTCGCTGTCGTCGACTTTGTTGCCGCGTTTGCCCTCGACGGCTTTTCTTCTGCGCGTCTCGCGGTGTAGCTTTGCGCTCCCTGTCTTTCTACCTCTTCCAGTCGGGACCCCCTCTGTCTCTCGGCTTTCCCGCAGTTGATCCAGCGCGTGGCAGAGACGAGCTCCCCGGGGAGGAAAGGCTCCTGTCGACAGAGATCGAATGCACGAGTGCGGGCTACGGTAAGAGAATGCGGCAAGCAGGACTGTACACAGCTGCGGATGCTCCTCCACCGCTAGATCTCGTACTCGAGGTGGTGCCCGAATAGGAGTTCAGCGGCATACTTGTTGCGGAGGCTGCGTCGCATCCGACGTAGGGTTAGCCGAGGGTTGATCGGCAGCGCCGGGAAGCAGTGCACGCACTAGGTGCCAACGTTGGAACCCATGGCATCGACCCAGTCGAAGAGTGGCGGGCTGAGTTGGTGGGAGCGGCACACCTCGACCTGCGTCGCTGCGTCAGCCTCGGAGCCGTTCCGCCGCGGCAGGCTCGCCGGACTAGGCGAGACGAGACGCACCGCGTACACGCCGCAGTCAGCCAAGTTGGACGGGCGAATGCCCGTCAGCCGCTCAAACTTCCACGGCGCCTTCTCCCAGTACGGGTCGTTGTTGTCTGCCAAGCGCGCTGCAAACACGTCTGGAAGTGCCTGCAGGGTGGCTTTGCGTCAGACTGGCCCGCAAGAAAGCCGGGAGCAAGGCTCAACGCACCAGGATGAGCCGGCTCGTCGCTTCCTCCTTCTTCTCGGACAGCCTCCACGTGTCGTACAGCGTGTCGCAGTACACGACGCGGTGCGTGGCGTAGTCGAGGTTGATCGAGATGAAGTGCGAGTCCTGGTCAAACACGACCATCGAGATGCATCCGTTCTTGTGCACCTCGGTGAGCCTCTGGAGCTTGGGCTCCGAGTCGGCGTAGTTGAGCCCGGCTGGTGTCGGGTCGTAGCACTGCGCAGCCAGCTCCTTGCGGTCGTCCCCGTCGCGCGCCTCGTCAAAGTTGGCGGCGACGCACTCCTGCACCGTGGCAGCGGTGGTCAGCTCCCCCTCCCCGGGGATTCAGATGGCTGAGAGAGACAGAGACGCACGACGTAGCGCAACTGCCCCGACCACCACTCGACGTCAGACTTTGGGTACTGGTTCCACTGCTTCAGGAGCTCCTGGAGGTCCAAGAGCTCGTCGCGATGCAGGTCGCCGTCTGACTTCACCGTGCGCTCCGCCTCGATAGCGCGGATACGTCCTCGGACCTGGTCGATGCCGCCAGCCTTCTTCACCGGCCCCTCGACGTACTCCATCCACCAACGAAAGATTAGCACGAACGACTCAAAGTTGAGCGACGCCCAGCGCCGCAGCTTGCGCCCCTCCGGCTCGGGGCGCGAATGGTCGCACGGCGGCACGACGGTCACCGGGGCGCGCCCCTGGTGGGCGACGACAAGGAGAGCGTCGATGACGATGGTGTCGAGCCACAGGTCGTCGAGGAGCTGGCTCAGCGCGTTCGCGAGCGTGGCGTCCACCTCGCGGTCGACATACTGCCAGTCGCACGGGTCGCGCTCGTTGTCGGAGAACCGGTGCTCGGCGCGCACCTGGCGTACCTTTTTCTGCAGCTTGCGGATGTGCTCGGCGAGGCCTTCATCTTCCTGCGCAAAGTACGCGCTGTTGACCTTGTCCCAAGGGAGCGGGTCCGAGAGCGTGTAGACCTGCAGTCCGGTGGTCCCGCGTCAGTACATGCACGCGAGCGGTGAGGACAGCGTCGCGCACCTGGCGCGGCTCGACGGGCGTGTCGAAGCTGGCAAACGTCTTGAGGGCTGCAGGTCCAACCCAGGGCGGCGGCGGGACCGCCGGCTTGGCGAGAACCTTGCTTCGGTCGGCCTTGCGCCCAAGTTCATCGGCGCTCATCTTTTCCAACTGCACCCAGATGTCGCTGCCGCCTTCCTCGTCCGCGCCGACGCTGCCGACGTTGCCGTCGTTGCCGTCGTTGCCGTCGTTGCCGTCGTTGCCGTTGCCGTCTGGGCCGTTGCCGCCGCCGGGTCCCGCAGGTGGCGGCGTCCCTGGTGCCGCGTCACGTTCCTCCCAGTCGTGCTGCCTCCACGCCTCGCGCGCCTCGGGCGGCTTGAAGTCGAAGTCGTCGCGGTAGGCGAGGACAAAGGCGACGTTGACGACGGCAAACTGGACTGCGCTCAGGGCCGTGAACGGGTGCGCGGTGGGCCAATTGGTTGCCTCGAGGAGCTTGGCAATGTCGACGAGGGACGGCGGCCGCACGCCTGCGGCGGGCCGCACCGGGGGCTTCGAGAGCTCGGATACGTACATGCAGGCGCGGTAAGCCAGGAAGCCCGGCACGGCAGAAGGGCCGGGCGGGTCGTCGTCCTCCTCCTCCATTATAGGGTGTTTCCCGGCCCGGGATTGAAAGTTAGGGTAAAAAGTTAGGCTTAACTGCACGAGTTAGACCCACGAGACGAGCGGTTAGACCTCGAAACCGCGAGTTTGGGCAAGCGAAAGCGAGGTTGGGGTCAGTTTCACCTTGGTTTCGGTCAGTTTCACCTCAGTTTTGGCTAGTTTGACTACAGTTACACTTTGAACTTGCTGTCTAACTCGTGCAGAAACCACGGCGAGCCTAACCTGCTTGTCTAGACAAGCAAGCATCTTGCCCGCGGAAGCCTTCCCAAGTCGAGATGAAGCCGCTTTCTCGGCCAAGCCTCCGCTTCCTAGTCTTTGCAAGCAGTCTCCCAAGCATACTGTCTGGCTTTACAAGCTGTGCGGCCCAAAGAGTCTCTCGCAACCGTAGCTCGCTTGTCCGGACAAGAAGTCTTCCTCATCACGACCTTCCCTCGTCTGCTCGAAGTGACGGCTCTCTGCTTGTCTGGACCAGTGAAGGCATTAGAAGAAAGCACCACTCGTAGGACGTCCACCTGTCTGGACAAGCGCTTCCGTTTTTGCAAGTCGCTCTCACGGGGCAACCGCGCCAAGTCACGCTCTCAAACAGAACATTGCTCTCTCGCGGCTGCAGAAAGAGAAGACAACGCGCAGTATTACAACAAGCACGAGTATGTATATAAAGTACAACGGAAGAACCAAGAACCCCTCCCCGCCTCTCACCAAGCCGCCCTCCTCCTGCTCGCCCACCTACGCACCCTCCCACTCGCCCGCACCCCCGCCGATCTCGCCCTCCTTGCCCTCCTTGCCCTGCTCGCCCGCGTCGCCGGGTGCCGCTACCGGCAAGGCGAGAATCTTGTCGAGCGTGCCACCGAGGTCGCGCAAGAACTCGCCGAACTCGTTGAGCTTGCGCGCGGCCTCGGCGTCCCGGCCGTCGCTGCGGCCGCACGTTGGGCAGGGCTGCTCGTTGTTGTCGATGCCGCGCTCGCGGCTCAGCGAGCGGCGCGCGCGCTTCGGGGCCGGGGAGGGCGACGGCGCGGGGCGGACGCGCGCGGTGCTGGGCGCCTGCGAGGCCGGGCCCGTGCCGCGGCTCGAGATGTACTGCGGACGGGCAATGTACTGCGGACGGGCACGGCAGGGTCAGCAACGCGCCTAGACCGCGAGATTTGGGGGGGAGTGGGACGCACCGGCTTGACCTCGTCCTCCTCGTCCTTGCCCGAGCTGCTCGTCTCGCTCTCCGTGTCCGAGTCGACAAGCGAGATGACCTCCTGCGCAGAGCCAGAAGACGTCAGTGTCGCAACGGGCAAGGAGAGAGCGAAAGGGCGCACCACGGCCGTGTTCTTGTTCTGCACGACGAGGACAAGTCAGCGGTGTCCAGCGCAAGCTGAAGGGACAAATGAGGTGACGCACCGGGTTGAGCTTGATGACCAGGCTGCGGTTCTGGTGCGCCGGGTTGTGCAAGTCCTGCGAGCGGCAGTGAGCCTTCGCCCGAACAGCTGAGGAGCGAGCGAGAGACGCACCTTGTCGCCGCCGTCCTCGCCGAGAGCCGCAAGCCGCGCTTCCTCCTCCTGCCTCTTGCGGATCAAGTCACTCTTGCGGGCGGTGAGGAATTTGCGGGCCATGACGATGCTGTCGAGACAAAGTGAAGAGAAGGAGGGCAAGAGGCGAGGATGCGCGTGAGGGGAAGCGGTCAGCTGGCTGGCCAAGCGAGAGGGCTCGGTGACGGACTCGGCGAGTAGCCTGGACAGAGCATGGCCTGTCCAGACAGGCAGCAGTCCCCGGCGAGACTTGAAGAGTCGACGCCGTCGCCCGGAAGTGGTCCGCCGGGCCTTTGTCCTCGTCGCTCTTCTCGCTCGCCGTCTTCAGGGCCAGAAGCAGGCTTGAGGCTCACGAATGGTCTGTACAACGCTGTTCAGGCGCGCACACAGCCGCTCGAGACGTTCCCACGTAGCTCGACTCCGCCACCCCCACTTCATCGATCCGCTCGCACCGCTCGCTGCTCGACCTCACCCGCTTGCTTGCTTGCTGACTCTGCGACTAGTTGTGCTGCTTTGTCTGGTGCTTGTGCAGACGCTTCAGCGGCTCGTCGAGATCGAGCGCAACTTGTGCGTCCGTCCTTTCCCTCCACCCTCCCGCCTCCTTCGCTGCTGAGAACGGACCCTCCGCTGACCATGCTTAACTGCTCCGCAGACCTTGCTGCATCTTTCCCCGATGTTCACTCGACGGCGCCACTGCGCCCAGAGCGCGAGTCCACGGCCTCGGTGCGTCCCTTTCGTCCTCCGGGCCAACACTCTTGCAGTTTTTGCGGCGTTCCGGTGACCAGACCGCTGACACGTTTGTGCATGCTTTCCACACAGCTCATATGTACACAACGCCGCTTGCGGCACCGCCGTCAAGGTGCTCGACGGATTCTTGTGCGCCCGTTCTTTCCGTCCCCTCTTGGTTCCCCTCAATCTGCCCGCCAATTGTCCCGTTCTGCGCGTGCTTCGCTGACCTCCTCTTTCCTCTCAGTGTTCTGCGTCAACCGCAATGCCCGTGCACTGCCCATCAGCGCGAAACGCTGCCGCATCGACCATGCGACTGGAGACTTCCGCATCCTTTGCCGGCTAGTCGACGACGACGGTCTGTAAACGCGCATGCAATGCACTTCATGCTACGTGTTTCATTCTGTGACGCTTTCGAGAGGGAAACAGGTCTCGGGGACGGCTGATCTCTTCACGCTTACCCTGCTTCGTTCACAGTTCCTCGCTTGGCTGGCCAAGCAAGGCTGTTGCGCGCGTCTCGACCGCCTTCTTGCCTTCGCGCACAACTTCGCTTGTCTGGACAGCTGAGAACAGGCCCGACCGAGTGACCGCCGCCACGACCGAGTCGCCTGTCCAGCCAAGCGGCCCCGTCTTCCGCTCCTCTGCAACTCGCCTCTCTCGACTCGGCTCTTCTCGGTCGTCAAGCGCTCAACCCCAAGTTCACCGAACGCCCCCTCCCAGCCCACAAACGACATGAACAACGAAGCCGGCTGCGTCGACCCGCTCGCCGACCGCGACCTTCTCGCGTCGTACCTGGAGCCCGCTATCACCGACAACTGGTACAACGACCCGTACGCCAGCAACTGCATCCCGGACTGGGCGACGGAGCCGTCCTCGTCGGGTACCGGCGTCGACACCGCTCCCACGGCGTCCACCAGCGGGCTCGGCACTGCGACGCACAATGTCGAGCAGCATCGCGACAACTTGTCGTGCCCTGACTGCGACGAGCTGCTCGAGGCAGTTGAGCGGCTCCGTCTGTTTCAGCCCACGTTCGAGCTCAAGAAGGCGGAGCTCCTCAACAAGATCAAGGACCTCGAGGCGACGCACCGGTCCTATGTCCTCGCCCTCTTCCGCGCATACTACAAGCGCCACCATCACGACGAGCAAGGCATCGACCAACACCAGCCGCCTGAGTAGGAGCTGATGGAGCGACTGCCTCGTTCTCTGGAAATCGCCGCCCCGTCTCGTGCGTCTTCCTCCTCAACCCTGCCTCACATCTACATGGCGCGACAAAGGTTGCCCGCTCTGCGTCACACAGCCTTGCTGACTCTCAAACATTCACAGGATCCAGCCTGTCCTCGTTGTCGACTGCTTTCTCGCCCGCGCCATACTTTTCGCCCCGTCGTCCCCTTCCTCCCTGTCGGCGCTGTACCAACACCGCAAGTCTCGTGGCTTGGAATACAACTTTACGACTGCAGCAGTTGAGAGCCAATATCACTATCTGAGAGGTGCAGCGGATCTCGCAATTTCCGGCTCGTCCGACCAAGTCGCTCCCGCACAGACTTTGAGGCGCGGCGTCCCCGTTCCCATGCCCGGTTTCTCGCAATCTTTCTGCGCGCTACTTGTGACTGATATTTGCACGCATCTCGAGCAATCACAGGTCTCGATCGTGCTGTGCTGTCTGCAAAGCTCGTCTCGTTGCTGGACCTTCTCAAGCCGACTGCAATGCTGCCATTCCTGCTTTCCCCTCCTCTGAGCCACGTCCAAAGTCACGTCAACTCAGGTCGAGGTACTCATTGACCCGCTCGACTGCTCAAGGGCGGCCGAGCAACTTGCTGACTGGCGAATCCGCGATCGAGCTCGCTTTTGGCGAAGGAGCTTGACCTAGTCGCGACACTGTGAACGACAGAACAGCAACCGGCACAAGCTGCTACAATTCGGGAGAGACGAACGACTGCACAAACAGGCTGCTGCCTGTCTGGACAGGTCACGCAGTCGACCTCGACGAGCGGGTCTCGTCAGAACAGTCACCTGCTTGTCCAGACAGGCAGCGAAAGGGATAGACAGAATACAGGTTGTTTTGCAATAAGAACAGCTGCTACGATCTACTACTTCTTCTCGCCGTTCTGCCTCGCCGTCATCCTCTTCCGGGCCTCCTGCTGCAGCGCGCGGAACTCCGCGTCGTTGTCGACGATGCGCGCGTTGGCAAACGGGTTGACCGCCTTCTTTGGCGCCGGTTGCGCTGCTGCACTCTTGGCGGGCGACATCTTGCCCTTGGCCGCGACGGCGGCCGCTCGAGGCTTGCGACTGCCGATCGAAGGGCCGAAGATGTCGTCGACCTGCGTGAACCAGTCCAATCAGCTCTGCCATACTGACGACGTAGGTCTGAAGCAGCACGCACCATGGATGGGGTCGACTGCAGTAGCGTGTTCACGCCAGTCAACGGTCAGCAGGTCTCGAACCCGAGGCGGAGAGACAGCAGAGCGGACTCACAGTGCGCGATTTTTTGACGACAGAGCCCGAGCGACCCTGTAGAGCTCCAGAGTCAGCATGGGGGTGGCGGGCCTCGAGGGCGAGGACGTGCAAGTCGAGAACGGAAGAAGGGACGCACCTCGGTGACTGGGCCGGCCGTCGCGCTCTTTGCGCTCGTCGAGCCTGCGGCTGTGACCGACAGGATGGGCTACTTGTCCAGACCAGTGAGAGAGGATCAGTGCTGGCTCAAAGGAAGGGTCCAGAAGGTGAACGGACGCACCTCCTCCGCATCCTCCTGCATTTCGATCGTCTCGTCGTTCGTGCCCGCGTCGGGGTCGTCCTGTGGCTCAAATAGAACGAAATGCGTTAGCGTGCACCATTTGAAGTAGGAACGTGGGCATCTGGACGCACTCCGAGACCTTGTGCGTCGACCGAGTCACCCACGCCCTGTTCGGCCGCCGGCTGCTCGCCCGTCTCAGACTCGTCCGGCAGCTGCGCAAAAAAGAGTGTCAGTACCCAGCTGCGCGTGTGAGCCGCCGAAGTGAGAGATGGTAACGCACATCGGTCAGGTCATCGTCCATCGCCGCGAGGTACTCGTCGTACATGGCGGCATCGTCGTCAGCAGCGTCCTTCTTGCCCCTGACTGCGGCGGCTGGCTTGTCGTTCTCGCCCGTGACGGTGATTGCATCCTGCAGGAGGGACTCGCACATTCGTCAGTTTGACCAGCGGGAGAGTACGAGTCGAGCAGCGCACCTTGTCCTGCTTGATGCGGTAGGCGCGAACAAAGTCGTCAGGGGTCCAGTGGATTGCGAGCGCACGTCCTGCAGCCTCGACCGCGCGCATGACGTTAGACTGTTGAAACGAGACGGGTCAGGCATGGCCGCTTGTCCAGCCAAGCGAGGGGAACGGGAACGCACCATGTCGAGCCCTGCATCCGGCGCCTGCACGTCCTTTGCGATCGCGTCGAGCGTCTCGCTCGAGAGGACCTGACCGCCAAGGATGTACGAGAAGAGGCGAGTGGCGGTCAGGCCGATGTCGGTCTCGCCGTCTTCGACGCCGTCCGGGCGCGGCCAGAGTGCTGCGGCGCGCTCAACCTCATCGTCGTCGTCGTCGTCAAGCGTGATGCACGCTGTGGCAGTGCGGGCCGACGAGGCGGGCACATTGACCTTGAGCGGCGAAGACGAAGTTGTCGATGGCGCGGCGGGAAGCTGCACGAGACAAGTCGAGGTCAGCTTGGTCCACGCCGAGACTCGCAGAGAGCAAGAGCGACGGAGGAACGCACCTTGTTCTTCGGCGCAACACCGGTGTCCTCCTTGACCTTCTTGCTGTCGTCGCGCGACTCGTCCATGTCGTCCATGTCGTCGCCGGACTCGATCTCGTCGTCGCCGCCCTCGTCGAGTGTGACGACCGCGACCTGCGCAGAGCAGAGTCAGCAGCTTGTCCGGACAAGCGAGACGTAGACAGTCAGAACGCACCTTGGCCTTCTGTTTCTTGGCAGGCGGAGGTTCGAGGCCCTCGTCGAGTTCGTCGTGCTCCTCGCCATCGTCTTCGTCGTCGACGTATTCGGCCGACTTGACGACAGTCGCCTTGACTGGTACCGACGGACCTCCCGCACGACGTTTCACCGGCGAGCCGCCGCGCCTCCTCTTGCTGCCGACCGTCTCCTTTGCCGCCGCGGTTGTGGCCGCCGCTCCGGCAACGGCTGCCGCACGCGGGCCCGCAGGAACTGCAATGTCGTCCCAGTGCGTGGCGGTGTTGACGTCGGGCCAGAGCGAGATGAGGTCGGTGAAGTAGGCGTGGTCCTTGAGCGCCTGTTTGTTTGAACGAAGATTCAGCTCGACTGACTTTGCGCAAGCGCGAGAAAGACAAAGACGCACCAAGGGCAGCTTGAGCTCGACGAGCGAGTCAAAGATGCGACCAGGAAACTTGTCGCCGCACAATTCGTGCCAAGTGAGCGACTTGTTGCCGGCATTCAACGCGTTGAGCGCCGTGTAGATGACGATAGGAGGAGCGGGGAAGAGCGCGCGTCGGAGCGGCTGCAGGAAACGAGGTTGTCAGTAGCAGCACGGCGAACACATGTCGAGGCAAAAAAGGGGCGCACCTCGATAGAGCTCGGGAGGACGATGCTGGCGGTCTGGAAGCGCTCTTGCAGGGTCGGGTTGGCGTTCTTCGACCCTTTGTAGTTGCGGTTCTTTGCGCGGAACTGCGGAAGGAATCGATCAGGGCGCGGCCTGTCTGGACAGGCCGAAGGGAACGCACCAGCTTCTCGACGATGTACGAGAGCACAAAGTTTGCGTGGCCGTTCGCCTGCTCTTTTTGGCTCGCAAGGAACGGGATCTGTTCAGGGCAAGGTCAGCCCGTCAGCGTGAGAGACGGACGAGACTGAAGGACGCGAACGCACCCTCCACTTCATCTTTCCCGACTCGTAGAACGCGCCCCAAGACTCGGCATGACCGGCGCGGTGCCCTGCGAGCGCGGTCAAGACGGGCGAGTCGGTGGTGAAGTTGGTGCCGAACTCGTGTCGCGCCTCCTCGTCGAGTTCTGCTTTGGTCGTCGGAGGAGCATCTGTTCCCGGCTTGGGCTTCGCCTTGGCGCGAACGCGACCGAACGCCGCTGCAGTCGACGCGGCTTCCTTGACGCGGTCCTGAAGGCGCTCGTAGTGCACCTTTGCGCCGTAATCGTCGTCGAAGGTGATCTCGACGGTTGCGGCGAGGAGGACGATGCGCAGGCTGTGTGACGGGAAGACAGGTCAGCATCTGCTTGTCCAGACAGGCGAGCATCCAGAGCGTCAGAGGACGTACGTATTGGCCGATGGCGAAGGGGTCCAGCCGGTCTTCTTGGCGCGGACAGCACCGAGGAGCGAGGCGCTATCGCCGAGCGCCGTCTCGAGCACGCACGCGTAGTCTCCAGCGACGGCAGCAAAGTCGAACATGACCTGCAGCTCGGCGAGGCGTCAGCTCGGACTGCGACACGAGAGAAGAGGGGAAGCGACGGACGGAAATGAGACCGTTGCTTGCAAAGCGACGGGCGAGCAAGTCCTCGTTCGACAGGAGAACGCCGGAGCCGATGTACGAGTTCTTGAGATGCTGTGGGAGCGCATGTCAGTCACTTGTCCAGACAGGCGAGCGCGCGACGACGCGATGCAGGCGAGCGAGCGACGAGGGGATGAAGGCGAGCGCTCCGATCCGAACACCTCGGCTTGTCCAGACAGGCAAAGCGGAGAAGACGCACTTGGACAAACATGTCGCGCAGCTTGCCTGTCGTGAGGCCGAGAAGCCCCTTGACCATCTGCGTGCCGTCCTTGTGGAACCCCTCGACTTGCGCGGCAAGCGACCGCGCCTTGTGCAGTGCTGCAACGCCACTGATCAGACTCACACACATCCGGTAGAGAAGGAAAGAACGTACCATCTTCGTCCGTCAGGTCGCCTGCGCTACCCCAGAGAAAGTCGAACAAGTCGAGGATTGTCGTCGCGCTGCGCAGAAAGCGTCAGTTTCGAGAGCGTCAACAATCAGTCGAGGGAGCAAAGCACACCGGGTCTCGACAGCGTTGGCGTTCGTGCCCTGCACAATATCGAACAGGGCGTCCGAGTCTTTGAGGATCGCTGCGCGGCGTGCAAGTGCAGTCAGCAAAGGCGCAACACTGAAAAAGGCGAGAGAAACACGCACACCGCCTGTACACCACGACATAGACGTAAGGAGTCTGTCCCTCGGGTTCGCCAGCGGACTCCCAGAAACTCTCCGTCGCCGCGAGACGTCCTTGTCCCGCGAGGAGTTCGATGATGACCGAGTCCTTGTCGTCGACGGCGGCGCCGTGGATCTCGTCGATCATGTCGGCCTCGAGAGTTGCGAAGCCGAGGCCCAGGGTGTGATCGGTGACATCTTCGCGAAGCTTGCGAACGATGTCCTCGCGCTCCTCGACCGACCTGGGTCCGTTGCGGTCCTTGCCGCCTTGGTCGTCGCCGTTCTGGTCGCCTTCTTCGTCGCTGCCCTCGGCGACGTCCTCGACGATGACACCCTCGACCGGATAGGACATCGGCCTCCAGGGCATGAGCGCGTCCGTGTCGGAGTCGAGCTCGTCGGGCGTACGCTCGACGAACGGATTCCTGCGGGAGAACACGTATTGGCTCGCGCACATTATGTGCGATATTGTAGGGCAAGGAGACGTACTGGAATTGGCGAGTGAACGCTGCCACATCGCGCGAGAGCAGTTCCTCGCGGATCTTGTCGCCGCTCTCGCGGGCCGCTTCGATCGACCTCGAGTTGTGCGAACTGACCCTCACGTTCCAGATTGGTACCTTTGGCATGAATGAACAAGGTCAGCGAGACGAGCGAGACAGACCAAAGAAGGAATAGGGCGCACGCGAATCAGGGTCTTCGTCAGGCGGTATAGGTCGACCCGAGAGCGCCGCCGAGCGTCTTCGTCGAGCGATGTGCCCTTCAGCTTCTTGCGAGGGAACGAAATGGGAGTCGAGCCTGCCATCTGTGTTGAACATCGGGTCAGTTTCGTCCTGCTTGTCCAGACCAGCCGCATGACAGAACGCACCAAGGTTCGAGGTTCTGGGAAGAGGACAGAAGCTGCGGCAGAGGGCTTAAAAGATGATGTCAGCTCCGTCACTGGTCCAGACAAGCGGGCATGGTCGCACGTTGACGGGAGAGACGACGAAACGACGATCCGGACGAACGTCTGTTTCGAGCCAAACCGTTCGAGCATGAGCATCACGTTCCGCACATCAACGGAGCAGGTCGCGAGGACGTACTGGATGAAGCGCCAAGTGTTGCGAGTGGACTTTAATGCAATGCGCTGACGCTTTGAGTTCTGCTCGGCGAGAACAGCGACGAGGCAAAGATGATCAGCGACTGGTCCGGACAAGCTGCACTCGCTCTGGTACTATGCGGAGAGAGGGACAGACGTACCACGAGAACGACGTAGAGCGTCTGCAGCGGTAGGCGAAGTGGGCAAGCGGCGGAGCGAAAATGCGAGGTAATGCAGCGGCGTCAACGCAGAATTCTAGGTCAGCGAGCGTACAGCGTCATGCAGCGAGATGCGCAGGACGTACACTCTTTGATCTGTGACAAGCGGCAATAGACGGCGGCGTCGAGCGAGGCAAAGGCGAGGAAGAGAGAGGAGTAAAAAAGGTTAGCCCGGCGCCAGTGAGCGCAGGCGAGGTGATGGACGCACCGAGTGACTCTTTCGATCGCTCTTGACTCTGTCGAGGTCGAGCACGGGCGGAAAACGAGCGGGTGCGGCGTTGACAGAGGCGGAGGAGGCAAGATGGGAGGAGGAGGGGCAGAAGAACGCGGTCAGCAAGCAGCGTAACGGCGAGTGACGGCACCAGGGCGGAAGAGAGGCGAGATGAGAGGAAGGTGCGCACCTCAGAGGCTCGTCAGACGAGGGGGGTCGACGAAGAGTGAGCAAGAAGAGAGAGAGAGGCAAGCGAGGGGCCAGCAGACAGTCACCCTTGCCCCGAAACTCGCCGGAAGATTCTTCTCACGAGCGTGGAGAAAGCAGGGTCACTCTATGCAGCGCCGGAAGCGCTCGCGCTGCCAACTCGCTGATCTCTGCCGGATGGGAGCGAGGCGAGCAACCTCGTGCAAGCGTGGGGAGCAGCCGATTGGGGTGTCGCCAGCGAGGGCAGCCTTGCCTCGAACTCTGAAGAGGTCTCAGTGACATTCCAGCCTGATCGCCGGCTGCGTGAGAGCATGCGAAGACGAAGTCGACGCGGGGCGAACTGAGCGCGTCGAGACGTGGCGGGCGCGCCGGAGGTCGCCTCGAGTTCTCGTCTCTCGCCTCTGGAGGATTCTTGTAGCCTGCGTGTACCTTGTCACCTTACTGCAGAGCCTACTGCAACCACGTGCGGGTCGTCTCGAGGCGATGCGCACGCGCGAGACCGCTCCTTCTCCCCGTCACGTTCGATCAAACCTCGCTCGACGCGTTTCAGGGTTAGGCCTCACCTGCCCAGCCTAGCCGCGCGCGGGCGCAACAAGAAGGGCTTCCGCGCGGGTGCTTCCGCGGGTCCCTCGTTCCGCGCTCACCCTCGTTTCCGCTTCAGCTGGTTGCACTCGGCTTTTTCTTCGCGTCTCTTTTTCCTCTTCCCTTGCTCAGAGCTGCGCTTTCGAAGCTTGGCATCTCGAGCTAGCCCTCGGCTCGAATGCCGCCGGTTGTGAACGCGCTTCTCGCTCTCGCTCAGCAGGGCGGCGCAGATGAGCCGCAGGTCGACCTTGGCGACGGCGACGAGGGCGGCGTCCTCGAGCATCCCTTCGGTGAGCTCGTCGAGGGTGTCAGGATGGCTGCAGAAGACCGCGGCGCCCGAGGTCAGGACGTGACGACGTCTGACGAAGACGACGACCCCGACTTTGTCCGCTCTGCGCCCATCTCGTTCGACCAACTGCGCCAGCTTGATCCCACAGCCGAGATGTTCAACAAGGAGCATCGAATCTTTCAGGCGCCGCTGCTCGACGCGACTGCCGACGAGGAGGTCACCGCCGACGGCAAAGCGACCTTCCTAGACTACACCATGTTCTGCGGTGCGTCTCTTCCTCGTGCTCCACTGCGGACTAGCTTGGCTGACCACAACGCCCTCGTTGCGCTCTACAGGCCGACCGTGCACGAATCTTTTCGTCTTGCCCAACCAGCGCACCGATGCGCGCTACACGATGACCCTCCGACGCTCGGATTGGGCCCGTCCGCTCCGCCTCAAGTCCCATTCGCTGCCGTTCCTCACGACCTTCGCAACCTACTTCCTCGGCACGAGCGACCTCGGCCACCTCTTCATCATCTGGACCTCGCCGAATGCCGCCGATGCCGAAGCGGACGAGGCCGCCGCGGCCGCTGCCGCCGACGAAGACGGCCGTTCTTCGGTCCGCACCGCCGTCAAGAAAGGACACGCAGACGCAATCACCCGCTTCATCGAGGAGATCTTCGCCACTACCGACGAGTACGTCGTCTTTCGCTTGTTGGGTCCTTCGCTCTGCCGCACTTTGCACCGCTGACGCTCTTCCTAAACGGCACTGCGGCAGCCTCAAGCACTACGGCGTCCGACCGATCGCCAGCGAAGATTTGTCCGCGACCTGGACCGACGCGAAACTCACGTTTGTCGCGCTCACGGCGCTTTGCAGCGCATTCATGAAGACGGAGGAGACCAAGTTGAGACCGCACCTTGGCACTTGGGGCGCACGCAAGGTTCCGCGTCTCGTGCTCTACACGTACGGTCAGAACGAGCGGTTGCCGCCGGAAGAGAACGTCCTGCCTCTCCTCGATGGACTAATCCGACTGTCTACTGACACACTATGACACGCAGGCGCGCGCTCTTTATCCAGAACACCTTTGGCAACATCATCTCGCCCGACTTGGAGGTCATCGCTGCGTCGTGGGCGACAGAACAGTAGTGAGTCGGTCCCTTCACTG
Source organism: Rhodotorula paludigena (assembly GCA_036244875.1). Lineage (NCBI taxonomy): Eukaryota > Fungi > Basidiomycota > Microbotryomycetes > Sporidiobolales > Sporidiobolaceae > Rhodotorula > Rhodotorula paludigena. The sequence continues at coordinate 1,031,170 of BQKY01000014.1, forward strand.
GTCCGGACAAGTCAGGCATCCAGCGTGTCCGGACAGGCAGGCAGTCTCGGCGCGCGTGCACGAGTCTGTTGCGACCTTGTGCCTCGCCTGTCTGGACGAGCGGGCGACCGACTATGCGACGCTCCGCGCCACGCCACATTTCAGCCATGGATGCGATCGGCTTGGCTGGACAAGCCAGTCCTCTGACCGGTTCCGCTGACAGCTGACTCTTGCCATCACAGTTTCTGCAAGGTTGTCAAAGACGAGGACGGCAACGTCGTCGAGCGGCACCCGCTTGGCATCCTCGTCGACTTTGAGGTTGCGCGGAAGGGCATACCCACCCATCGCCGCTTGACAACCTACCCGCTCGCCTTCATGAAGAACTTTGGGAACATCCAGGTGACTTGTTTCTCGCTTCAGCGCGACCTACTCGAGCATCCGCACTCGCAGCTGACGCTGTCCTTCGCCCTTCGATCCAGGCGACGCGCCCGTTCTCGTGGATTCAGGACGACATCAACACGCTCAACGAGTACTTGTCCAACGAGAACCCTGGTGTGCGCGCGCTCGTCAAGTTCGTCTCGCTGAACTTCTACAGCCTCTTGAAGGAGTGCTTCCGCGCAACGCCGAAGCAGTTCATGCTCGGGAAAGGGAGTTACACTCGCGGCCTAGGCTTGACGCCCATGATGGTAACGCCGGCACAGTGGAACTCGAAGCACAACAAGGAGGCGAGGACGAGTGCGTGCCGTGCGCGTTCCTTTCATCGTGCTCTCGTGTTGGACTGACCGTGGTGCTCTGCGACAGGTGCAAGGAGCCTGGCGCCGGAGAAAGAGTTTCTCGCGTCGCTCAAGAACACGACTTCGAAGAACACTGGCATCCGACTCGAGTACACTGTTGCTGTCAGCGTAGGCCAGCTTCCCGAGGAGAACCGCAACTGGCAGTGCGTTCCAGCCGGGCCTGTCCCTCTCCTGGCCGCACCTTGCTGATGAAGACCGGTACCCTGTAGGTACTACGCCGAGGAGATCCTCGCTCCGACCACGACGTTTGTCGAGCGCAAGTCGGTGGCGCTCGTCACGGACGAGAAGCTCTGCGTGCTCCTCGCTCCGAAGGTCCGTCTGTCTCGTCTCCGCCCCAGCCTGCCTCAGCACATGTGCTCACGCTTGCACCTACATTGCTAGACGTGGCCTGAAGCTCTCGTCGTCGTCTTGCGGCCCCTCTTTGACGCGATCGGTCGCATCGTTGACCAGCTTGGCGATCACGAGTCCAGCACCGCTTCCCTCGCCCAGCGCGAGTGCATTGCCACGCTCGAGCGGCTCTTGTTCTACGGGGTGACCGGGAGCCCGCGGGCCATCATCCGCGTGTGGGAGAACGTCGGCCTCCGCGACGCGCTGCTACGCGACCGCTTCCCGTACTTCAAGCTCGACCGCTTCAACCCGTTCACCGGACACGTCGACTTCCAGTTCTACGGCAAGTCTCGCTTGGCTGAGTACGCCCACCTCGCCGCGATCAAGTGCGTCTGCTTCGAAGGCTCCTCGCGGTGCACAGCCTCGGAAGTCAATCCGCTACTGACGCTGCGCGCCGGACTTGCTCTTGCACAGGTTTCAGAACGGCGACCTCACGTACCACCGTGCCGTCACGCTCGCCATGACCGAGCGCGCGGTTGCGCGTCAGCAGCAGCTCGGCAGCAGCTCGCTCTCCAGCGCAAGTCTCGTCTCCTCGTTCTGCGCTCGGCTGTTACTCACTGCATTGCTTTTGCGCAGTATGCCGTTGAAGCGTTCGTCCGGCAGGTCCTCCTCACGGAGATGGTCAAGCATGCGCGACTCAAGTACATCGAGTGGCTCGAGTCGAACCACAAGAAGGCGCTGGTAGTCGCGGCCAGCCAGGCCGATCCTGGCGACCGCTTCGACAGCGTCGAGGACGCCCACAACACGTACCACGCCGGCCTGAACAATGTGACGGTCTGGAGCAACCACGCTCACCCGTTCAGTCTCGAGTGCGTGTCTGCGTGCCGCATCTGCTCGCTTGTCCAGACAGGTCACTTCACTAATCTTCCGTGCATCACAGGGCGGTGCTCAAGCTCTTCCACACTACGTTTCCGCCGTCTGCTCGTCAGGGCGAGCACATCTTCCACGTGCAAGACGGCGACGCCGACTCGACGGTGCTGCGGGTGGTCAACGTCCGGGTCGACGAAGAGGACCAGGAAGTACACGAGCTCGCGGTCCCGACGTCGCGCTTCTCGAGCGTCATCTTGCATCCGCAGCAGATCGCGCGTCACTTGCTCGCCGTCGCCTTCAAGCGCAAGTACACTTCGTCTGTCGACGACGCGCTCGTCACGACGCCCGAAAGGATGCAGTGGCCAGGCAGTCTTCGCAACTTGCTGCCAATTGAGGAGGACTACACGTGCTTACCTTCCTCTGTCCGACCGCCGCTTGTCCAGACAACCTGCTAACACTTGCAACGACACCGCTACAGCGGCGAGCCGCCCGACAGCAGGTGCGTCTCCTGCCGCGTCCCCGCTCTGAGACGGTACCGCACTGACGCCAGCTTCGTTTGCTCGTCAGTGGTGCTCCTCCCGCCACGTCTGCGTGAGTCCGGCAAAGTGCGGCCCTGGACAGCACTAATTCTTCGAGTCTCGCAGACGCTGGCCGGCCGACGAGCTCGAGGCTGCTCTCACGAATGCGATCATCAAGAGCAAGATCGAGGTCTGGCCCTCGCGGTTTGCGCAGCTCAACAACCAGCCCGTTTCGTTCAAGGTCCTCCACTACGTGCACCCTACTGCCATCCAGGCGACCGACTCTCGCGTGGCCGTCCTCGTTCCCAACGGCAACATGCCGGCCGTTGTCGACGCACCTACAACGGTCGGGGACCGGATCGCTCGCAAGCACGGCCTCGCTTTCGACATGCCTGCGACCTTCCCGACCGAGTGGTACACCGCAAAAGCCGGCCTGCTCGACCATCTCCGCGACCGCATCAAGCGCGGAACGGCGACCACGCAGCAGCTGACGCGCTGGACGCGCATCTTGAATGCGCTGAACGCAACAAGCAAGAGCCATTGGGTGAGCGAGGTGTCTCACGAGCCCGGATGCACACCAGGCTCACTCGTCGCACTGCAGTTCATCTACACGATCTCGCGCATCTGGGCGCTCGGCGGGACGAATCGACCGTGGATAGACGACAAAGTCACCAAGGCACCGGGGGTACGTCTTGCTCTCCCTTCTCGAGTCAGTCGCCTGTCTGGACAGGCGGGAGGTCACGAGACTGCTTGTCCAGACAAGTCGACCAACTGCAGCCAGTCACCCCATTGAGCGCAACGAGCTGCCCGGTCGGTCAACTGTGGCTTGGCTGGACAAGCGCTGACAACCTTCACTGCGATGCAGGGATACACCAAGTCGCACCTGTCGCCGGTCCCGCCGTCAGCCGCGCTGAACAAGAACCGTGTGCAGGACTACCTCCTTGCGCTCTTTGCCGGGCTGCTGCTCGTGTACCGCGAGGAGGACCTGCAGATGACCTGCACGGGCGAGTGCGACTTTGACGTGCTGGTCAAGGGCTTCACAAACCGCAAGCTCGACACGGCCGTCTTTGCCGCCTTCTCCCTTGGCGAGCAGGTCAAGCGCGGGCGATCCAAGTTTGTCGACCCGAGGGGCAAGGATCGCTCGACCTTCGTTCCGCGTCTTGCCGACGAAGACCTCGAACCCCGGTGCGTGCTGTTCTAGCGACCCACATCTGTGCTCCTTGCTGACGCTTGCTTGTCTTCAGCTGGGATCGCTTGGTCAACGCATGGCAGAACGGGGCTTACCACTACCCCTTCCGCATTGTGTACAACGAGGCGGACAGCCTCCAGTTGATCCGCCAGGCTGCCCGCAACTGGACCCCTCCGCCGTAGTATTCTTTGTTGTATGTTTAGCATGGAACTTGCAATGTCCTGGTTGTACGGAAAAGAAAGCCGGAGACGAGAGCTTGCGCTGCAGCACTGGTACTTGGCAAGGAAGCGCTTTCCGCGGTTAGTGTGGGGGTGGAGGTGGGGGTGGAGGTCAGCACACCGTTACTAGATATCAAGCAAGCCTTCTGCAGCAAGCAGGAGGGAAGAGAGAGCGTAAGAAAAAGGTGTCCAGGCCAGGGATCGAACCCGGGACCGGTAGACTTTCTTGCAAGGAAAATGAAGCAAAAAAGGTGGAGGCCTTTCACCGCTGCACTAAAAGGCAGGGCTGAGAGAGCCGCTGCACCTGTGTCAACATATGGTTGCACTGGCAAGGAGGGGACTGGCTTCCTTGGCTGCATCAGAAGGGGCGGACTTGCACTCTGCTGGAGTCTGCAGGGTTCTACTGTGACTTGCTGCTGGTCAGAGGGAATCTCAAGCATCCACACTGCTGTAACCAGGACTGGCACTGGCTGACCCCCTTCCTCGCCCATTTCCACGCTTTGGCTGAAGACAGCCCTCGCTCCTGCTCTCTACATTCATTGAGTCAATCCTGGCCTGCAGAAAGCTGTGCATGGAGCTGTGTAGAGTGATGGGAGAGGGCCTTCTCAAACCAACAAAAACCGCATTTCCTGCTGCTTTGCTGCTTGTTTGGCAGTCCCACTCACAGAACCTGCTGAGCTTGTTTGCACGAAGAGGTGCTGACGTGCTCCAGCCTTCAGTCACGGCCGTGAAGGCATGATAGGGCACTCTCTTCTGAAGTATTTGATAGAGTGCACTGTTGTCAGCAAGTACGGTCACCGGTACAGCATTCTGTGAGGCGTTGTAGAAAGTTGTTTAAAGCTGTGTGCGCTTCAAACCACCCCATTCCATTCCTGTGAGAGCCGGGATTCAAAATCTCAGTCTCATGGTCATGGTGTCATTGCAGCCTCCTCTGCTCGCTGTTCGGCTTGATGTGGTGGCCATTGCTTCTCTTATCCTTGCTGCACGCCCCGTCGCGCTGCAGAAGGGGTAGGGGCAGTGCCCAGTGTGTACATGCACTACACAAGTCTACTTGTAGTGGTGGGTGCACTACCCTGTTGCGCAATCAAATTCGGGGATTTTCTGACTTCCAACCCTCTGTTATTTGGTTCCCAAGCTGTGCACCGAGTTTGAAGTGGCAGCAAGGCGTGATCGGCGCGCAGGTCATGCTCAAAGTTAAGTCTAACTGCACCTTCTTGCTGTCACTCCTCCTGCTGCGCGTGTCGGAACGCGCTCTCGCTTGGTACACATCATGAATTGATTATGTTGAACATATGGAGGAAGCTGGCAAGGTCTGGGCCAGGTATTGACAGAGTTGCATACCCCCTCCCTCTGCTCTACCTTCTTCCTTGATTTCTGGTCTACTGAGGCATGGACAGGGTGTTTCAAGCATACGGCATGCTAGATTAGCTATGGAAGAACGGCATGAAAGCATTTGGTTTGGGGATTTGGTCTTGCACAAGGTGCAATAGCTGTTCTCCTGCCGGGTTTTGCTTCTCTTTGAGGTGTAAACAGGTGCACATTCAACCTCAATGGATTTTCAAGTCTCAGGGTTCATTCTGTAGCCTGTCATCCATCACCAAGATCCTCCAATTTGCAGCTAATTCTGTTCAGTAGTTAAGGAGATAAAGGCAGTTGAAGTTGAGAAGGCAGAAGCAGCGGATCAGCTCGATCACTGATGATCAGTGATCGATCGTGCAGATCCGATGGCTGATGAAGCTGCCACGCGCGCGCCATTTCTGATCGACCGATCAGAGTGATCGAACGTGATCGAGAGTGATCGAAGAAGCACCAAGTCCGAAACCTCCCCTGAGGATTGAGAGAAGCGTCCCCCTGCCCAAGAGATGCTTCCCCCTGCTGAAGCTGGCCTCCCCTGAGCGCAATACGTTTGCTCAAAGCTAATCTCGCTCGTCCTGGGATATAGGCCTGAAGTCATTACAACTTTTGCTATTGAAGTAAGGAAGGCAAAGCTATTGGCAAGGCCTCGAATTTGGCCAAGTCCGTCAATACAAACGCGAATACACCTGCTTGTATGCTTGAATACAATTGCTCTGCCAAGTTTGAAGGTCCGTAACTTTGCTGTTCTGGCACATATTTGGGCAAGGGTAGGCTCAATCTGCAGCTCTTGGTCAGGTCTACGCGCTGGTTTTCACAAGGCTGTCCAAAAGTGCCTGGAAATAAGTCAAAAGGGCTAACCCTAGCTTAACCCAAAAACGGCTCTACCGCAAAAGTAACACCCACAACCACCCCTTTTCTCGTCACTCAGGTGTAAAGCAGGTTCTTGGTGACCCACTGTGACTGTGGCAACTTCTGCGCACGGTCAGTTTTTTCTCGAGACCTGTTTCAAGTTTGGAACCACGTTCTGCCGCTTTGCAAGCTTTTTCAGCGCAGTTCTGCACCTGCACAGTGCACTGGAGCTCACTACCGTTCCGGCTGCGCCTCCACGTTGTTCGCAAGCTCACTACCGTTCCGGCTGCGCCTCCACGTTGTTCGCAAGCTCACTACCGTTCCGGCTGCGCCTCCACGTTGTTCGCAAGCTCACTACCGTTCCGGCTGCGCCTCCACGTTGTTCGCAAGCTCACTACCGTTCCGGCTGCGCCTCCACGTTGTTCGCAAGCTCACTACCGTTCCGGCTGCGCCTCCACGTTGTTCGCAAGCTCACTACCGTTCCGGCTGCGCCTCCACGTTGTTCGCAAGCTCACTACCGTTCCGGCTGCGCCTCCACGTTGTTCGCAAGCTCACTACCGTTCCGGCTGCGCCTCCACGTTGTTCGCAAGCTCACTACCGTTCCGGCTGCGCCTCCACGTTGTTCGCAAGCTCACTACCGTTCCGGCTGCGCCTCCACGTTGTTCGCAAGCTCACTACCGTTCCGGCTGCGCCTCCACGTTGTTCGCAAGCTCACTACCGTTCCGGCTGCGCCTCCACGTTGTTCGCAAGCTCACTACCGTTCCGGCTGCGCCTCCACGTTGTTCGCAAGCTCACTACCGTTCCGGCTGCGCCTCCACGTTGTTCGCAAGCTCACTACCGTTCCGGCTGCGCCTCCACGTTGTTCGCAAGCTCACTACCGTTCCGGCTGCGCCTCCACGTTGTTCGCAAGCTCACTACCGTTCCGGCTGCGCCTCCACGTTGTTCGCAAGCTCACTACCGTTCCGGCTGCGCCTCCACGTTGTTCGCAAGTTAGGTTAGG